>CAWUFW010013393.1:0-478757 GCA_963921515.1 Calotriton arnoldi | reverse complement strand
TGTGTAATCTCTGTGGTTGGCTAAGTTCTAAGAATCAGAGCTTAACCACCTGCTTGTCATTCTTGGGTAAGGAGGTGGGTGATTCAAACATATAAAATAGACCTAATTCTTTCAAGGTGTTTTTAACATAACCCATCAAAGGGATCTTTAAACCCTTCTCTAGGGTAAGACAGTCCCGTATAATGTCCCTGTTCAGACTAGTCTCCTTATTGACCCACATACCCACAGCAAGAGAGAGGCCAGCTCACTTGCTCTGAGATATACTGTAGACTTAACTCTGAGTGAATAACATAGTGGGAGCTGTCTGTTTTTACAGAATATTCGTCTCTTATTGCCGGATATACTTCCGTCCCAGTAAAGTCAGTATTGTGCACCCTTCAGTATTCTTCCCGGTCATGAAGCATCCTGATTCAAACGTTTAACTGCAGGTGTTAAAATTATTGCTGGATGGTCTCAGAAATTCAGAGATCCCCATCGGTAGTATACTGATCGGTCCGAATCGCGAAGAGTGAGTACGCTCAGAAAACAGCATTCTTTGCAATTTGGACTGATCAATATACTACCGGAAGGGGATCTCTGAATTTCTGAGACCGTCCAGCAATAACACTGGTAGGAGAAAGACAGAGGAGCCATCTACATATACAATTTTCCACTGTCAGCCCAGGAAGAGCGCTGGAATACCCCCAAGCCCCTGCTCCACATCCAGTTGCTGAAATACACTGGGATTTGTATATGGTCAGCAGAGGGGAGAGAGTGGCCCTTCCTACAGACTGTAGGAGACTTAATATTGCTCCTGCCAACTTGCTAAGCTTCAGGCAAGAATTTCTTATCTGTGAGTGCCAGGAACCCAGGAGCCGAAGGCAACTCCCAGGTAAGAAAGGCTGCTAACACAACTCAGAGAATGCGGATTGATAATTTGAGGGCATTTCTCCTTCCTGGACTCCATATCATGGTATGGGTCTTTCCAAAGTTGGTGACTAAATCTAATTTGCTCATAAAAGTCACAAAGGGCTTCACGACACTGCGTAGTGCACTCGGTGTGTGTGCCATAAGTACAGTGTCGTCTGCGTAGAGAGTAATGCTGGGATTTGTGAACTCCATATCTTTGGGATATCACTTGTGGCATTAACCAAGGAGGAATCAGAACATTAGTATATATAATAAATAGGGGTGGGCAAAACTCATGGAGTTTCAGTCCGTGGAATTACATGGAGTTAAATAGAAACTCCGCAAGATTCTGTGGAGTTCCACCAATGGGTGGAAAATATGGACGTTGCACTGCTTGCGCTGCAATTTAGTGCCAGAGTAGCGAGCAGTGCTGAAAAATCATCATGAACTGCACCATTTGGTGCACATGAGCTTGCAGCCAATTGAATTGATTTTGCTGCCACTTGACTAGAAAAGGCAGTAATGCCCGCATTAAAAAATCACACCAGGGAACAACAAATCTCGCTTGCATTTCTGGAGCCTAGCAGGAAAACATCCTGCCATGCGGCGATTGACTTAAATTTGGCCAGAACACTGTATTACAACAGTAACACAGAGTCGCGAAATTCTGCAGGTGGAATGAAACATTCTGCCCACCACTGATGATAAACAATAATGGAGCAAGGATGCAACCTTGAGGCACTCCCTTTGCCAATGGAAAGGGCTCTGACAATTCTCCCGATGGGCCAAATGGAACTTTGGCAGCTAGGTTTTCATGCAAATTGTACAGGAAGTTCACCAGGCGCTCCTCTACCCCCAAATCTAGCAGCATCAACTGAAGCTTCATTCGAATTACGCAATCAAAGGCTGTTGAGAGATCCATAAAGGCCAGGTACAGTAGGCAGTGCCTGGCAATTGTGTACTTGTCAATAATCAAATGCAGGGTTAGACACTGTTTCACTGTACCCATCCCAGAATCTTGTGTTGATTCTTCCGAAGTCTTAGGCGGGTAAAAACCACCCTTCCCAGGATTTTAACCAAGCTGTCACTGAAAGATATAGGCTGATAGCATTTAGGTGATTTATGGTTCCATTTTTAAAAATGGGCACTATAGTGAAAGAGCCCACGAGCTTGGAATCTTATTGCACAATGAGTTATTAAAAGTGTTTGCAATCAAGGGGCTGACAGGTCAATATTGCATTTGATGAGGTCCATAGGGAACCCATCTAGCCTTGGAGTTTTCCCGCCAGGCTTTGCCTGATAGCCTCCTCCACTTCTGATAAAGTGACAGACTGATTTGGGGCTTTGTTCAGTTTGTTCTAAAGTATTACTGCTTGGTTCCCCTCTTCCCCTTGCTGATAAACTGATTTAAAGTGTCTGACCCTTTCCGAGCCGGGTATATTGCAACACAAAGAGTTGGTTGAAGTGGGCAGAGCTTGGCCGAGCAGCGAGATGGCCGCTCGATAGAGGTGCTCCGCCGGCTGGACGAAATATCCTTCCTAATCCATGTTCATTGGGGAGCAATTAGCGATAGCCTACGTGTGTCTGACACGGGGGCACCCCTGCGAGGAGTATATTGCAGAGGCCCCGGTGTTGCAGCAAGAGATGGCAGCAGAAACGAAATCGGGCCTGGCTGAGGCGCGGAGCACAGGACTTGCATGATGTGCTGCCAGGGCAGCGCCCGAGCCTGCGGGGGTGAGATACGGACCCCTCCGCCTGCTAAGCCGACTCTGACCGCCTGGTGGGGCCAGAGCCTTGGGTTGGCGGTGAGGACCTCGAGGCGCAGCTTGGGGCGAGAGGAGGCCGTCTGTGTCCTGCGCTGGTATCCTGTTCCTGCACTGGTGCGGCCGAGTTGAGAGGGGGTTGGGTGGGCCTGCGCTGGCTGCGTGGGCCGTGACCAGTGAGCCTCATTCCGGTGCCCCCCTCTGGCTGCTGTTGCCCCCGCACAGTGAAGTGTTCCATTAAGGAGGCTTGTGATCCAGATCTTGCTGTCTGCCCCATACGCTGCACAGACTGGGGTACGCAGGAGGCATGGGAGGCGAACTGCCGGACGGATTGATGAACCCTCGATAGCTCAATGTGGGACCCTGCATGACCCAGTAGGACGGTGAGGCCTGGCGCTGGGGCCTGCATTTTGAGGCCAGGTGAACAGAGAGAGTGGGTGGGGGTCGAAGGCGGTGCACCTTACTGCGGCTGAGAGTCTCTTCCTGCTGGGCCGCGCTGCTGGGAGCCGGGCTGCTGAATTGATCCCTCGCCCTGAATACCTGCTGCCTCGGCTTGACTGCGAAGATGCCCGACGGAAGCCAGAGACACTAGAGGTGGGGAGATCTGCTGTACCCTGTGAGGCTCGAAGTTGCCCCACTCTGAGGGCATTCTATCCTGTTGTCCCCCACTGCGGCAGAGTGCCTGTGGGGCCTCCCCCTCCCTCGAACTCACTTTGGAAAGCAGACTGGCTTATGGTCGTTTGTCTGGGCTGTCTTGGCAACATGAATCCATGAACACCTAGCGGTGAGGTGAGATAGTTGCCCGTCTTCGGCCACAATGGTCCCTGAATTCATTCTGAGCTGGTGAAGCCTACATAGCCTGTCAACGACCAGTTGAAACCTGACCCTCAATGATGGGCAAACTGGATACACGCCAAACAAAACTCCTGTTTGAGGGTTAGAACACCCTGCGCCCAACTGAGCTGGAGCAGCATAGGGAGCAAGATTCGGATCCCTCCACAGGGCGGCTAGTCGAGATGAAGATCTAAAGGAGAGCCTAGTGGATGTAAAAACCAGCCTAAAAGCAATTGATGCTAAACTGGATGGGATGGTGCATTGTCTGTATAGAATGAGTGAGAGGGTATACAAACATGGAGAGCGCCTAGACCAACTTGAAACCAGGCTCTCAGATATCGACGATAATCAGACTGCGACTAGTGAGAAGCTGCTTCGCATGGACAAGGTCCTAGCCATCATCAAAGCTAAAAATGAAGATTTAGAGGCCCGGTCTAGGCGCAATAATCTGCGTATCGTCGGTCTTCCAGAGTCCACAGCTATTGACAATATGGAGGACTACATCACGATGATGCTTAAGGAACTCTTTGGTGATGCCCTGTCCCTGGTGTTCATCGTGGAGCGGGGGCATAGGTCCTTAGCACCGCGCTCCAGCGCACCCTTTAACCACGCGTCTCCTCAACTACAAGGACAGAGATGTGGTCTGCACCTCTCTAGAGATCGGGGAGAAGTGCAATTCCGAGGCAACATGCTTTCCTTCTACCTGGACTTTACTATTGCAGTCCAGACAGCACAGAAGGAATTCCTACCCACCAAAACAATTCAGCAAAAAGCCGAGATCAAATACGCTCTAATGTACCCTGCCAAACTGAGAATTGAACACGCAGGAAAGACGCACTTCTTTACCAGTGCTAACGCAGCCCACAAATTTGACAAAAATTTGGCCCCAAGCTCGACAAGGGGGTCCCTGCACCGTCAGTAAGTGGCATCGCTGGATGATAATGACTAGTGCTACTCCTATATGTGATCTATGCTGCAGCTCATCCGAGCTGAAAACCTGTTGCTGGGCACCCTGCGGCTGCTCTCAGTGGAGCACATGTGGCTAACTATTGCAAGTTGAATGTAATTGACCTTCTGTTTCTGATGTTCAACACTATGAGCAGCAGTTGTCGGTTCAGCCACCCAGCCTAAGTCTGTTTGCCTGGCTCTCCTCTGCCCCCCTGGGATGAGTCCTGTATATGTGTTATCGAATTTGAGTTCTTGGCTACTTGCTACGCAAGTACAGTTGCAGATTTCGGGGATTAGGGTGGGTATAGGATTCTCAACCAAGTTTGGGGGTTGGAGTGGGTGGTGGCGGGTCCTTGTTTTACAGTTAGTTACTGTTATTTTTGTTAGAGCACGCGCACAACCTAACACAGGCCATTTCCCCTGTCCTCCCCCTCTCCCCCCTTCCATTGACAGGACGAGATCTCTGCCCTCGATTTCAATTGCACACTTAGAAAGCATAATCGACAACCACTGCACCATGAAGCCGCTTCACACATGCACTTACGCCACTAGGTCCTATCAGACTAGCCACTGCCACCACATCGCCGCATGACCACAGGCATCAAGTGTCTTACTTGGAATGTCCGTGGGCTAAATGACGCCAGAAAAGCCCGTCTTGTGCACGTATACCTCGCAAGACACCAGGTTGACATATGCTTCTTACAGAAGCTCCGCCTCACCGCCACCACTACTGCTCGTTGGTGCGTAGAGACACACGTCTCCTGTTATTCCAACTATGCTCGTGAAGTAGCCATATTGATTCGCAAAATCTTGTCATGGTAATTCACACAAGTCAAGTTGGTCTCAGAAGGCCGCTTTGTGCTTTTATCTGGCACTCTTCACCAACACCCAATCATACTGGCTTGCATCTATGGCCCCAACACCGATTGCCCTGAGTTTTTGAGCGAGATATGGTGCCACATTGTAAACCTAGGACCGGGGGGCGATAATTTAGGTAGGTGATTTTAATGTTGTTCTGGACCCAGATATGGATAGGTCTGGCATGCCCTGCCACACGCACCCTAAGGTGGCAACACAACTTCACACCTTATTTCAAGATCAACACCTGGTTGACTCTTGGCGGGCACTACATGGCACACTCAGGGAGGGCACATGCATCAAGTCTGCTACAGGGCCTGGTCGCACATCGATTACTGGCTTGTCACTATGGAGGTTCTGACATGGACAACCGGCACTTCGATACTTCCCCACACACTCTCCGACCATTCCCCAGTACTGCTGGAGATGACACTGCCCCTTTCAGTCCCGCGGGCCTTCTCCTGGCGTCTGCCGGGGGACGCGCTGCAAGATCAGGTCTTCCGTTCAGAGATACGGACTGCTATTACTGATTACCTTGCACTGAATTCTGGCTCAGTCGAGTCCCCATCTGTGCTATGGGTGGCCTTCAAGGCTGTCATTCGCGGGACCTGCACTGCCAAACAAGCGGGAATACTGAAGGCCATCCGCGCTCGACTCACACACCTAGAGTCCGAGCTGCGAGCACTGGAGCTAGAACTGTTCCAAACTCATGACAGAGATATTTTGGCGAGAATACAGGACACATTATCGGAATATAATGAAGAGGCAAATCGCAAGGTCCATTATCTGGGCTGGGAGGTGAAAGCTCGCAGATATGGTGAGGGATAGCGTCCGGGTAGGACCCTAGCCCACCTCATCAGGCCACATAAAGGGAATGACTATATTGTAGATCTTGTTGATGGGCAACTGCGACACCACACTAACCCCACTGAAATACTGAACACAATGACTACCTTCTATTCTGACCTTTACCTAACCATATCACAATTAGACTCTGACTAAACCAAAGAGTACCTGGAAACTATACAATTATTGTGGTTAGATGACATGCATCGCCACTATCTAGACTCTCCGTTCACGGAGGAAGAGGTCCAGCAGGTTATCCGCAGCCGCCTGATCAATAAGGTGCCCGGTCTGGATGGCCTCATGACATCCTTTTATAAGGAATTTTCTTCCATACTGATTCCACATCTTTTCGCTATGTACCAAGCATCGTTGGAGGCAGGAGAACTCCCCCCGTCACTTCGGGAGGCAGTCATCATACCCATCCTTAAACCCGGTAAACCTACCACATTATGTAACTCCTACAGACTGCTCTCGATGATAAACGTTGATAATAAAATCTTTACAAAATTAATTGCGAATCGTTTGGCCCCATTACTTCCTGTCATGATCTGCCCGGACCAGTCGGGGTTTGTGCCGGACCGCTCCGCAGCACACAATCTCTGGACCCTGTTCGTGGTTGTGCACGGCGTCAACCTGAGCCTGCCAGAGATCGCCACCCCTGCTGGACGCCACTAAGGCGTTCGACTCTTTGGAGTGGCCCTTCCTATTCCAACTTCTGCAGCATTTGGGTCTTAGTCGGAGATTTCTGAACCTCATCAAGCTACTATACACCTCTCCCACTGCTAGGCTGCGTTTGAATGGTCTATTGTCCAGCCCATTTTCAATTTCTCGCAGCACTAGGCAGGGGTGTCCTTTGTCACCCCTCCTATTTGCACTCGCCATGGAGCCACTAGCAGCCAGATTACACCAGCACCATGCACATAGGGGAATATAGTTTCATGAGCGTGGAATACTGGTTTCCATGTATGCTGATGATGTTGCACTTTATATTAGACACCCACAGGATAATTTAGACCCAACCATCAGGGAGGTTGTTGCGTTTTGGGGACTGTCGGGCTTAGCCATAAACTGGTCTAAATCTGTTATCTTTCCTCTAACTGAGAGCACAGTACCATTTCAATCAGAGTTAAATTTACAGTGAGCGACAGAGCCTGTGCGATACCTGGGCATCTGGCAGAGCCGCGACATAAGCGAACTCTGGCAGGCCAACTATGGCAGAGCAATGTCCCGGCTAGAATAGAGAAACCCGGCCTGGAATCGCCTCCCATTATCGTTAACAGGCTGATTGGCCATCGCCAAAATGGCCGTGTTACCCACATGTTTATATCTATTCATCAATCTCCCCATGCCACTTACACAGTAATTCTTCAAACGTCTAAGGTCCAACCTGATTTCCCTGGCATGGGCAGGAAAGCAGCCTAGAATAGCGTGGTAAACTCTCATGTTGCCCTTTAGCCAGGGTGGGCTAAATGCACCTGACATTCAGCTGTATGCCCTCTGTGCTCAGGCCCAGTATCTGCACTTCTGGTTGTATCCGGTCAAATTTCAGCCGCACGTTGCGGTGAAAACTGTCTTGGCCTCCCCGGTACCGCTTGCAACAGCACTCTACAAGGCCTACAAACATACACGTACTGCAGCGGACACAGTGGAGTGCGTGAGGTGTGCATGGGAAGGTTTGCGGCGACGAGTGGCTCTTGACAGTTTATATGCTCCTTCCATACCTATAGCGCATAATCCTGCACTACCTGCAATGATGGATGACGGAATGTGCATAAGGGCCCAGAAAAAAACTCAATTTTACATTCGCAGACCTGTACCTGAATGATCAGTTAGTAGCAGCACCTGCACCGACTGATACCCCTAAGCCTAGCACGATGGACACCCTTCTCTACACTTAACTTAGGGCCACATGTCGTGACCTTCACGCCACTTTTCCGGCTCCTCTTCCGACGCTACACGCGCTTGAACATATACTTTCACATACTGTGCATCGTAAACTTGTCACTAGACTTTACATGATCATGCAAGATAAAGCACCTGTGTGCGTCCCTGCCGCTCAGGCTCAATGGAGACGTGACACAGACCCCCTATAACTGATGAGCAATAGTCATACTGTTGCGCACAAACCGCAGCCCTATCACCCAACTACAGATTGCGCCTTATACATTTTAAGTTTTTACATAGGCTGTATCACACTCCCTTACATCTCAAACGTATAGGACTGCGCGAGGAGGCTAGTTGCTTGCGTTGCTCTGCGCCTCAAGCCTCGTTCCTTCACCTGGCCCGGGAATGCCCCATGATTTTGGATTACTGGCGTGAGGTGCACTGTACCCTCCAGCAAATTACTGAACATCAAATCCCCTTTACCCCGCTGCTTTGCCTCCTTGGGTACGTGAGGGAGATGCCATCTACCTCACGTCGTCTCATTGAAATGCTCTTAATATTAGCCAAACGCAACCTGGTTAGGCATTGGGGGAGAAGGGCAGTTCCTTCTGCGCTGGCATGGCTGTGAGATGCCACTTACTGCCAGGATCAGCTGGCCCACTTCTGGGAGATGATGCCCTTACAGTCCTGCCCGAAAGACATTTGGGAACCATTCCTGTCATTCATGCGAACACAAGCTCTAACCCCACCCTAAACGCCAGGGGTGTAATGTGACAAATCCCTAAATCAACAGTAGAAGACAATATGGGGCATATTCTCAAGGACTTATCGCCGAGTTAGCGGCACTTTATCGCAGCCAAAGTGGTGATAAATTCATCGCACCATTCACAAGCTGGTGCTAACAGCCGATATCACCAGTATTCCTGCGATAGCAGCCGCAAAAAACATCGCCACGGATGACACGGCAACTAATGCTAATGAGATGCAGAGTAGGCGTTCCCGTGCAAAAACCCGCAGAAACACCACTTCGCAACATTCCCAACGACCAGCCAGATCGGCGATAAGAATCAAAAACATGCGATAAGGCGCGTTAGCAGCATTGATTTAACACCTGCTCCTACCTGGTGTTAAGTCGGACGACAACCTGCACCATAAAAGGGAGCCCAGCCCACAGCCACACCAGAAGAACAACAGATGCCATGGAGCTACTGATCATGCAGCTCGGAGCCCCAAGAGGGCCACAACACCCACCGCCACCACACCCAGGACCCCCACCCCCCCCAGGAACGCCCCCCCGGACTACCACAGAGGCTGCGCAGACAAAGACACCGGACCTTCCGAAAACGCACCCGCCTCGGAGACTTAACGCCAGAGGAAGTCATTGCCCACTACAGGCTCAAAGGACAACCATCCTACGCATCCTGACCATCATTGCCCACAGGCTGACAGTACCAACACAGCGGAGAACCCACATCCCTCTGCAGACAAAGCTGCTGGCCGTGCTGCACCTGTTGGCCTCTGGGACCTTCCAACCAACAACTGCCAGAGTTGGAGGAGTCTCACAGCCAGCCCTGTCAAAGTTCCTCACACCTGTCCTGGATGCCATCATCAACTTGGCACCCCAGCAACTTTACTTCCCACACACTGCGCAGGAACAGCTGGAGATCAAGCAAGGCTTCTACGCCATAGCTGGCTTCCCGCACGTCTTGGGGGAAATCGACTGCACACATGTACTCCTCGTGCCCCCTGCCGCCACTGCACATAATTACCGCAACAGGAAACACACGCATTCCATCAATGTGCAGGCAATGGTGGACCACCGGGGACTCTTCACCAATGTCGTCGCCAACTACCCAGGCAGTGTGCATGATTCCTTCATCTTCCGACAGTCCATCATCAACCAGCGCTTTCAGGATGCCACCTATGGAAATGCACTGCTCGTCGGTAAGTATCAACGGAACACACCACACACCTCAACACCACAATCAGACAACTCACAACTCTGGGAATGCACATGTCACAAAATCACATACAACATGACAACCAACATCCCCACATTCCAAACACGACAACACAACTTACGGTGGCAACCTGGGCTAGCCATCTACACAAGCCATCAATGGCATGGCACCTCAGCCACACAATAGCAGAATGTGGGGAGAGGTGGGAACCTGGCATGTGCGAAGGAGGCAAGTGACCCATGAATGTGAATGTACACAATGCCAAGTGTGGAGTGGATGTGCTGGACAGACTGCAGTATGCAGACCACAGACACTTCCATGTCGACATACACTGCTGGTGTCTGGAGTGTACTGGACAGTGGACGCAACCATGTAACCACAGCCAGCGGGGAAGAATGCGGAAATGTAGCTTGTTACGTCCCCCCCTGTAAGCGTGCGTAGAGTGGGCTGGCCCGGCGATTGCCAGGCCAGCGTAGGGGTGTGAATAAAAAGCCCGTTACTCTGGGTGTGGTTCTCTTCTGGAATGGCCAACGTGTCTGCCAGGGTGGCGCCTCTCACCCCGCCACGAGGCCGATGCCATGAGCGGCAGTGCCTGCGATCCTGTGCGCCTGCTGCACCCCAGGCCGCTGGTCCCAAGACGTGTCATGCCCGCCCCAGCGCACCCAGGCCGCACTGCTCACCTGCCGACACCGGCGTGTGTCAAAGAGGGCCCACCACGTGCCGGTGCAAGCTCCAAGCCCGAGGCCCGCGACCATGGCAGCCTCCTCAGACCATCACGGCCTCCGCGACACAGGCCCCCATTACTCCTTTCTCATTGATGTACTCCACCGCTGCCTCCGGCCTACACTGAGGTCCAGTAGGTCACACATTTGGAACTGAGTCTTGATTATACAATGGCAGAGTACATACGTTTATTGCAGATTTTATATCATCGTACTCCCTACGATGTGGTGCCATCGACTCTGTGCATAGCATTCCAACGACACGTGTCTGTGGGCCCATGCTGACTACTGCCTTCGGCCTATATTGCGGCCCAGCACTGCGGGGTCACCTGTGTACTGCCTACACTGCGGTCCAGCAGGCCTCACACAAATCCAATACAATCCGTACCAGGCAGGACACAGCATCGTCGCAGGCTGCACACACGCTCAGCTCTGGTGCTACTACCTCCGTCAACCACAAATCATCGCCACATGGCATTCCAACGTCGTGTGTGAGAGTACCAGGAGGAGCTGCCTGAACAGCGTTTGGCCAGTGCTGACCGCTGCCTCAGGCCTACACTGCGGTCAAGTAGGTCACACATTTGGAACTGAGTCTTTTACAATGGCAGAGTCCGTATCATTGCAGGCTAGGAGAGGAGTAAGAGGAAGACGCGATTCAGTCCGGATGACAAACAGGATCCTCGTTACGGAGGTGACCGAACACCACCAACAACTGCCCTGGTGCCACTGACTCTGTGCATCGCAAGCCAAGGACACGTGGCTGGGGGCCCCTGCTGACCGCTGCCTCCGGCCCACACTACGGTCAAGTAGGTTACACATTTGGAACTGAGCCTTGATTTATTTATCCTCGACCGGACGGTGATTATTTCCTGAGCCTACGAGCCAGCGAGCGACTGTGAGATATTGAGCCTTTGCCATAAACTTCGAACCATCAGACTAACACTCCAAGTTGGAGCTGAACAGCCCATCCCCTTACCAGTTACAAGTATCGGATCCAGTGACTATTTCTCGCTCTCGTGTTCCCAGGAGCCTGCGCGCCCACATCCATGAACTAGCCCCGAGTGGAGGCTTTCTATGGTGCCCCTCCCATTCTTTCCTGTCCTGAGGAAGACCCCCACGTAAGGGATAAATAACCTACACCATCCTAGGGGTCGAAATGTCGACAACTTTCGCTATCCGCCAGCGTGATCAACAGCGATTATTCACTGTGACACTTTATTCAAATATGGCTACCCATTCAACTAATTGTGTTTTGAATTTTGTGGCTTGAATTATGAGCCTTGTTCTTTTTGTAATAATTCATCTGATTTACACTGTATTCTTTTTATTCATCCCCTTTTTTAACCTCACTCCAATCACAATACACACCTTTATTCTCCTTCCCCACCTGGGGCACTGCACTGTTTGGATATTTGCCTAATGATGTTATGAATTGATGTACGTTCAGTGTGATTAAATAACACTGCGTTCCAAGCATTTCTACGTTTGTTATCCATTTGTTTCCTTTCTCATTGTAATTTTGATATTGATGTACTATCCTTTGGGACCATTTACTGTATTGTATTGATTTATTTATGGCAGAGTTTATACCATTGTACAGGCCTCATCGCAAACTGCATCCCCTTTCAGCTCTGGTGCCACTAACTCTGTGCCCCGAAATTCATGGACACCCTCTGGCTGAACTTTGGTGGCGTCTCAGTCAATGGCCTGGGGGTTGTCTTCATCATCATGTGGCTGGTAATGACTTGGTGTTAAACATGAGTCTGTAGCATTCATCTCCTTCATATGGCCTGTGTCTGCTTGGTACTGCCCTCTGTATCATGCCCTGGAAGAACACCTTCCACTGTCCCCCAAAACCCTCTGCGACATTCACCTTGGACATCGACGAGAACCCGCTCAGCTCTCGTGGCCCTACCTCAGTGCACCGGTAGTCACCGTCCCGTGGCGGTGTGCCTGTGCCGGCCGCAGTGCATCCGTGGCCACTAACTCTGTGCAGCTCAAGTCGTGGACCCTTGCTGTTTGAACTTTGGACTTCTGATTGTCTGATCACTGTTGTAGTTGTTGCCAGCACCAACCACTCCCTGAGGGCTGACTTACACTCACCCCACACCCATCCAGCACAGGCGTCACTGGACATGTGACCCTGGCAATAAAAGGGGTCGGGCGCCCGTGCCCGTAGCCAGTTCCACAAACTATCTAAGTGTGTCAGTGTGGTCATTGTGTGTGCATGAGGCCCCGGGCCCTACCACATTGCATTGTGCTGTGTAAAGCGGACGCAACCATGTCACCTCAGGCAGTGGGGTAGACCTGGGACATGTAGCTGTGACGTACCCCCCTGGAGGCGTTGCCGGAGTGGGCTGGCGTACGGCAGTCCAGCGTAGGGGTGTGGATGATCATCCCAGGGCTCTGGGCGTGGTTAAGTGTTGGGCTTGCCAATTTAGTACCTAATGCGTGTGTCTTTGTTGTGGTGTCGGCGCCACCCATCCCGCAATGGACAAAGTTGCAATGTAACATACCCCGAGTGCAGGCTCGGACGAAGGGATGAATGAATGAGCGCAAACCTGCTATGGGTCCGGGATCATACATGCCAACTGTTGTGTGTGTATCGCTATTACCGCAGCATAAGCCAAAGGTCTTGCCTCGACTGCATCATGACTTCGGCCAGCCATGAACTCCACATCTGTGTCCGCCCTATCCTTACCATAGGCCTACACACACGTGGCCGCCCACCTTCAATGCACAACATCACAGTGTTGTTGTCAGGCTTGTGGATGCGCAGACAGGCATGACAATGGTGTGCCGTAGGAGTGCAGGTGATGCAACCACGCAGCGCACACGAGGAAATAGGCTCGGGGGGAGGGAGGAGCAGCAGTGAGGCTACGTAATACACATTGATGGCACTCATTTGCTACTAGCAGTACATGTCAAACCGGAATCACTATGACACACATATCACATGCCAATGAACTGGTGAGCCTGCCAACACATCATGCAGAACCAACTATTGACTCATGTCTCTCTGCACTGTCACAGGTGATCAAGGATATGCACTCTGCCCTTGGATGATGACACCCCTCCGAGCCCCGAACACACAGGCCCAGAGGCAGTACAATTGGGCCTACGCATGCACCAGGGGCATCGTGGAACGCACATTTGGCGTGTTGAAGTCACGTTTCAGGTGCCTGGACATCACAGGTGGAAGGCTCCTGTACAGCCCAGACATCGTGTGCAAGATGATCGTTACATGTTGTGTGTTGCACAACATATGTGTACGCACCAATGCCCCATGGTTACGAGTGCCAGATGCACCGGACGATGATGAGGAAGATGAGGCAGGTGGACCACACCCCACTGCAGCTGCAGCAGGAATAGCCCGTAGGAACAACATCATTGACAATTTCTTCACATGAGGACGTCACATTGTGTCAGTCCTTGGCAATCATGAGACAGTGCAAAATGACCACAGACACAGCATGTGCAAATAAATTCAATGCAACACACATTCCCTGAGTTTCTGTATGTGTGCTGCTGTGTGGCACGGGGATCAGGGACATGTTCCAGAGTCATTGTGGGTGTGCAGTGTGCTGTACTTAATTGTGCATGTGTGCCATTGTGCCCATCTCCCCCCATCCCCCCAGTCCCTGGTCGGTACTCACCCTGTTGATGTTGTGTCAGGTCATGTTGAGCAGTGTCCCGATCCCCAACTCCTGGCACCGTATCCCGACTGATGACTGTGGCCACCATTTTCTCACTGTCATCCAGCTCCTGGTGTGCCGCTGGTCCCCCTCCTCCAATCTGCGTTGCTGCTTTCATGTTGGCATAGTGTTTCTTCTTGGTTTTGCCCTTCACATCATTCCAGCAC
The DNA here is from genome assembly GCA_963921515.1 of Calotriton arnoldi. Classification (NCBI taxonomy): domain Eukaryota; kingdom Metazoa; phylum Chordata; class Amphibia; order Caudata; family Salamandridae; genus Calotriton; species Calotriton arnoldi. Next base: position 464,191 of record CAWUFW010013393.1, on the reverse strand, counting down.
CTCTTGACCTCTTCCATTGTCCTCCTCGTCACTCCGACTGCATTCACGTTGTTCACGATGTACTGCCATGTTTCCGTTTGTGTTGCCGATGACACAGTGGAGGTGACGTACAGTTGTTGGTTGTGTTCTGTCACCTCTGTGATGATGATCTGGTTTTCCTGCGGACTGAACCCCGTCTTCCTCTTCTCCTTGCCCTTCCCCGGCCCCGGGGTTCCTGGCTGGTCGTCTGTGGGGCTTGTGGGGTTCGCGTTGTCCTGTGCACTCGGTCCGGGTGCGTCCATGGTGCTACGCAGTTAAATTTTTTTATCTTTTTTTTCCTCTGCTTTTATAGTGCATTTTCCCACATGTCGCGTGGGAATCGCAGGCCTGTCCCTGGTTATCGCTGGTTTTGTTTTGCGATTTGGGACGTCGCAACATTTTTGCGTTAGAGTTTTGCATTTTTTCGGCATTGCGTTGATTTTAACGCTGGCATTTGTCGCATTATCGTGAGGCTATCGCATGGTGCTGCCGGGTTGTGAATGCTGCGTTAACACGGTGTTATTTTCCCACGATGGACTGCGATGTGAGAAGTTGCGTTAAGCGATTTTGGCGATAGTTAACACGCGTTCTTGAGAATATCCCCCTATGTTTTTAGGTAGAACTGGTGACGCTCTAGTGTGTGTGCCCTCGCGTTAAAACTGCTTTGTTAATGTGCGGAGAGTGTGGGAAATACCGGAAAAGCTAATGTGTAATATGTTATATACAGCATTTTGTCTTTCCCTTCAACATGTCCTATGCGTATGACCTTCTCTCCCCCCCCCCCTTATCTTATTCCTGTGCCTGATGTTCGTTGATCTCACAGTGCGATGTACTTGTTTGAAATGCTAATAAGGAAAACATTTTAAAAAAGAATTGGTTGAAGCGTCCCTGTGCCTGAATTTTTTTCTTCGTCTCCCACAACATTTTACTATTCTTTTTAATCGCAGCATTCTCCAGCAGTTCCCACTCTCTTTTAGACAATTCCTCCCTCCTTAGCTTTAAGGCACAATTATAGTTCTTACGTGCTATGCCGACCACCAATGGTCTCTTGTTTTGACAACCGACGATTCACTAGGGAACAGCTACTATGGAACCATCTTGGCCGCTGTTGGGCAATCGTATTAGGCTTCATCAGACTACTCTTCATACATACACACAAATCTTCAAAGTGGGCTAACATAACTTCTCCACTCGCATCAGACAGACCTTTCAAGAATATATCTAGATGCTTCGCCAAAAGGGAACCAAGAAAGGCCCCAGGGTCAGTTCTTCGAATGCCAAGTGAGCCTTAGGCCAGCATCAGAGCGTTGCATGGGCAGTAAAGTTCAGACAGGCTTTGTTACCCTATAAACTGGACAGTGCCCTACAGAAGTGTTGTGGGCCCACCCCTCTGTTTCAAGAAGAGCACACTGGGAGAAACAGAAAGAAAGATTTCTTGCTGAAAATATATAGTCAATAATCGAGGTGCAGCTGCTTCCTAATAATGCACATTCATGTCCTTGTTCCATCTCGGTGTGAGTGTTGCCTTACCGCATCTCAGAAGGAATCAATACCCCCTTTCTATGGTTTGCTTGTCACTGCAGCAATTTGCTCTCCGTACTGGCCTCTTGTCATAGCTCAGCGCCTTTACTTTAGCTCAACGCGATGAGGCAATATCTCCTTTGTGGTATGCGCCTCACCGTAGCAATGCATTCCTTCCTATGAGTTTGCTTGGCTGTTAAGGGCTTTCCTTTAGTCAGGCACAATGGCAAGGTGACATTCACTGAGAATCCTCCTTAGCTCGCTGGATCTGGCTTCGTGATGATTTAGAAGCCTCAAACACTGTTGTGCTTATGGCTGCTCCTGTTAGATCTACTGTTGAGCTTGCGCCAAGCCATGTGCTATACACTTCCTTACAGTTGCCATTGTGATCATTACTATAGAGATTTCCTGTACTTGTACAATCACAGTGCTTCTCTAGATATCTTCCATTCAGGTTCAGCTCTGATTTTGCTGTTTCTCCTCCAGCATCCAAAGTTCATAGGACTGGTCCTTAAAATCAGCACTGCAACCTGCCGTGCTGATCCTCTTTAGCACTTGTTTCCATAGCAAAGTTTCTCTTTAAGCAGGAAGGACTCAAAACATTTTCAGGTAATTCAAGGTTGATTTATTCAGCTCACGTTTAATACATAAAAGGACCAGCCTGCAACTGCAGTTTGTATGGAACATAAACATTAAAGAATCCCAAAAAGAAATAGAATCCGAGGTAATCAGGCCTGTGAGCTGCTAAAACTAGACTGCTGACCAAGACAATATGGCACATTACTACAATTGGTCAGGCCCCCTCCTTGCCCTGAAAACGAATTATCCATCCTCCATCCTCCACACTTCCTGTTTTTTGTTCTTATCACCTGCATGTATGCAGTAGCTCTGACTCAGGATATGTGTTATTTTTTCCGATTAATGGTTGGTTATAGTGGTCCCCATTTTAATTTCATTATATTTGTGTTGATGCTACAAGCCTGGGCTTCAGAGTGCACATTGGTGTTCTAGTCCCAGCTTGAGTATCATGTAGGGAAGATCTGCCATACTGGCCTTGCCTGGGATCGGCTGGTCAGGGTTCCACTCAGCAGGCTAAGCAAAGGCTCAAGGGACAATGTTACTCTTGTTTAATTAACTTGAAGCAGGTTCTGATTATCAAAAAGGAGAACACATTGTTGCCACTTTCCTCTCCGCTCGAGCGAGAGTCATGGAAGCATTGTTAGGGTTACGCAGGCAACACCCCAGCTTGTTAATGATCTGATGGTGGACTCACGAGAAGTGTGTGAATGCCTGAGATATTGTATACATGGTACTTCATAAACAAGGAAGGATTCATGGTGCTAACTTGTGAGTGGATATAAATATTAGAAGCTTGGAGACAAGTGTCATAAAAAGAGAAATCACCTGCCAAATCTTTTTCCTCTGTGCATGAGGGAGAGTGGGCTCCTGTGAGTTTACCTTTTATGGAATTATCAGAATAGACGATTAGCATCTGTGGGATTACAGGCTAGGGATGATGCATCCTCCTCCTCTAAGACTCTCAGAACTGAATATAAAATAGATTCGGCTGACCCTGAAGAAGATTAAGAAGTCACAGGTTATTTTTTCCTTCCAGGTACTTTCACATCTACGTAACAATCTGGCATTTCCTGAGGAGCCCCAAGTGGAGGAAGAGGAGGAGTTAATTTCAGAGTATCACAGGAAGGATCCTGAGGGCCTTTGACTTTGAGGTGCCATTTGAAAAGTGTTATATAGACAATGAAGGGAAGTATGGAAATCTGTTTTTCCAAGATTTCTACTGAAACATTGTCTACTTTCCCATTTTGCAGAAGATTTTCCTTCAGTGGTGAAAGTTGGCTGACTCATGGATAGGCTGTCAACTCCTCACACCATTATGTCGAAGGATGGCTCTTCGTTTGACCTGTTAGATAAGAGTGTTTATAGGTCAATCACGAATGCTGGTTCGGGGTCAAGTATTTCAATTAGTGCAAACACCTGTGCTATTTACAAATCCTGTTGATGACTCTTTGGCTGAGGATTTGACCCAGGAAGATTGCACTCCCATCTTAGGTGTAAAGGAGCAGCAGGTGAAGTTCCTCTCTGGTGTTTCATTTGAATCTTTATGTACAGCAGCAGCAGCTTCCGGTTCCAATGTCGTGACAAGCTATTATATATGAATGAGGTTGTGGAGGGCGCAAAGTACTTATTAAAGTCTCCTTATGCACCTCACTGACTTCGGTTCTTGGTTGTTTGGCCTCAGTTGGAAGATCAGGCGAAGAAGTCAGTTGAGGATTGTAAACTAAGGGCTTCCGTCCATCCTGCTTTCGGGAGCTGAAGTTGGGAAAACAAGGAGGGTTTTTGCACCGATTACATCAACAAGAGATTCTTTGCTGCAGTTTGGAAGGGTTTGAGGTGGGGGGACTTTTTCTGCTGTAAAAGTCTGGGTCAGTCCTCAACCAGTACAACCCCTGACTATAACATGGAGTTACCAGCTGTTGGTTGTCTAACCAGCTGTTCAAACATCTGTGAATGTTTAATTTGGGATGATTAGGTACTGGATTTAACAAGAAAAGGTTACAGACTTAAGTTCAAGTCAGAGCTTCCAAGATTTGTTTGACCAACTCCGTTTCCAGCCTGTCCTTCTCAATGAAGTAGAAAAGAGACTAAAATGCTATTCCATCTGGTATGTAACAATTACAATGCAGTCGTTACCACGCAGGATGTATTAAATGCGGCCATTGCCACAAAGATAAGTGCTAAACATGGCATTTTCTGCCACTTTAGAAAGCTGCACTTTGCCACTCAGGTAAGGGTTTTCCAATATATGAAATCAGTGAATTGAGGAAAGGTAAAGGTATAAGGGGTTTTATGGGTTTATGAATGGGTAAGGGTATGGGGTAGTAAGAGGTTTTTTTAGGGTTTAGGACTGGGTAAGAGTAGTAGGGGGTTTAGGGTTTTCTTAGGGTACAGGAATTGAAAAGGGTACAAGTAGTAAGAGGTTTTTAAGGGTAGTTGGATTGGGAGAAGAGCTTAAATGTATTAAAACATATATACACACACTTATGTATATCTATATATATATATATATATATATATATCCACAAGATCCTCCTTTTCAACTGAAAAGCAGCACACTGACACCTGCTGTGTTCGTTTCAAACGATTTAATAACTCCGGGATATGCTCGCAGGTAGCAAGCTGCCCCAACGCGTTTCTGCCTTCTTGAAGCCTTGATCACGGGTAAAAAACTCTCTGCTTTTAAAATGACCACGTGGTTTGCTGACGCTGGTCACTTTGTTACTCAGAGTGCGCAATAAAGTAAAACAATTCAATTTAAAGGAGGCAGCATGATTTTCAATTAAAGTCCCATGTCAAAACACTGCCGTCTTTCTTTTAACATTATTACAATTCATTGCGCATATTTAGTTTGCCAACCTGTTCATTATTGCATGTAAATCTCAGGATTTTACGTTGTCCACAAACATTGATGGCAAGTGGAATCCTTCCTTCTTGCCTCCCTTGCCGGTTTTCACGACGACTTTCTTTAGGTTTCTCCTATCTATACTCGGCGAAAACAGGCGGGTCCGACTCCTTCACTTTAATCCACAAAACTTGCTCCGTGAACTGGAGATTTCAGACCCTAGCAGGGCGGGTCAGTGCTACGGGCATATCCCGTGTGAGAAGTTGGCCTGGCATATGCTGTCCACTAATTATAGTGGGCACCTTGCACCAGTCCAAACAACCCTTTATTGGAGATAGGTTAAAGACAACCTTTATTGAAAGCTATCCTAGTGGTAGCTATGGAGAGCAGCCTTCAGGCTAAGTCTTGAAGGAATGTAAAGCAGCTTGTTTTACCAGTCTATAATCTCTTGAGTGACCAAATGAAAGAGGACCACACCAGGTATATATTCAAAATATATGTATTTATTACTAAACACACCCCTCTAGTCTCTTTATGAGGCTAGAGTTCGAAGTACATACGTTATGAGTTAGTTATCTACAGTAATAGCACAAATACACGTTTGAGCCCCAGGGGCGTACCAAACCATATACCAATAAAGTGGTATAAGAACCACGACTGAGCTAGACACAAGGCCTAGAGCCTGTAGAAGTGCTTGGACCACAAGGAACCACCCAAGGCAGTGACACAGGGGACCCACGGGGGACGCGTGCAGTGTATGAACACAACCGCGAACCACCGTTAACTTCTATGGGGAAAGTCGCGATTAGAATTTAAAAGAAAAGGGACACTTAGAGGAGGACTTGGAGCAAACCCTTTGAGAACTAGGCTGTTCTAGTGTCAATACCCACGGGAGCACCGGAGTACTCGAGTTACCTCACCCAGGGAAGCCGGGTGCATAGGTGTCTTTCGGGGTCGGGTTTCGTCGTCGCTTTCAATGGCGATCTGCTGCAAAGTGCTGCTGGCGGCCAAGTCGAAAGTGTTCGGGTGGATCCAAAGGTGGATCGAAGATCTGAAGAACCTGAAAGCAGAGGGGACAGAGTCTGGGTCACTAGCCAGTGACCAGGAAGGCGATGAGCAGATGCCCACCGATGTCGAGTGCTTCAGGTAGGTTGACGGTCGTCTTGACTCTTCAGCCACGAGGTCCAGGAGGCGTCGACGACAACCAGGAGCTGGATTCGAGCTGTCCCACAACGTCTGTCGCTTGCAGGGGTGTCGGCGACCGGATTGGACCCAACAAGCCTTGGCAACGGCAAGTCTTGTGGAAACAGAAGAAGGACGATGTTGCAGACCAGCAAAGTCTGGGAGACTCACACAGCAAGGATAAGTCAGGGCACACCTGGAGCAACCAGGGAGCCCAAGCAGAAAAAGATTGGCCTTTGGGAGGGCCTACTAGCCAACGGACTAGCGACTGTGAAGGAGCCTCGAGATGATGCACGTGGAGCTGGCTCACAGGACACTTGTGGAGTGGAGGCCAGTGATCTTCGGTGCAGTTGGTGCTGGAGGCTGGGGCTACTGGGAGCCCAAAGCACGACTTTGTGAAAGACCCAGAAGAGGATGCACTTGCAAATGCGATTGGTGTCCAGGGGTCATGGTTCCACGTTACCCACGACAGCTACAGGCCTCAGCTTTGCTGGGGACTCAGGGCAGCCTCGGAGAAGTCTGGAAATCCACCTCTGGTGATGCAAAGACTTCGGCGTCCGACGGGAGCTTCAGCGATGCAGACCAGACAATTGCTTCTTTGGTGCCTGCCAAGCAGGGGAGTCACTCCTTGACCCCAAGGGAGATTCTTCAGTCCTCTAATCATGAAGTAGAGCGTCGAAGGTCCAGGATTCTGTGTCAGAGTTTCGTCCAGGTAAATCTAAATCTCCTAAGGACTGGGTTCCCCTACTTATACTAAGGTAGGGGGTTGGACATACTCTGTGGCCCCACCTATGGGAGGGCCAGGGCAGAGGGGTGGTTACACCCCTTTCCCTTTGTCCAGTTTCGCGCCAGAGCAGGGGCTGGAAGCCCCTGAGCCGGTTTGAACTGGGGTATGCACAGGGACACCAAGTGTGCCCCCAGTGCAGGATTTCAAAGCACCCGAGAGTGCTCCCGCCCAGCCCCAATACACACTATCCTGTCTGGGGAGGTGGTCACACCTCCCTGGGACAGGAAACCTATTGTCCAGGCCTCCCCTGCCAGAGTTTCGGTCAGCAGCAGGAGGCCAGACTCGTGTCTGTGGCAGCGGCATCCATTTTGTGATGCCAGGGCTCTGGAAAGTCAGTACCGGGCATACCGGTGTGTACATGTCTTTCCCTCTAGAAGGGTGGAATGCTACCCCCGCCGCCAGAACTGGCGGGGGGGTAGTATTCCAAGATGTTTGACACCAAACACGACATGTTTCCGTGCAGCCATCCCAAAGTTAGCATTTAACGCGAGGTTATAATGCGCTTAAGAGTATATGGTCAGGCTGCACTACAAACAGCATCAGAGAAGGGTCTCCGAACGCTGCAGAGGGGCCCTGCTCATGCAGGGGCACCCTCTCACATAGGAACCACGCACTCTGCCTTCAGGATTGATAAGGCCTGCCATAGGAGTGACTTATAGGTTTATATGTGTGTATGTATATAGTGATATAGGTAGCCTATATCACAGTAAGGGAGTGCATGCACCACCTTACCCAGGCTGCAGTAGCAGACCTGTGGTGTCAGTTTGGATGGCCTTCCAGGGGTGGCACAATACATGCTGCAGCCCCTGGTAGGCCTCTGAGGTACCTATGCCCTGGGTACATAGTATACCATATACTAGGGACTTATAAGGGCACTCCAGATTCCAATCAGAGATGTGCCTAAGGCACATGGAAACCATTTTAGAGAGGAAGCAGCTAGGCTGGGGTTCTGATTAGCAGGGCCCCAGCCAGACTAAGGTCGAAAAACAGTGAAGCATCAGCAAAAAGTGGGGGTACCCATGTGAAGCAGATCCTACTCTCCTACACAACCCCCCCCAAACGTAGGGACATTAAACTAACCTTGCCCAGTTAAGTCTTCATGTTCTAAGTGGAAGTACCTAGAGAGTCCATCTGCATTGGCATGGTTACTCCCAGGTCTATGTTCCACTGTGAAGTCCATCCCCTGTAGGGAAATGGACCACCTAAGCAGTTTGGGGTTTTCACCCTTCATTTGTTTTAGCCATAAGAGGGGCTTATGGTCTGTTTGAACAAGGAAGTGAGTACCAAACAAGTATGGCCTCAACTTCTTCAGAGCCCAGACCACAGCAAAGGCCTCCCTCTCAATGGCTGACCAACGTTTCTCTCTAGGGGTCAGCCTTCTGCTAATGAAAGCTACTGGCTGATCCTGACCTTCATCATTCAATTGTGACAGTACAGCCCCTACCCCCAATTCAGATGCATCAGTTTGAACAATGAACTTCTTGGAGTAATCAGGACTCTGTAGAATGGGAGCAGTGCACATGGCCTGCTTCAGGTCATCAAATGCCTTTTGACAGCTAACTGTCCACTGAACCTTTTTGGGCATTTTCTTGGAAGTTAAGTCATTCAGGGGTGTCACTATTGATCCATACCCCTTGACAAATCTCCTATAGTACCCAGTCAGGCCTAAGAAGGCTCTCACCTGAGTCTGGGTAGTTGGAGCAGTCCAGTCCATGATGGTCTGGATCTTGCTCTGCAGTGGTTGAACCTGGCCTCCACCCACAAGGTGGCCCAGGTACACAACCTGACTCTGCCCTATCTGGCACTTGGTGGCCTTGATAGTCAGGCCTGCTTTCTGCAGGGCCTGTAAAACATTTCTGAGGTGGACCAGGTGATCCTCCCAGGTGGAGCTAAAGACAGCAATATCATCTAGATATGCTGCACTATAGGCTTCCAGACCTGTAAGGACTGTATTCACCAGCCTCTGAAAAGTGGCAGGTGCATTCTTCAGACCAAAGGGCATCACCACAAATTGATAATGCCCACTAGGGGTTGAGAATGCTGTCTTTGGCTTTGCATCATCAGCTAGTCTGATCTGCCAGTAGCCAGCTGTCAGGTCAAATGTGCTTAGATACTTGGCTGAGGCCAAAGTGTCTATTAGCTCATCTGCCCTTGGTATTGGATGGGCATCAGTCCTAGTGACTGCATTGAGACCCCTGTAGTCCACACAAAACCTCATCTCTCTTTTCCCACCATTGGTGTGAGGTTTTGGCACAAGGACCACTGGACTAGCCCAAGGGCTATCTGAGGGTTCAATAACTCCCAAATCCAACATCTTCTGGACTTCTGTCCTGATACAGTCCCTGACATGGTCAGGTTGCCTATAAATCTTATTTTTAATAGGCAGACTGTCCCCAGTGTCCACTTCATGAGTGCACCAGGTAGTCTGACTGGGTGTCAGTGAGAATATGTGTCTGAACTGATTGAGCACCTGTCTGCAATCAGTCTGCTGCTGGGTAGTGAGGCTGCCTGCCAAGGCTACACCATCCACTGACCCATCACCAGGGTTCTGTGAGAGCAGGTCAGGGAGTGGGTCACTCTCTTCCTCCTGTCCCTCATCAGTAGCCATGAGCAAGCCCATGTCTGCCCTGTCCACATATGGTTTTAACCTGTTGACATGGAGAACCCTGTGGGGACTCCTGGGTGTTCCTAGGTCTACTAAGTAGGTAACCTCACCCTTCTGTTCAACAATGGTGTGGGGTCCACTCCATTTGTCTTGGAGAGCTGCTGGGGCCACTGGCTCCAACACCCACACCTTCTGTCCTGGCTGGTAAACAGTCAGTACAGCCTTTTGGTCATGCCAGGCCTTTTGAAGTTCCTGGCTAGCCTCAAGGTTTTTAGTTGCCTTTTTCATATACTCAGCCATCCGGGAGCGGAGACCAAGTACGTAGTCCACTATGTCTTGCTTTGGGGGCTTGAGAGGTAACTCCCATCCTTCCTTCACCAAGCACAGTGGACCCCTGACAGGGTGACCAAACAAAAGTTCAAAAGGGCTGTAGCCAACCCCCTTTTGAGGCACCTCCCTGTACGCAAATAAAAGGCAGGGCAAGAGTATGTCCCATCTTCGCCTAAGCTTTTCTGGGAGCCCTTTAATCATGCCCTTCAAGGTTTTGTTGAATCTCTCAACTAAACCATTGCATTGTGGGTGATAGGGTGTGGTGAACTTGTAAGTCACTCCACACTCCTTCCACATTGCTTTTAAGTATCCAGACATAAAGTTTGCACCCCTGTCTGATACAACCTCCTTAGGGAAGCCCACTCTTGAGAAAATTCCCAGGAGGGCCCTTGCCACCACAGGTGCTGTAGTGGTCCTAAGGGGAATAGCCTCTGGGTACCTGGTGGCATGATCCACTACCACCAGGATAAACCTGTGCCCAGATGCTGTTTGGGGATCCATGGGACCAACAATGTCAATCCCCACCCTTTCAAAGGGAACCCCCACCACAGGTAGTGGTATCAGGGGGGCCTTTGTAGTGCCACCTGCCTTGCCACTGGCCTGGCAGGTTACACAGGAGCGACAAAACTCCTTGGTGTCTTCAGACATGTGGGGCCAGTGAAAGTGAGGGACAATTCTGTCCCAAGTCTTGTTCTGGCCCAGGTGACCTGCTAAGGGAATATCATGGGCTAGGGTCAATAGGAAGCCCCTGAACTTCAAAGGTATAACCAACCTCCTGGTAGCACCAGGCTTGGGGTCTCTACACTCTGAGTACAAGAGTCCATCATCCCAATACACAGTATGGGGACCACTAGCTTTCCCAGCAGCCTCAGCAGCAGCTTGCTGTCTGAGGGGTTCAAGAGAGGGGCAGCTCTGCTGCTCCTGGCTCAGATCTGCCCTGGAAGGTCCCCCTGTCCCCAAGAACTCAACCTGTTCAGGTTCAAGCTCCTCTGGGACAGTTCCTTCCTCAGGACTGAGATCATCCCCCTCAAGGGACTGATCTTCCTTCTGAGCCAAGGGGGAAGGCACTGCCTTTACCCTACTACTCCTCTTCTTGGAGGGCACTTGGTCCATTATTCCAGAATCCAAGGCCTGTTCAGTGCTAGACATTTTGGCTTGTGACCTGGTCACAGCAAACACATCTGCAGGGATCCCCAGCATTTCTGCATGGGTCCTGAGCTCCACTTCTGCCCAAGCTGAAGTTTCTAAGTCATTGCCAAGCAAGCATTCAACGGGTAGGTCTGCACTTACCACAACCTTCTTAAGGCCAGTTACCCCTCCCCAGGAGAAGTTAACAACTGCCAGAGTATGGTCTGTTCTGACGTTGCTAGCATTGGTCACTTGGTACATTTCACCAAGTATTATCTGCCCAGGATTCACAAGGTCTTGTGTCACCATGGTGACACTTGCCCCTGTGTCCCTAAATGCCAAAGCCTCTCTTCCATTGATTAAAGGCTGTTGTCTGTACTTGCCCAGATTACTGGGACTCACAGAGGAGGTCATATCCATGCCTCCATCACAGACTAGGACAGCCTGAGTGAGTTCTCTGACTAGGTCAGAGCTCATCTCTTTACCCAGGGTCAACCCTACTAAACCCTTGGCTTGTGTAGTCCCACCACCAACTGTAACTGCACTAGGGGGAGCAGGTGCCTTAGGGGCATTGGTGGGGGCTGGAGTCGAGTCTTTGGACTTGGTGCAATCACTGGTCCAGTGGGTCTTTTGCTTACAGACCTTGCACCATGGTTTCCTTTGGCCTTTCCCTTTGGTAGACTGTGAATCCCCACCTGAAGAAGATTTTTGGGGGCCTTGTGAAGACTTTTGATCTTTACCCTTCTCCCCACCCTTATCAGAGGTTTTCGAATCTTGCTTCTTAGGGTCACCACCTTGGTTCTGTACCTTCTGCTTCACCCTGGTTCTGACCCATTTGTCTGCCTTCTTTCCCAATTCTTGGGGAGAGGTCAGATCAGAGTCTACCAGGTGCTGATGCAACAGCTGATTTTGACAGTTATTAAGAATCTGCTCCCTCATTATCAGATTGTACAATCCTGTGAAGTCACATACCTTACTGCCCAATAACCAACCTTCCAGAGCCTTGGCAGAACAATCAACAAAGTCCACCCAGTCTTGAGTCTGTGCTTTTTGGGTATCCCTGAACTTTAACCTGTATTGTTCAGTGGTTAGGCCAAACCCATCAATTAGAGCACTCTTCAAGACTTTGTAATTATCAGCATCCTCCTCTCTAACAGTGAGGAGCTTGTCTCTACCTTTGTCTGCAAAGGAGAGCCACAAGATTGCTGCCCACTGCTCCTGAGGGACCCTCTGTACTTTACAGGCCCTCTCTAGAGCAGTTATCCATTTGTGGATATCATCCCCACTCTGGTAGGGAGGGACAATCTTGCTCAGGTTTCTATGGTCATAAGACCTTTCCCTATCTTTGGGGAAACTGCTGCCACCATGGGACTCTAGTCCCAACTTTTGTCTCTCTCTATAGAGATCTAGGGACTCCCTGTCTATAGCCAATTGCTGTTTCCTGAGTTCAAGCTGAGTTTGCTCATATTGAATCAGTCTCTTTCTCCTCTCATGAGAGGATTCCCTCCTATGAGAGGAGACAGAGGTCCCTATTGAGGTGTCAGAGTGGTTAGACTCCTGAGAAGGAGACCTAGACCTTCTGGGCACACTCAGAACTCTTCCTGGGGGGACAAAGGGGAGGTCAGTCTGATCCTCTCCCTCCTCCTCCTCCACAGGAGGAATTGGATTTTCCAGGACAAGGTCATTTTCACCTTCCTGGCCAGTTTCAGAGGGGGGCCTGGGTTTCTTCACCCCTGGCCCCTTCCTCATCTTCTGCCCCACCCTCTTTGCCTACCCCTTCAGACCCTAGGGGCCTGCTGAGATCATCAGCTAGTAACACCTCCCTGAGGTGTTGGGTGCTGGCACTTTTGCCTGCCTTCAACTTCCTAGTATTGCATAATGCTCTCAATTCCAAGAATGGGAGTTTATCATACTTGGAGGGAAGAAGCCCACTGGCTTCTGGCAAGGACTCACTGGGTCCTGGCTTTGAAGACATTACTAGTGAGGTGTGGTGTATGCACTACCTACTCTAGTGTGGCCTACTAAACTCTCTTGAGTTGTAGAAAGGGTGTGCTGTCCCTTAACACACAACTCTAAGTTCAGTAGAACTTACTGTATTACTAAGCTTGATTTATATGTACCTTAGGTACCCTTAGTGGTTTTCAGTTGATCAATTCAATTGAGATTATCTGGTAAAACAATAGCAAGCTGGAATCCCACACGCTGCACACCAATGTGAGAAGTTGGCCTGGCATATGCTGTCCACTAATTATAGTGGGCACCTTGCACCAGTCCAAACAACCCCTTATTGGAGATAGGTTAAAGACAACCTTTATTGAAAGCTATCCTAGTGGTAGCTATGGAGAGCAGCCTTCAGGCTAAGTCTTGAAGGAATGTAAAGCAGCTTGTTTTACCAGTCTATAATCTCTTGAGTGACCAAATGAAAGAGGACCACACCAGGTATATATTCAAAATATATGTATTTATTACTAAACACACCCCTCTAGTCTCTTTATGAGGCTAGAGTTCGAAATACATACGTTATGAGTTAGTTATCTACAGTAATAGCACAAATACACGTTTGAGCCCCAGGGGCGTACCAAACCATATACCAATAAAGTGGTATAAGAACCACGACTGAGCTAGACACAAGGCCTAGAGCCTGTAGAAGTGCTTGGACCACAAGGAACCACCCAAGGCAGTGACACAGGGGACCCACGGGGGACGCGTGCAGTGTATGAACACAGCCGCGAACCACCGTTAACTTCTATGGGGAAAGTCGCGATTAGAATTTAAAAGAAAAGGGACACTTAGAGGAGGACTTGGAGCAAACCCTTTGAGAACTAGGCTGTTCTAGTGTCAATACCCACGGGAGCACCGGAGTACTCGAGTTACCTCACCCAGGGAAGCCGGGTGCATAGGTGTCTTTCGGGGTCGGGTTTCGTCGTCGCTTTCAATGGCGATCTGCTGCAAAGTGCTGCTGGCGACCAAGTCGAAAGTGTTCGGGTGGATCCAAAGGTGGATCGAAGATCTGAAGAACCTGAAAGCAGAGGGGACAGAGTCTGGGTCACTAGCCAGTGACCAGGAAGGCGATGAGCAGATGCCCACCGATGTCGAGTGCTTCAGGTAGGTTGACGGTCGTCTTGACTCTTCAGCCACGAGGTCCAGGAGGCGTCGACGACAACCAGGAGCTGGATTCGAGCTGTCCCACGACGTCTGTCGATTGCAGGGGTGTCGGCGACCGGATTGGACCCAACAAGCCTTGGCAACGGCAAGTCTCGTGGAAATAGAAGAAGGACGATGTTGCAGACCAGCAAGGTCTGGGGGACTCACCCAGCGAGGATAAGTCAGGGCACACCTGGAGCAACCAGGGAGCCCAAGCAGAAAAAGATTGGCCTTCGGGAGGGCCTACTAGCCAACGGACTAGCGACCGCGAAGGAGCCTCGAGACGATGCACGTGGAGCTGGCTCACAGGACACTCGTGGAGTGGAGGCCAGTGATCTTCGGTGCAGTTGGTGCTGGAGGCTGGGGCTACTCGGAGCCCAAAGCACGACTTCGTGGGAGACCCAGAAGAGGATGCACTTGCAAATGCGATTCGGTGTCCAGGGGTCACGGTTCCACGTTACCCACGACAGCTACGGGCCTCAGCTTTGCTGGGGACTCAGGGCAGCCTCGGGGAAGTCTGGAAATCCACCTCTGGTGATGCAAAGACTTCGGCGTCCGACGGGAGCTTCAGCGATGCAGACCGGACAATTGCTTCTTTGGTGCCTGCCAAGCAGGGGAGTCACTCCTTGACCCCAAGGGAGATTCTTCAGTCCTCTAATCTTGAAGTAGAGCGTCGAAGGTCCAGGATTCTGTGTCAGAGTTTCGTCCAGGTAAATCTAAAGTCCTAAGGACTGGGTTCCCCTACTTATACTAAGGTAGGGGGTTGGACATACTCTGTGGCCCCACCTATGGGAGGGCCAGGGCAGAGGGGTGGTTACACCCCTTTCCCTTTGTCCAGTTTCGCGCCAGAGCAGGGGCTGGAAGCCCCTGAGCCGGTTTGAACTGGGGTATGCACAGGGACACCAAGTGTGCCCCCAGTGCAGGATTTCAAAGCACCCGAGAGTGCTCCCGCCCAGCCCCAATACACACTATCCTGTCTGGGGAGGTGGTCACACCTCCCTGGGACAGGAAACCTATTGTCCAGGCCTCCCCTGCCGGAGTTTCGGTCAGCAGCAGGAGGCCAGACTCGTGTCTGTGGCAGCGGCATCCATTTTGTGATGCCAGGGCTCTGGAAAGTCAGTACCGGGCATACCGGTGTGTACATGTCTTTCCCTCTAGAAGGGTGGAATGCTACCCCCGCCGCCAGAACTGGCGGGGGGTAGTATTCCAAGATGTTTGACACCAAACACGACATGTTTCCGTGCAGCCATCCCAAAGTTAGCATTTAACGCGAGGTTATAATGCGCTTAAGAGTATATGGTCAGGCTGCACTACAAACAGCATCAGAGAAGGGTCTCCGAACGCTGCAGAGGGGCCCTGCTCATGCAGGGGCACCCTCTCACATAGGAACCACGCACTCTGCCTTCAGGATTGATAAGGCCTGCCATAGGAGTGACTTATAGGTTTATATGTGTGTATGTATATAGTGATATAGGTAGCCTATATCACAGTAAGGGGTGCATGCACCACCTTACCCAGGCTGCAGTAGCAGACCTGTGGTGTCAGTTTGGATGGCCTTCCAGGGGTGGCACAATACATGCTGCAGCCCCTGGTAGGCCTCTGAGGTACCTATGCCCTGGGTACATAGTATACCATATACTAGGGACTTATAAGGGCACTCCAGATTCCAATCAGAGATGTGCCTAAGGCACATGGAAACCATTTTAGAGAGGAAGCAGCTAGGCTGGGGTTCTGATTAGCAGGGCCCCAGCCAGACTAAGGTCGAAAAACAGTGAAGCATCAGCAAAAAGTGGGGGTACCCATGTGAAGCAGATCCTACTCTCCTACACAACCCCCCCCCAAACGTAGGGACATTAAACTAACCTTGCCCAGTTAAGTCTTCATGTTCTAAGTGGAAGTACCTAGAGAGTCCATCTGCATTGGCATGGTTACTCCCAGGTCTATGTTCCACTGTGAAGTCCATCCCCTGTAGGGAAATGGACCACCTAAGCAGTTTGGGGTTTTCACCCTTCATTTGTTTTAGCCATAAGAGGGGCTTATGGTCTGTTTGAACAAGGAAGTGAGTACCAAACAAGTATGGCCTCAACTTCTTCAGAGCCCAGACCACAGCAAAGGCCTCCCTCTCAATGGCTGACCAACGTTTCTCTCTAGGGGTCAGCCTTCTGCTAATGAAAGCTACTGGCTGATCCTGACCTTCATCATTCAATTGTGACAGTACAGCCCCTACCCCCAATTCAGATGCATCAGTTTGAACAATGAACTTCTTGGAGTAATCAGGACTCTGTAGAATGGGAGCAGTGCACATGGCCTGCTTCAGGTCATCAAATGCCTTTTGACAGCTAACTGTCCACTGAACCTTTTTGGGCATTTTCTTGGAAGTTAAGTCATTCAGGGGTGTCACTATTGATCCATACCCCTTGACAAATCTCCTATAGTACCCAGTCAGGCCTAAGAAGGCTCTCACCTGAGTCTGGGTAGTTGGAGCAGTCCAGTCCATGATGGTCTGGATCTTGCTCTGCAGTGGTTGAACCTGGCCTCCACCCACAAGGTGGCCCAGGTACACAACCTGACTCTGCCCTATCTGGCACTTGGTGGCCTTGATAGTCAGGCCTGCTTTCTGCAGGGCCTGTAAAACATTTCTGAGGTGGACCAGGTGATCCTCCCAGGTGGAGCTAAAGACAGCAATATCATCTAGATATGCTGCACTATAGGCTTCCAGACCTGTAAGGACTGTATTCACCAGCCTCTGAAAAGTGGCAGGTGCATTCTTCAGACCAAAGGGCATCACCACAAATTGATAATGCCCACTAGGGGTTGAGAATGCTGTCTTTGGCTTTGCATCATCAGCTAGTCTGATCTGCCAGTAGCCAGCTGTCAGGTCAAATGTGCTTAGATACTTGGCTGAGGCCAAAGTGTCTATTAGCTCATCTGCCCTTGGTATTGGATGGGCATCAGTCCTAGTGACTGCATTGAGACCCCTGTAGTCCACACAAAACCTCATCTCTCTTTTCCCACCATTGGTGTGAGGTTTTGGCACAAGGACCACTGGACTAGCCCAAGGGCTATCTGAGGGTTCAATAACTCCCAAATCCAACATCTTCTGGACTTCTGTCCTGATACAGTCCCTGACATGGTCAGGTTGCCTATAAATCTTATTTTTAATAGGCAGACTGTCCCCAGTGTCCACTTCATGAGTGCACCAGGTAGTCTGACTGGGTGTCAGTGAGAATATGTGTCTGAACTGATTGAGCACCTGTCTGCAATCAGTCTGCTGCTGGGTAGTGAGGCTGCCTGCCAAGGCTACACCATCCACTGACCCATCACCAGGGTTCTGTGAGAGCAGGTCAGGGAGTGGGTCACTCTCTTCCTCCTGTCCCTCATCAGTAGCCATGAGCAAGCCCATGTCTGCCCTGTCCACATATGGTTTTAACCTGTTGACATGGAGAACCCTGTGGGGACTCCTGGGTGTTCCTAGGTCTACTAAGTAGGTAACCTCACCCTTCTGCTCAACAATGGTGTGGGGTCCACTCCATTTGTCTTGGAGAGCTGCTGGGGCCACTGGCTCCAACACCCACACCTTCTGTCCTGGCTGGTAAACAGTCAGTACAGCCTTTTGGTCATGCCAGGCCTTTTGAAGTTCCTGGCTAGCCTCAAGGTTTTTAGTTGCCTTTTTCATATACTCAGCCATCCGGGAGCGGAGACCAAGTACGTAGTCCACTATGTCTTGCTTTGGGGGCTTGAGAGGTAACTCCCATCCTTCCTTCACCAAGCACAGTGGACCCCTGACAGGGTGACCAAACAAAAGTTCAAAAGGGCTGTAGCCAACCCCTTTTGAGGCACCTCCCTGTACGCAAATAAAAGGCAGGGCAAGAGTATGTCCCATCTTCGCCTAAGCTTTTCTGGGAGCCCTTTAATCATGCCCTTCAAGGTTTTGTTGAATCTCTCAACTAAACCATTGCATTGTGGGTGATAGGGTGTGGTGAACTTGTAAGTCACTCCACACTCCTTCCACATTGCTTTTAAGTATCCAGACATAAAGTTTGCACCCCTGTCTGATACAACCTCCTTAGGGAAGCCCACTCTTGAGAAAATTCCCAGGAGGGCCCTTGCCACCACAGGTGCTGTAGTGGTCCTAAGGGGAATAGCCTCTGGGTACCTGGTGGCATGATCCACTACCACCAGGATAAACCTGTGCCCAGATGCTGTTTGGGGATCCATGGGACCAACAATGTCAATCCCCACCCTTTCAAAGGGAACCCCCACCACAGGTAGTGGTATCAGGGGGCCTTTGTAGTGCCACCTGCCTTGCCACTGGCCTGGCAGGTTACACAGGAGCGACAAAACTCCTTGGTGTCTTCAGACATGTGGGGCCAGTGAAAGTGAGGGACAATTCTGTCCCAAGTCTTGTTCTGGCCCAGGTGACCTGCTAAGGGAATATCATGGGCTAGGGTCAATAGGAAGCCCCTGAACTTCAAAGGTATAACCAACCTCCTGGTAGCACCAGGCTTGGGGTCTCTACACTCTGAGTACAAGAGTCCATCATCCCAATACACAGTATGGGGACCACTAGCTTTCCCAGCAGCCTCAGCAGCAGCTTGCTGTCTGAGGGGTTCAAGAGAGGGGCAGCTCTGCTGCTCCTGGCTCAGATCTGCCCTGGAAGGTCCCCCTGTCCCCAAGAACTCAACCTGTTCAGGTTCAAGCTCCTCTGGGACAGTTCCTTCCTCAGGACTGAGATCATCCCCCTCAAGGGACTGATCTTCCTTCTGAGCCAAGGGGGAAGGCACTGCCTTTACCCTACTACTCCTCTTCTTGGAGGGCACTTGGTCCATTATTCCAGAATCCAAGGCCTGTTCAGTGCTAGACATTTTGGCTTGTGACCTGGTCACAGCAAACACATCTGCAGGGATCCCCAGCATTTCTGCATGGGTCCTGAGCTCCACTTCTGCCCAAGCTGAAGTTTCTAAGTCATTGCCAAGCAAGCATTCAACGGGTAGGTCTGCACTTACCACAACCTTCTTAAGGCCAGTTACCCCTCCCCAGGAGAAGTTAACAACTGCCAGAGTATGGTCTGTTCTGACGTTGCTAGCATTGGTCACTTGGTACATTTCACCAAGTATTATCTGCCCAGGATTCACAAGGTCTTGTGTCACCATGGTGACACTTGCCCCTGTGTCCCTAAATGCCAAAGCCTCTCTTCCATTGATTAAAGGCTGTTGTCTGTACTTGCCCAGATTACTGGGACTCACAGAGGAGGTCATATCCATGCCTCCATCACAGACTAGGACAGCCTGAGTGAGTTCTCTGACTAGGTCAGAGCTCATCTCTTTACCCAGGGTCAACCCTACTAAACCCTTGGCTTGTGTAGTCCCACCACCAACTGTAACTGCACTAGGGGGAGCAGGTGCCTTAGGGGCATTGGTGGGGGCTGGAGTCGAGTCTTTGGACTTGGTGCAATCACTGGTCCAGTGGGTCTTTTGCTTACAGACCTTGCACCATGGTTTCCTTTGGCCTTTCCCTTTGGTAGACTGTGAATCCCCACCTGAAGAAGATTTTTGGGGGCCTTGTGAAGACTTTTGATCTTTACCCTTCTCCCCACCCTTATCAGAGGTTTTCGAATCTTGCTTCTTAGGGTCACCACCTTGGTTCTGTACCTTCTGCTTCACCCTGGTTCTGACCCATTTGTCTGCCTTCTTTCCCAATTCTTGGGGAGAGGTCAGATCAGAGTCTACCAGGTGCTGATGCAACAGCTGATTTTGACAGTTATTAAGAATCTGCTCCCTCATTATCAGATTGTACAATCCTGTGAAGTCACATACCTTACTGCCCAATAACCAACCTTCCAGAGCCTTGGCAGAACAATCAACAAAGTCCACCCAGTCTTGAGTCTGTGCTTTTTGGGTATCCCTGAACTTTAACCTGTATTGTTCAGTGGTTAGGCCAAACCCATCAATTAGAGCACTCTTCAAGACTTTGTAATTATCAGCATCCTCCTCTCTAACAGTGAGGAGCTTGTCTCTACCTTTGTCTGCAAAGGAGAGCCACAAGATTGCTGCCCACTGCTCCTGAGGGACCCTCTGTACTTTACAGGCCCTCTCTAGAGCAGTTATCCATTTGTGGATATCATCCCCACTCTGGTAGGGAGGGACAATCTTGCTCAGGTTTCTATGGTCATAAGACCTTTCCCTATCTTTGGGGAAACTGCTGCCACCATGGGACTCTAGTCCCAACTTTTGTCTCTCTCTATAGAGATCTAGGGACTCCTGTCTATAGCCAATTGCTGTTTCCTGAGTTCAAGCTGAGTTTGCTCATATTGAATCAGTCTCTTTCTCCTCTCATGAGAGGATTCCCTCCTATGAGAGGAGACAGAGGTCCCTATTGAGGTGTCAGAGTGGTTAGACTCCTGAGAAGGAGACCTAGACCTTCTGGGCACACTCAGAACTCTTCCTGGGGGGACAAAGGGGAGGTCAGTCTGATCCTCTCCCTCCTCCTCCTCCACAGGAGGAATTGGATTTTCCAGGACAAGGTCATTTTCACCTTCCTGGCCAGTTTCAGAGGGGGGCCTGGGTTTCTTCACCCCTGGCCCCTTCCTCATCTTCTGCCCCACCCTCTTTGCCTACCCCTTCAGACCCTAGGGGCCTGCTGAGATCATCAGCTAGTAACACCTCCCTGAGGTGTTGGGTGCTGGCACTTTTGCCTGCCTTCAACTTCCTAGTATTGCATAATGCTCTCAATTCCAAGAATGGGAGTTTATCATACTTGGAGGGAAGAAGCCCACTGGCTTCTGGCAAGGACTCACTGGGTCCTGGCTTTGAAGACATTACTAGTGAGGTGTGGTGTATGCACTACCTACTCTAGTGTGGCCTACTAAACTCTCTTGAGTTGTAGAAAGGGTGTGCTGTCCCTTAACACACAACTCTAAGTTCAGTAGAACTTACTGTATTACTAAGCTTGATTTATATGTACCTTAGGTACCCTTAGTGGTTTTCAGTTGATCAATTCAATTGAGATTATCTGGTAAAACAATAGCAAGCTGGAATCCCACACGCTGCACACCAATGTGAGAAGTTGGCCTGGCATATGCTGTCCACTAATTATAGTGGGCACCTTGCACCAGTCCAAACAACCCCTTATTGGAGATAGGTTAAAGACAACCTTTATTGAAAGCTATCCTAGTGGTAGCTATGGAGAGCAGCCTTCAGGCTAAGTCTTGAAGGAATGTAAAGCAGCTTGTTTTACCAGTCTATAATCTCTTGAGTGACCAAATGAAAGAGGACCACACCAGGTATATATTCAAAATATATGTATTTATTACTAAACACACCCCTCTAGTCTCTTTATGAGGCTAGAGTTCGAAGTACATACGTTATGAGTTAGTTATCTACAGTAATAGCACAAATACACGTTTGAGCCCCAGGGGCGTACCAAACCATATACCAATAAAGTGGTATAAGAACCACGACTGAGCTAGACACAAGGCCTAGAGCCTGTAGAAGTGCTTGGACCACAAGGAACCACCCAAGGCAGTGACACAGGGGACCCACGGGGACGCGTGCAGTGTATGAACACAACCGCGAACCACCGTTAACTTCTATGGGGAAAGTCGCGATTAGAATTTAAAAGAAAAGGGACACTTAGAGGAGGACTTGGAGCAAACCCTTTGAGAACTAGGCTGTTCTAGTGTCAATACCCACGGGAGCACCGGAGTACTCGAGTTACCTCACCCAGGGAAGCCGGGTGCATAGGGGTCTTTCGGGGTCGGGTTTCGTCGTCGCTTTCAATGGCGATCTGCTGCAAAGTGCTGCTGGCGGCCAAGTCGAAAGTGTTCGGGTGGATCCAAAGGTGGATCGAAGATCTGAAGAACCTGAAAGCAGAGGGGACAGAGTCTGGGTCACTAGCCAGTGACCAGGAAGGCGATGAGCAGATGCCCACCGATGTCGAGTGCTTCAGGTAGGTTGACGGTCATCTTGACTCTTCAGCCACGAGGTCCAGGAGGCGTCGACGACAACCAGGAGCTGGATTCGAGCTGTCCCATGACGTTTGTCGATTGCAGGGGTGTCGGCGACCGGATTGGACCCAACAAGCCTTGGCAACGGCAAGTCTCGTGGAAATAGAAGAAGGACGATGTTGCAGACCAGCAAGGTCTGGGAGACTCACCCAGCGAGGATAAGTCAGGGCACACCTGGAGCAACCAGGGAGCCCAAGCAGAAAAAGATTGGCCTTCGGGAGGGCCTACTAGCCAACGGACTAGCGACCGCAAAGGAGCCTCGAGACGATGCACGTGGAGCTGGCTCACAGGACACTCGTGGAGTGGAGGCCAGTGATCTTTGGTGCAGTTGGTGCTGGAGGCTGGGGCTACTCGGAGCCCAAAGCACGACTTCGTGGGAGACCCAGAAGAGGATGCACTTGCAAATGCGATCGGTGTCCAGGGGTCACGGTTCCACGTTACCCACGACAGCTACGGGCCTCAGCTTTGCTGGGGACTCAGGGCAGCCTCGGAGAAGTCTGGAAATCCACCTCTGGTGATGCAAAGACTCTCGGCGTCCGACGGGAGCTTCAGCGATGCAGACCGGACAATTGCTTCTTTGGTGCCTGCCAAGCAGGGGAGTCACTCCTTGACCCCAAGGGAGATTCTTCAGTCCTCTAATCTTGAAGTAGAGCGTCGAAGGTCCAGGATTCTGTGTCAGAGTTTCGTCCAGGTAAATCTAAAGTCCTAAGGACTGGGTTCCCCTACTTATACTAAGGTAGGGGGTTGGACATACTCTGTGGCCCCACCTATGGGAGGGCCAGGGCAGAGGGGTGGTTACACCCCTTTCCCTTTGTCCAGTTTCGCGCCAGAGCAGGGGCTGGAAGCCCCTGAGCCGGTTTGAACTGGGGTATGCACAGGGACACCAAGTGTGCCCCCAGTGCAGGATTTCAAAGCACCCGAGAGTGCTCCCGCCCAGCCCCAATACACACTATCCTGTCTGGGGAGGTGGTCACACCTCCCTGGGACAGGAAACCTATTGTCCAGGCCTCCCCTGCCGGAGTTTCGGTCAGCAGCAGGAGGCCAGACTCATGTCTGTGGCAGCGGCATCCATTTTGTGATGCCAGGGCTCTGGAAAGTCAGTACCGGGCATACCGGTGTGTACATGTCTTTCCCTCTAGAAGGGTGGAATGCTACCCCCGCCGCCAGAACTGGCGGGGGGTAGTATTCCAAGATGTTTGACACCAAACACGACATGTTTCCGTGCAGCCATCCCAAAGTTAGCATTTAACGTGAGGTTATAATGCGCTTAAGAGTATATGGTCAGGCTGCACTACAAACAGCATCAGAGAAGGGTCTCCGAATGCTGCAGAGGGGCCCTGCTCATGCAGGGGCACCCTCTCACATAGAAACCACGCACTCTGCCTTCAGGATTGATAAGGCCTGCCATAGGAGTGACTTATAGGTTTATATGTGTGTATTTATATAGTGATATAGGTAGCCTATATCACAGTAAAGGGTGCATGCACCACCTTACCCAGGCTGCAGTAGCAGACCTGTGGTGTCAGTTTGGATGGCCTTCCAGGGGTGGCACAATACATGCTGCAGCCCCTGGTAGGCCTCTGAGGTACCTATGCCCTGGGTACATAGTATACCATATACTAGGGACTTATAAGGGCACTCCAGATTCCAATCAGAGATGTGCCTAAGGCACATGGAAACCATTTTAGAGAGGAAGCAGCTAGGCTGGGGTTCTGATTAGCAGGGCCCCAGCCAGACTAAGGCCGAAAAACAGTGAAGCATCAGCAAAAAGTGGGGGTACCCATGTGAAGCAGATCCTACTCTCCTACATCCCGGAGTTATTAAATCGTTTGAAAAGAACATAGCAGGTGTCAGTGTGCTGCTTTTCAGTTGAAAAGGAGGATTTTGTGGATGTTTTGCGGGAGGCCCCGTGCCCGTAGCACTGACCGCCCTGCTCGGAACATTAAAGCAAGCTAATTAGCATATGGAACGCTGTGCCGTTCGGTCTCAAATAGTTCAAAACCACAGCCTCTCCCAGCTGGTAATTGTGTACCTCCCCAGCTGGCGACGGTGCTCCTCTCCACGGTCGAGCCACCGAACGGCACAGCGTTCCATATGCTAATTAGCTTGCTTTAATGTTCCATCACCTACTACAGGAAATGGAAAAGATGCTCAATACACGCACATTTGAACTTACTAAAGTTAATAATATCGCTCGCATTAAGGACTCCATGCCCCATCATGCACCAAAGGAAAGTGCATTGAGTACACGCCCACTGGGGGCCGGTATGGAAATAAATGAAGCCGGAAATTAATGTATGCGAGCCTCATTTGTGTTGTGTGCAGAAGCTCATGAAGAAGAGGCCTGTGGCCTTGAAGCGCGTCGGCAGAAGTATTTTAAAGATGGAACAGGAAGGCAAGCTGCATCCTAATGCCAGATGGTAGAACGCTGTTGAGTGACCTCTCGTAGTTGCAGGGCAATTGTTGGACAATATTCATACACGGTGGCTCGACCGTGGAGAGGAGCACCGTCGCCAGCTGGGGAGGTACACAATTACCAGCTGGGAGAGGCTGTGGTTTTGAACTATTTGAGACCGAACGGCACAGCGTTCCATTTGCTAATTAGCTTGCTTTAATGTTCCGTCACCTACTACAGGAAATGGAAAAGATGCTCAATACACTGATCCAGCGCGTCTAATCTAAATTGCTCCTTAGGACAACAATCCAGAAAAAATAAAATACTTGCGCAACTTTTGTCATTTAAAACTCATGTCGGTGGGGCCCATGACACCGCATACATACATTCATTCAATCTCTGGATTAAACGCTAAGGAGAATGAGCTGCTAGACGAACGGGATACCTTGTTAAAATTGACAGAATAATAATCTATACATTATATACATTAACTTTGGATCCTGTCGGTTCTAAACATCAAGGTACTTCGCTATTCGGTTGATGGACCAACTAGTAGAATTAGTTGTTGGTGATTAAGACCAGCTCAATCACAATTAAAACCTTTAACTTTTATTAATCATAAATCTATTAAAGAACCACAGACTCATTTTAGAGTTAGAATGTAATTTTATCTAAAATTATTCAATCATATAAATGAAATTCTTTATTAAGCAACACATTTAAAATATCATTAAAACATTTAAGAAAGGTTTTAGGTAAAGTGAAAATTATGCATTACCCTCGGCCATGGGGCGATGACAAGAATGATTCACCAAAGGAAGATGAACCGCAGATCACAGGATAGGACTCCCAAACTGACTGACTGTCCTGCTAACCTCCTTGGACGCACCTCCCGGGCAGAATTCCCGCAACGATCTCGTTCCTTCCCCAGTCAAAGTTCAAAGTCCAAAATGTCAGAGTATCTCGCAGCATCAAAGTGGAAAAATGAAAAATAAGAAGCGCGCTCATAACGTAAGAGCAGACTCTCTTATACCCTATTCTCTGGCTCACTACACATAAAAGTTGCAATCCTTAGGGGCAAGAATCACGCTAATTGGTCCATTGGAGGGGTGGTGATGGTCACCTCATCGCCCTCCTTGTTCAAACTGGTTTGGGGACAATAAAGCACACAATAAGTCAGCATGATCATCAGGTCAAAAGTAGTCCAATTTGTTAATCCATTTTGTTGCGATCTTTGATGGTCACACATTAGTTCATCCATTGTCACTCGGTTCTTTCCCATCCATTCCCAGGAATACATGCTGAACACTTGGCACATTCTTTATTGCAGGTCAGATTGGCCTTGACATCTCTCATATTAAACAAAGTGGTATCAGTTCCTACGGTAGAGAAGAGAAACAGAAAGAACAGAAAACAAGGAAAGGGGATTTTTCCACCAATTATGGTAGTAAATGATACATGATTGTCTCCAACAATTGGTTGAGTGTGCTTGAAGTGGGAATAAACCTCCTGTGGAATATTGTGCCCTCACACACCTTTGCAAATGTATAGCATCATCATTGGGCAGTGCTCCTCGTGAGGGTGGCGCTGCAGTCCTTCACGGGCCCTTCAAGAGGGCTCTTTTATAGAGATCTTTTTAGGAGATGCCGCAGTTGTGCATGTGGGTGTGTGGACCAAGTGAATCAGTGAAAGTGAAATTAAAATAACCTATAGGTGCCCAAGTTCCTTTAATATTGGGTCCTACAGGTAGATTAAAACGTAATAATGGTTCGGAGACTCTCTTTCACAAAGTCAAGGGAGGGACCAGTGTATGCCCACCGCTCTCAAACCATCCAAATTGTGTCGTGTGTGTTAAAAGTGAATAGTGGTCGACATGTTTCGCGCAACCTATCGGTCCCTAATGGATCCCTGTGCGCTTCATCAGGACCGTGTATGTGAATTGATAGAGGGGGATTCAGGAAAAACACCCTATAATCCCACTTTACTTATCGTTACGTCAGGTAAGACGTCTCTGCGTCCGAGAAACGTATTATTCGTGTTTCTCAAAACCCAACCCTCCCCACGCTGTAGCAGGGCCTCAACGGCGAAAGGTCGGGCAGTCGAGTGGAGCAAGCGTATCTCACTCGAGTCAGAGCCTAATAACCTGTCGTCCGATCAGGTTTCTCTCACTCTGGGCACAGGCCGCATACACGTGACTGGAGCATTCGTACTGAGGCTGCGTGGGGCCATCTTGGTTCAACACACGCGATCTCGTCCTTTCCAGCGGCCATTTTAGAAGCATGGCCTAGCAGGCCCGAGCGAAACTAATATAAAACAAACACAATTGAAATTAAAATATGGAAAATAAGCCTTTCTGTTTACCACCCGCCATTCTAATGACCCGTGTTAGATATTACCTAGCGAAAGCGACATTTAAAGCCATTTTTACTTACCATCTGCATTCTTTGCCACAATACAATTTTTACTACGCAACACTTATCATGCAATTTCACTCTAATTAGTACGCCAATTACAATACTAAGGTTAATTAAATTCACATTTGTAAATAGATTAGATTTTGCACAATCAGCATATTACCCACGTGTAGTGTCTACTAAAAATGGTGTGTTTGTTGGTTAATTCATGCTTTTCAAACGGTTAGTATCATTAATTATTATGAGGTCATTAATTCTCGAGGGGTAAAAATTATTTTGTTTACCCTGCTCCATCAATTCCCCCCTTTGGTGATTTTTAACATCACCACAAAAACCTATCCCTACAAATGTATCCGATAAATGTTTCTTGTCCACTTGCATTTGTTCATTTAGACAACTGTGTTCTTTTCATCTTGTCTTTTAGACCTTTTGTACATGTTCTCTTTAAATTCTTCCAATTCTATCTCTCCCATCTCCAGTTCTCTTTCTTTATTTTTCTCATTTTCTCTTTTACTCTATTTTGTCTTTTTCTTCTTTTAATACACACATATGCTAATCTTATAAATAGCATTGTTACTATTACTACAGTCACTGTAATTAATATTTTCCCAATAAGAGAACTACCTATTTCGGTGAACCATTTCTTCATTGAGGAAAAACTGTTACCAAGTCTCTCCCAAGCACCTTCAACCTCCAGTGGGGCAATTTCTTTAGCCAAATCAGTAATGTTCTTTATATACTTCTGTATATTCTCACTTTTGTCTGGAATGTAAGTGCAACAATGTTGTACCTTCAGCATTCCACAGACTCCACCTTTTTTGCCAAAAGAATGTCAAGGGCAAGTCGATTTTGCATTACCATAGCTCTCATGGCAACCATTTCGGTATTTACCATCAAGAACCCTCCAGCAGTATTCGTTGATAAACGATCTACTACTGTAGACAATTTCTGAATCTTGTATGCATTCAAAGATATACCCACTGCTGGTATCAATGCTCCAAAAATGTCACCTATTACCTCTGAGAAGCTTTCCCTCCTCCTACGGGTTAATGGTTTGCCTATCTCGTGAATTCCCTTCGTTCCTCTTTCCACATGAAAAATCTTTGGAAAGACCAGGCCTAGATAGCATGTTCCGTACCAATGGTCCGGCAACCTATAATAAGCTCTATTTCCGCAAATATAATAGATCCCTGGAAATACTGGATCTTTTCCTCCTTTAAATCCCCATACCCCTAAAAGTTTGTATGTTTCTCGGCACTCACTAGAACCCACAAAATAGTTATCATATATAGTGTTATCTCTACTAATACACAATTTTCCCTGTTGGGGCCAATCTAGAACCATAGCTGCATTTGTTTCACCTTTGTCATAACTTCCCTCTTCAAACGCCCAAGGTGGGGTTTTTGGGGCATATCAGCAAGGGCCTGCGATAATTATCGCTCAGCGCTTTTAGCGCGAGGATAATTATCGCAGGCTAACGCTGGATTCTATCGTGGAGATAGCGTGCTATCAGCAACGCTTATCTCCAAGCGATAGGAATCCATGCGTTAGCTGGAAAACAGTGTGATTATCGCTGGAAATCCAGCGATAATCGCACTGCGACCAGCGAAACCTTGCTGATAGGGCAGGGTGGTTTTAGCCATGTAATCCACCTCCCATTGGATTACATGGCTAGAGTCAGATTACAAGCAGGCGTAAGGAAAGTAGCGATAACTGTGGTTATCGCTACTTTTCTTATCGCTCTGCTTGTTTGCGTGCAGCTTGATAATTGGAGAAATGTCGGTTAGCGACATTTCTCCAGTTATTTTGGCACGCGAACGCCCACTTTGCATCTCATTAGAGATGCAAAGCTGAGCGTTGTTGTAGGGCGCTAAATCAGCAAAACACGCGATAGCGTGTCTTTGCTGATACTGGCGATGAAATTATCGCCGCTTTTAAGCCCGAGCGGACGCAAAGCGGCGATAATTTCATAGCGCCGCCTTGCTGATATGCCCCTTTGTCTTTTCTCCTGTTGCCTTTCTTTGAAATTTAGCCCTTCTGTCTTCTACCATGTCCAAGAAAACCTTTTCTTCTTTTCTTAACCCACAAGTAAGCCCAGGCATAGTTTGCGTAGTAGCACTTCACGTAGCTACGTGAAGTACAGCTTCAACTACACGTAGCTATGCAAATTGCATAGTGCGTAGCTGTGTGCTTGACTGCACTGTACAATAATTACAAAAGCAAACTTGTACAGTGCAAGTTAAGATAAAATAAATATCTCTGTCTTTATATGCTAAAAATGCATATAGTCATTTCACTAAAGTGAAAACAAAAGTTAACAAGCAGTGAGAGAGTGATGATTTTGGTATCCTCACTAACTTAGGGAGAGAACCAACAACCAAGCAGATGTCTTGAAAACAAAAAGCACATCTTATTGAACGATTCCTCCTAGGACCACCCCAAGCACAGTTATGGGCAAAATACAATCCCAACCAAAGGCCCTGCAAAGCATTATGGGACGAGATTAGCAGTGGGCAGTGAATATTATAGTGTCCAATATCAAAATAATTCTACAAAGAGCTGCAGTTCAACTAGTCGTTACTAGGTGTCGTCCCTCAAGAGTGAAATGCAAAAGTATTGAAAACCTTTCATGAAGCTTTTGCATTTGACTCGTGAGGGACGACACCTAGTAACAACTAGTTGAACTGCAGCTCTTTGTAGAATTATTTTGATATTGGACACTATAATGTCACTGCCCACTGCTAATCTCGTCTCATAATGCTTTGCAGGCCTTTGGTTGGGATTGTATTTTGCCCATAACTGTGCTTGGGTGATCCTAGGAGGAAGGGACCACCATTGAATCGTTCACATGATATGCTTTTTGTGTTCAAGGCATCTGCTTGATCCTCCCTCAGGTTAGGGGGACTCAAAATCATCACCTCTCTCATTGCTTGATATTTTATTGTCAAAATTCATTTTTGTGAATTGGTTATATGCTTTTTAGCATAAAAAATTGCTTTATCAAAGCATTTGAAGGAGTTTATTATTAAGCCTGGGCATAACGTAGTGCATAGCTGTGTGCTTGACTGCACTGTACAATAATTACCAAAAGCAAACTTGTACAGTGCAAGTTAAGATAAAATAAATATCTCTGTCTTTATATGCTAAAATTGCATATAGTCATTTCACTAAAGTGAAAACAAAAGTTAACAAGCAGTGAGAGAGGTGATGATTTTGGTATCCTCGCTAACTTAGGAGAGAACCAAGCAGATGTCTTGAAAACAAAAAGCACATCTTATTGAATGATTAGGTGGTGGTCCCATCCTCTTAGGACCACCCCAAGCACAGTTATTGGCAAAAATACAATCCCAACCAAAGGCCCTGCAAAGCATTATGGGACCGAGATTAGCAGTGGGCAGTGAATATTATAGTATCCAATATCAAAATAATTCTACAAAGAGCTGCAGTTCCACTAGTCGTTACTAGGTGTCCCTCACGAGTCAAATGCAAAAGCTTCATGAAAGGTTTTCAATACTTTTGCATTTCACTCTTGAGGGACGACACCTAGTAACGACTAGTTGAACTGCAGCTCTTTGTAGAATTATTTTGATATTGGACACTATAATATTCACTGCCCACTGCTAATCTCGTCCCATAATGCTTTGCAGAGCCTTTGGTTGGGATTGTATTTTGCCCATAACTGTGCTTGGGGTGGTCCTAGGAGGAAGGGACCACCATTGAATCGTTCACATGATATGCTTTTTGTGTTCAAGGCATCTGCTAGTCCTCCCCTAGGTTAGGGGGACTCCAAAATCATCACCTCTCTCATTGCTTGATATTTTATTGTCAAAATTCTTTTTTGTGAATTGGTTATATGCTTTTTAGCATAAAAAATTGTTTTATCAAAGCATTTGAAGGAGTTTATTATACTCCTGCTACGCTACGCTTATTAGCACAGTTATTCACTCTGCTACGTGCAATTTGCGTAGTGCGTAGTAGCACAAACTTTGCATGCTTCGTGAGCATAGCAAAGTATTATGCCCAGGGTTACCCACAAGTAAGATTATGTCTAAATGCATATTCTAATGTTAATTCTTTCGTTTCTAAGAAAAATTCTCCAAAAACCTTTGCAACTTTCACCTTATTTAACTCAGGAATTACGGGAACTTTAGCAAAAACAGCATCTGTGTCAGTGTAATAATATTCTAATTTACCTGTTTTATAAAATAAGCTAGCTAAAACACTACAAGTTATTCCATACGTCAAAGGAAGGTGATGATATGTTACACCTTCTGTTACAGATGCAGGTAACTGCATACAGACATAGTCTCTCACATCCATTGTCTCCACATATTCGTACAAAAGTTTTGTGAAGACATTCTTGGAGAAATCAGTTATTGACTTATCCCTATTAACATCAGTGCTATCTATTAATGTTGCAGTGTTCTTTATGTTAGATTTCTTGTCACTACCCGTCTCATTCACTATTACAGATGTATTTTCTACAACTAATCTAAGTGGAATTATTATTGCTAAAATAAACCAAATAAGCATTAGGAAACCTGTACAATAAAAACACATCCTACACCATCTACGTAAAAACTCACATCTACATCTTCTATTCTCAGTGTCTACCATGTTGAAATACTTATCTAATTATATGTACAGAAATGTGTTTCCACTCCTCAAATGACGTAGTGTTGATTAAGATCAACTGCCTTTTGGCACACCTGTCGGTTTTTCAGAAATCTTTCTTTGACTTTATCAGTTTGTGTGTCTAGTCTGGTTTTCTCTCTTTGTCTTTCAGGTTTGGTGCAGTTCACTCTCACCCGTTTCTTCACAGTCTTTATCTGGGATTTCGTGACTGCTATCCACTTCTTTAATGTCGGTTAGGGCTATGTATAACCATTCAGGTGACTTGTATTTCAGGTTAGGTCTTTTCACTCTTTTTGGTCTCTGTAACTGTTTTTCACTTGTTTTTCTTTGTCCTTTCTGACTTGTTATTTCATTTACTTGTTCTGCATTGTCTTTGTTCAAATTTATTATTTTATATCTCAGTCTTTTAATTTCGTTGGGCCAATTGTCTCCTTTTCTTGGCCTTTTCAGTTCACTTTCTTTTTCTTCTCGTTCTGCTCTCCAAGTTCTCTTTCTTGGTCCAATTCTTTGCTTTTTTTCTTCTTCACTTTCTTCAGATTCTGTCTCAGACCTCACTTCACTTCCTCTAACTTTGAACTTTATGATCTCAGTCTCTTTATCTGAATCCGAATCTTCTGGTGTTTCTTCTGCCTGTAATTCTGAATCTAATCATCCTCGTGTTTCTTCCGCAATTTCCCCAATTTCTCTATCTGAATCTAAATTTCCCTGTGTTACTTCTGTTTGTAATTTTGAGTCTAAACCTCCTCGTGTCTCTTCCGCAACTTCCCCAATTTCTCTATCTGAATCTAAATTTTCTTGAATTACTTTTATAATTTCTGGAGGAATTTCCCCAAAGCTTGTACTTGGCTGTTCAGCGTCACTTTTTATTAGTTCTGTTTCTCCTGTTTCAATATCAGTTCTTTTACTTTCGGATTCTTCCTCTTGTCTTTCACTGGATTCAGGTTGGTCTGATTCAGATGCCGAACTGGTATCTGATATTTCCAGATGTCGACTTACAGGTCGAGCTTCAAGATCTGGAACTCTAATCATTTCAGTTTCTTCTTTAGTTGTCAAACTGGTACCTGATTCTTCCAGATGTCGACTTACAGGTCGAGCTTCAAGATCTGGAACTCTGATCGTTTCAGTCTCTGCTTCAGCTGCTGAGCTGGTATCTGATATTTCCAGATGTCGACGTACAGGTCGAACTTCAGGATCTGGAACTCTGATGGTATGACTGGCATGAACCCAATTTTTCACACCTGCACACTTTACAGCAGTTGTTGTCACCAGGATCACTTGACGTGGCTTATCCCAGCGAGGAATCAAGCAGTTTCTTCTTCTGTGGACTTTAATGCGGACCCAGTCTCCTGGACTCAAATTATGAGCTGGTTTTCTTTCAAGAGTGGTCGCATCCGGTCCAACCTGATGAAACACAGAATGCACCACATCAGCCAATCCTTTGCAATAGTCCAATACGAGATCATCAGTTATAGTCAGCAGTTTGTTGACAGGTACGTGTGCTTGTCTCATTGCTCGTACCATGATTATTTCATGAGGACTCAGACCTGTTTTTCTGTCAGGTATGCTTCTGATGCTCATCAGCACCAATGGCAAGGCGTCGGGCCATTTGAGTCCTGTGGCTTGACACATTTTCCCTAACCTATTCTTTATTGTACCATTTACTTGCTCTACCAGTCCAGAAGCCTCTGGTCTGTAGGCCCAGTGCAACTTTTGTTGAATGTCAAGTGCTTCACATATCAGTTGGATTATTTCATTCTGGAAATGTGTTCCTCTATCCGTTTTGATCGTTACCGGAAAGCCATATCTAGGAATGAATTCTCTCAGCAGGAGCTTAGCCACAGTAACTCCATCATTCCTTCTTGTCGGATAGGCTTCCACCCAACGAGAAAACAAACAGACGACCACCAGGACATACCTCAATCTATTGCTTGGGGGCATTTCAATAAAATCTAGTTGCATTCTGGTAAAAGGACCTCCTTCACGTCCTATTGTTCCCAAACTCACCACTGTCTTCCTTCCTGGATTTATTTGTTGGCATATAAGACATCTTTGACAAAGGCTTTCAGCTGTAGCCCTAAATTGTGGGTTATACCAGGTCTGTCTGAAAAGTCTGATCATGGCATCCCTACCAATGTGTGCCTGTCCATGGTACATCCGTGCCATGTTAGAGATCATGCTATCAGGTATAACTGGTCTTTCATCTCTATAAACCCAGACTTCATCTTCCTCTCTTTGTCTGCAACCTGCTTTTATCCAACCATCCTTTTCCTCATCATCTGCTTCTTCCTGCAATTGTTTTACCTCATCCCAGGTTTCAACTGTGTTAGTAAACAGCAAGGGACATGAAACATTCTCTCTTTCCCTTCTCCGATTCATTGAAGTCATGTTTCGGGCACAATATTGAGCTAATTCGTCAGCGAATTTGTTACCCACTGCAATATAGTCTGTTCCGTTTTTGTGTGCAGCGCATTTTACCACTGCAATCTGTTTAGGCAGCTGTATCGCCTCAAGCAACTTCTTCACAAACTCACCATTCCTAATAGGAGACCCTGCAGAAGTCAGGAATCCCCTCTGGGACCAGATCTGTCCAAAATCGTGGACCACTCCGAAGCCATACTGGCTATCCGTGATCACCGTAATTCAGAAGTTCTTTCCCAGTTTACACGCTCAAATCAGAGCAATCAGCTCAGCTACTTGAGCTGAACGTATTCCTCTCAAACAGGATGCTTCCATTATGGTTGCCACCGTACACACAGCATATGCAGCACTTAAAACTCCTTCACTTGTTCTCAGGCATGACCCATCCACAAACATCACATAATCTGATTCTTTTAAGGGTTCATCTCAGATATCAGGGCGAGGCTTTGTGCAAAGTTCAAGCACATCCAAACACTTATGATCAACATCATCTTTGACTTCTGCATTTACTTCGTCTGGCAGTGAAGTAGAAGGATTCACACTCGTGCATCTTACAATGGTTGCATTGTCTGCACCCAAGATCACCTTTTCATACCTAGTCAGCCGACTATGTGTCATGAATTGGGGTTTTGTTCGGGTCAGAAGCATTTCCACAGAGTGTGGGACATATACTCTTAAAGGATATCCCATCACAATGCCTTCACTCTGTTCCAGACTCACACAAGTAGCAGCTACTGCTTTCAGACATCCAGGCAACGCCTTTGCTACCGGGTCTAAAACACCTGAAAAATAGGCGATTGGTCGTTTCATTTTTCCATGCCTTTGCACTAAGACTGAAAGTGCACATCCGTCTCTCTCGCTACAATACAGCTCGAATTCTTTTTCATAATCAGGCATTCCCAATGCTGGTGCCTCACACAAACTTGTTTTCAGTTCCTTGAAAGCCTTCATTGCCTCCTCATCCAATTCAATCGGATCTTTGACATCCCTCTTTGTCAATCGTTGTAAAGGTTTCGCCATCAATGAAAATCCACTTATCCACTGTCGGCAATAACCAACCATTCCAAGAAACATTCTCACCTCTCTTCGTGTCATTGGGGCTCTCATTCCTTTGATAATCCTTATCCTTTCTGTCGTCACCTTTCGCATCCCTTTCTCAATCTTATGACCTAGGTACTGCACTTCCTGTTGACAAAATTGCAGTTTTGATGGGGACACCTTATGTCCTCCTTCTGCCAAATGATTCAATAAAGCAATTGTGTCCGTAACACATGCTTCTCTGGTCTTTGATGCCACTAATAGGTCATCAATATATTGGACCATCACAGATTTTTCAGGCATTTTTAAATCTTCTAATGATTTCTTCAGAATCTGATTAAAGATTGAAGGACTTTCAGTATACCCTTGAGGAATTCGGCACCATGCCAAAATACGCTCTCCGAACCGGAACGCAAATAATGGCTGGCTGTCAGGGTGCAATGGAATAGAAAAGAATGCATGGCACAAATCAATAACTGTGTACCATTCTGCATCATGTGGAATTTGATACAGGATTACAGCGGGGTTTGGCACAATTGGGCAGCATGGAATAACAATCTTATTTACCTTTCTCAAGTCTTGTACTATCCTATATGTTCCATTTGGCTTTTTCAATCCCATTATAGGAGAATTACATGGGCTGCTCATTATTTCTCTCAAAATTCCTTGTTCAATCATCTTATTAACTACAGGTGTTATTCCTTCAATAATTTCTGGAGTTAATTTATACTGCGGGGTATTTGGGAAATTTGTTCCTTCTCTTACAGTAATTTTTACAGAATCAACTCCTCTCATTAGCCCAATATCTTCGCCTGTGAAATCCCATACATCAGACCTGACTGTTCCTTTCAATTCAATCGGGATTTTCTCTGCATCAAACACAGGAAACATTTCATTCACTCCTGGTTCTAGTTCTGCCATTGTCATTTTATACAGGACATCCTCATCTGGTGTCTGGAAAGCAATACCATCTGGGGTACAGTAGATGGTACAATTCATTTTGCAAAGTAGATCGCGTCCTAATAAATTTACAGGACTGCAATCACACACCACAAATCGATGCATCTCTTTGAATGGTCCGATTTCCACCTCTATTGGTTTTGTAAGAGGGGTTTTAATCTGCCTGTTCGAAACACCTACAACTTGGATATTTTCTCCTGAGAGAGGAAGGTTTGGAATTTCCACTGATCTAACAGTAGAATGGGTAGCTCCAGTGTCCACAAGGAATGTAACATTTACACCATTCACTTTTCCATCCACAAATGGACCCGACTGATCTACCTCTAGAGTTGCGCCAAGCACACACTCTTCTTCCTCTCCTAGGCACCGTCATAAGCTTTCATCCGATTCATCTCCATCCTGCCGTAACCAATACTGTGAAACTGCAGCTGCGCGCGGCAATTTTGTTACCTGCTCTCCTCCGTAGAATCCTGCCTCTGCACTGTATCTCTGAGGATTTACACTCTTTGGAAGAGGTGGTTGCGGCACCTGACACTGTTGAGTAACTACCTGCAGCTGTTGCAGATGTTGGTAACTCACCTCATTCTGCACCTGTGGATTCAATGATTGATTTTCTGCATTAGCTTTCGGAAGAAATTTACACTCGTTTCTCCAGTGCCCTAATTTTCCGCAATTATGACATGACCATTTCTTTTTAGCCTCTTCTATACTCATTTGACCTTTTCCCTTACCAATACTCGGTTTGGACTTAGTCTGCCCTGCATCACTCGACTGATTATTCATCTGAGCTTCTTGC
Organism: Calotriton arnoldi; assembly: GCA_963921515.1. Taxonomy (NCBI): domain Eukaryota; kingdom Metazoa; phylum Chordata; class Amphibia; order Caudata; family Salamandridae; genus Calotriton; species Calotriton arnoldi. Next base: position 427,394 of record CAWUFW010013393.1, on the reverse strand, counting down.
TTTTCTGCAACTTTTACTTGTGCCCACATTGCCTTTTCCTTGACTTTACGCTGTCTACATTCAATATCGTCACTACAATATTTTGCATACCTTAATACTTCATCTACTGTGCTATTCTGCCAACACAACATATGCTGCTTAATCATTTCACTTATCTCAGGTCTCAAGCCATACACAAATCTATACACAAAATGACTCATGTCTTTTTCACTCAAGTTCTTGTAACCACTATACTGTTTAAAAACCAACAATAATCTCTCATAGTAGGCATGTACAGATTCCTTACTCTCCTGAGTTGTTCTATCAATCTTCACCCAGTCCTTTTCTTTTGGTGGGATTTTATTTTTCAGAAACGTGATTGCCTGTCATATTTTCTCATTACTTCTGAACCTGGGGCTCCCGTTTTTGCATCTCTAGGATATTCTTCCTTCGGCCAGTCAATTGTAATTTTACACTCTGTCCATTAATCTGCTGGAACAACAATCTCAAACAGTCCATCCAAATCTTCCCACAATACTTTTGAAACTTTTACAAACCTTTCTACCTGTCTAAACCATTCCACAGGTTTCTCTCTCAATCTTGGAAAATCATTTGTAAATGACAATATATCTTGTCTGGACCATGGGACATGTACATAACTTCCTCCTGGAGTTTCCCTCATTGGACACTCCATTACTATCAGTTCTTTCTCTTTCACCGGAAAAGCCAATGAAGCTTTATCAGTTGTTCCCTCCTTTCTTCTTATCCACCTGCTTCTCCACCTGTCAACATCTCCCCATTTTCTCAATAACACAATCAGTTCCTTTATCTGTGTTAACCGTCCTGAAGTGTTCAGATTTTCTATATCCTTTTCACTAAAATCTACCCTGTACGGTTTCTGCAATCCTCTGATTTTTCCAAACTCTACTCCTAGTTCGTTCGCTGTTTCTTCCAATTTTTCATGCAAGTTCCTAGCTCTCCAAGTAACGCTTTTACACATAAACATTAACTCGTCATCTTGATAGGATTTCAATCGATCTGTACCAATAGTTCCTAGAATCAATTCTTCCATGTCTATTTTTAATCTGACCACATCCAACAGTTGTGATTCAGCATCCTTTTTCTGCAAGCTCCTCACCCAATCATTTAATTCCTCTGCAGTCGGACCCACAGGGGTTTTGTTTATTTCTGCCCAACTTGTACTTCTCTCTGGGGTTTCAGTTGCTGACTCGGCTCCCATAGGAATCCTATTTATCTGACTCTCATTAATTGTCAAATTTTCAGGCGGACTTGACCTACAAGGACCAACAGAATCTTCTTTCTCTCTATTTTCTGGAATCATCCCTTCTCTTACTCTTTGCATACTGGAATTAAATGGGATTGTTAAGGAGTGTTCATCTATCCTTTGATTTTCAAATACTGGGATTACTGGCCCTATAGTTACTGGCACAGTCATGGCTTCCATATTCTTTGTCAGTTCTCTTATCTTTTCAGTCAACTCTCTTGTGGTTCTGGCTAATTCAGCTGTATTACCATTATCATGTTTCACAGTCTGTGGTGTTTTTGGTCTATTAAATGGACTATTTATTTCAGACATTTGTTTGGGACTTTGATTTATTACAGTTCTCATTGGCGGTGAATTTGGTGTCACCACCGCAGAATTCTGTTGATATGGAGGGGGTCTTTTATTTAAAATATCCTCCAGCAACTCATCCTCTGTGTCGCTAACTCCATACCCATACCTCTCTGTTACTGCATGCTTCTTTTTCTCTGTACACTTTCTCCCTGTAATTTCTTCAACTGTTCTGACAGGAAACAAACCATCCGTCATGTTAGCATACCACCATCATCTCATCCTGTCTTCATGATTCAATCCCCATACCCTTCCATGGACTAAACTATAATTCTTTGCACCTCTGTGTCTTTCCCTTTCATACATCTCATCTTCCCATTCACCTAAGGCTTCGAACTGTGTCGGTCTAGGTCTCGGTTCAAGTTTCATCATCTTTTCTCTCAAATTTCAAAGTACAGCTGTGCTAAATGAACCATTTTCTGGAAATGCCAATACTCCATCTCCTTGGGTATATTTCGCCCAATTTTCCAACCAAATGCAGGTATGATAGCCATATTTCAACATCATATGAGATGCTGGCGTTTTCGGCGAAGGAAGTACTTCTCCTTCCCTAGTCACAACCTTTTTGTCTTTCTTGAAAAAGTTTTTAATCTTCGCAAACCATGACGGTTTTTCTCTACTATATTCATAATAAGCCATATTTCACTGTTCTTTTTCCCAAAACAAATACACGCAATTCTTCACCACTCTGTTCTTTCTACTGCTCGGCTATTCGGACCTATCCCAGTGCGTCTCACACTAACGCACCAATCTGAAAGCTTTACGTCACTCTCACACTAACCAATACCAGCGCGTCTTCACACTAACGCACCAATCAGGAAGCTCTTCGCTCTTTCACAACTGGCCAATACCAGCGCGGTTTTTTTGTTGACGTCAGTTCTACTCCTGTTTCTACTGACCCCTCCTTTACAAAAATTATCGGCAGTTTTCTTAACTTTTCTTTTCAACTAAAATGGATTAGTTACAACGTAAAACACATTACCATTGTCATGTTTCTCTAACCAAAAGAGATAGTTTGATCTAATTCACAAGAATACTGTTTCGTTCGATAAGTGTAGCACTTCTCTTTACCTTACCCTTCTCTCAAGCAAGAGGTAAACCCGTTTCTGTGGAGACTACACTGCTCCTGAGAATTAAGGCCAAAGTTTCACAAGAAAACCTGTTGCTACTTCACTCAAATACAATTCATGCATGAGATTTCCCTAACATAACACAGTCCTGTGTTATCACCAATTTGAAATCAGACAATGCACAATTCCGTGTGACTTCTCTTGCCACATGTGTCCACTTCCTACTTCCCGGAAGCTTCAAAATTTCGACTTACACATAACGTAATACAAACTCAACATAAAGTGTTAGACATGAAAAATCAATAAATCAGTAATCAATAATCACCAAACTAGTCTATAGAAACCATAACTCTGCTACCAAGAAATCTGATCCAGCGCGTCTAATATAAATTGCTCCTTAGGACACCAATCCAGAAAAATAAAACACTTACGCAACTTTTGTCATTTAAAACTCATGTCGGTGGGGCCCATGACACCGCATACATACATTCATTCAATCTCTGGATTAAACGCTAAGGAGAATGAGCTGCTGGACGAACGGGATACCTTGTTAAAATTGACAGAATAATAATCTATACATTATATACATTAACTTTGGATCCTGTCGGTTCTAAACATCAAGGTACTCCGCTATTCGGTCGATGGACCAACTAGTAGAATTAGTTGATGGTGATTAAGACCAGCTCAATCACAATTAAAACCTTTAACTTTTATTAATCATAAATCTATTAAAGAACCACAGACTCATTTTAGAGTTAGAATGTAATTTTATCTAAAATTATTCAATCATATAAATGAAATTCTTTATTAAGCAACACATTTAAAATATCATTAAAACATTTAAGAAAGGTTTTAGGTAAAGTGAAAATGATGCATTACCCTCAGCCATGGGGCGATGACAAGAATGTTTCACCAAAGGAAGATGAACCGCAGATCACAGGATAGGACTCCCAAACTGACTGACTGTCCCGCTAACCTACTCGGACGCACCTCCCGGGCAGAATTCCCGCAACGATCTCGTTCCTTCCCCAGTCAAAGTTCAAAGTCCAAAATGTCAGAGTATCTCGCAGCATCAAAGTGGAAAAATGAAAAATAAGAAGTGCGCTCATAACGTAAGAGCAGACTCTCTTATACCCTATTCTCTGGCTCACTACACATAAAAGTTGCAATCCTTAGGGGTAAGAATCACGCTAATTGGTCCATTGGAGGGGTGGTGATGGTCACCTCATCGCCCTCCTTGTTCAAACTGGTTTGGGGACAATAAAGCACACAATAAGTCGCATGATCATCAGGTCAAAAGTAGTCCAATTTGTTAATCCATTTTGTTGCGATCTTTGATGGTCACACATTAGTTCATCCATTGTCACTCGGTTCTTTCCCATCCATTCCCAGGAATACATGCTGAACACTTGGCACATTCTTTATTGCAGGTCAGATTGGCCTTGACATCTCTCACTCCGGGCACAGGCCTCATACACGTGACTGGAGCATTCGTACTGAGGCTGCGTGGGGGCCATCTTGGTTCAACACACGCGATCTCGTCCTTTCCAAAGGCCATTTTAGAAGCATGGCCTAGCAGGCCCGAACGAAACTAATATAAAACAAACACAATTGAAATTAAAATATGGAAAATAAGCCTTTCTGTTTACCACCCGCCATTCTAATAACCCGTGTTAGATATTACCTAGCGAAAGCGACATTTAAAGCCATTTTACTTACCATCTGCATTCTTTGCCACAATACAATTTTTACTACGCAACACAAATCATGCAATTTCACTCTAATTAGTACGCAAATTACAATATTAAGGTTAATTAACTTCACATTTGTAAATAGATTAGATTTTGCACAATCAGCATATTACCCACGTGTAGTGTCTACTAAAAATGGTGTGTTTGTTGGTTAATTCATGCTTTTCAAATGGTTAGTATCATTAATTATTATGAGGTCATTAATTCTCGAGGGTACAAAATTATTTCGTTTACCCTGCTCCATCACACGCACATTTGAACTTACTAAAGTTAATAATATCGCTCGCATTAAGGACTCCATGCTCCATCATGCACCAAAGGAAAGTGTATTGAGTACATGCCCACTGGGGGCCGGTATGGAAATAAATGAAGCCGGAAATTAATGTATGCAAGCCTCATTTGTGTTGTGTGCAGAAGCCCATGAAGAAGAGGTCTGTGTCTTTGAAACGCGTCGGCAGAAGTATTTTAAAGATGGAACAGGAAGGCAAACTGCATCCTAATGCCAGATGGTAGAACGCTGTTGAGTGACCTCTCGTAGCTGCAGGGCAATTGTTGGACAATATATATATATATATATATATATATATATATATATATATATATATATATATATATATTATCTACTGGCGGTCGCCAGTAGATAGTTATAGTTACAACCTATTATCCATAGGAAATCCACGACATTCTATTTGAAATAACTCTCTTGCCGGTTGACGTATCTTCGCGAAATTTTCAAACTTTGTGCCCCGCTCCGGTCCGCTCCTACCCTGAAAGTCTCGGGGATTCGTCAAGCGGGGGCCGAGAAAAGGGGGTCCCAAAACGCGTTATCCCCATGCATTTTTCCATAGGAAACTTTAGACACGGCTACAGCCTGAACTGCTGAACGGAATTACACCAAATTTGGCAAAGAGGTAGTTCTTGGTTCAGAAAGAACCCTTTTTGTTAAATGGTGTAAATCCGTTCAGTAGTTGCTGAGAAAATGAAAAGTAAAAAGATAGTGATATCTATGGCCGAGTAGGGTCCGCGTACCCTCAGCGCACCCTGCGCGCACCGTCCCGATCACGAGCTGCATGTTAATTGGCTGTCAGCTGGCTGTCAACATTCCGATTCAGGAAATGTTGGCAGCCATTTTATCCCTCGGTAGAACCGAGGGACAGAAACAAGTGCGCAAAGCGCACAAAGGGGCAGGGTAGAAACACCCTGACCCCTAGGTTTGCTCAGGGGTCCCACAAGGACCCCCTGGGCAAAAAAAAAAATGTTTTTAAAAATCGGCAGGATGCGCTCAGGGTGCGCGAATCCTGCCGAAAAAAATCGAAGCGCGGTCTCCCGCGCTTCGATGTTAATTGGCCCCTGGGTGGCCCAAGTCCCGGGGGCATGGTGGGGGGTTAATTTTATGTGTGGGGGCCTCAAGGGCCCCCAAGCCCCAGGGACCGCCACCCCCGGGGCTTTTTTAAATGGTGCGGGAGGGCTCTGAGCCTCCACGCAGCCCGGGACCACCACCTCCCGGGGCTTTTTTAAATTAAAAAGCCTGTGTGGGGGGCTCCAGCCCCCCACACGCCCGGAGACCGCCACCTCCCGGGGCACTAAACATTTAAATATGGGGGTCCGTTACGGACCCCAGAGCCCCGGGACCACCACCTCCCGGGGCTGTGACCTGAATGGGAGGGGGACCGCGCGGCCCCCCTCCTGGAGCCCTTGATGGCCCTGGGGACCACCACCCCCAGGGCCAGCTCCTGCAGTGTCCCGGGGTGCCTACCTCCGGGACACTGTAGTTTGCTATGGCAGGGACGGAGCCTCGCGGCTCCCGTCCTGCCATAGCAAACTGCTTGGATATTGGAAGAGAGGCAGGGAACCTGCTCTCTCTTCCAATATCAAAGCACATTGCTTTTCCACATGGGGAGCTGCATCTTAGCAGCTCCCCATGTGTAAAAGCAATGCCGGCTCCCAAGGGACGCGGGAGCCGGCGGGACTGTGGGGGCTTGGGGACCCCCCACAGTCCCCAACGGAGAGGGCCAGCCCCGGGGGATGGGGTCCCGGGGCAAGTAGTGGCCCGGGAGGGGGCCACGCGGCCCCCTCCCCAAAAATAAAAATAATTAAATAAAAAAAAACGGAAAGGCCGGCCCGGGGATGGGGTCCCCGGGGCCTTAAATGGCCTGAGGAGGGGGCCACGCAGCCCCCTTCCAAAGAAAAAAAAATCGAGGCCATGCCCGGGGATGGGGTCCCGGGGCCAATACAGGCCCAGGGAAGGGGCCCCAGCGGCCCCTTCCCGTTTTTTTTTTAATATTTAATTTAAAAGAAGGGGTAAGGCCCTGGGGGATGGGGTCCCCAGGGCCCAAAAACATGAAAAAGGAAGGGGGCACACAGCCCCCTTCAGAGGACAAAACCCCCCAAAAAACGATCCGGCCCGCAGGCCCCGCCCCTTCCTTCACCACTCTGCAAACGCGCCCCTGGCGCGTTTGCAGAGAGGAACGAATTCCCCTTGAATACTGGGGGTCCCTGGGCCAACTAGCCCACCAGGAACCTCCAGTATGCGCTAGGGGCTGCCTTGCAGAGAGGTGTACAGAGGCCACGCCCCTTTTACACCTCTCTGCAACGCAGCTCTGTGGCGCTTTGGAGGTATATGGTGGGCTAGTTGTACTCCGGGGACCCTCAGGATTCAAGGGACTTAATCCCCCAACTTAAAACGCGCCACGGGCGCGTTTGCACAGTGGTGAAGGGAGGGCGGGGCTTCAGGTGACATGTGTGCAAACAGGCCCCGTGGCGCATTTTAAGATGGGGAATTAAATCCCCTTCAATCCTGAGGGTCCCTGGGGGCCAACTAGCCCAACAGGTACATCCAGAAAGCGCCACAGATCTGCGTTGCAGAGAGGTGTAAAAAGGGGTGTGGCCTCTCTACACGTCTCTGCAACGCAGCCCCCTGGCGCATATTGGAGGTTCCTGGTGGGCTAGTTGGCCCCTAGGGACCCTCAGGATTCAAGGGGACTTAATCCCCCAACTTAAAACGTGCCACGGGGCGCGTTTGCACAGATGTCACCTCAGGCCCCGCCCCTCCCTTCACCATTGTGCAAATATTCTTCTAAAATCATCCGAAATACGAATTCCGATTTACTCACCTGTTATAAGGAGAGACCTCAGTGCTGCATCTTTCAGCCCAGTACTGGTCCTGAAAAGTAATTTTAACCGTACTTACCAGTAACTTGAATTTCCTTCCATAGGATATCATTGCCTGCTTTTTGCTGAAAAAGTTTCTAAGTGTTGATTTTTGAAACATACAAATATTCCTCTAAAATCAGCCGAAATACGAATTCCGATTTACTCACCTGTTATAAGGAGAGACCTCAGTGCTGTATCTTTCAGCCCAGTACTGGTCCTGAAAAGTAATTTTAACCATACTTACCAGTAACTTGAATTTCCTTCCATAGGATATCATTGCCTGCTTTTGCTGAAAAGTTTCTAAGTGTTGATTTTTGAAACATACAAATATTCCTCTAAAATCAGCCGAAATACGAATTCCGATTTACTCACCTGTTATCAGGAGAGACCTCAGTGCTGTATCTTTCAGCCCAGTACTGGTCCTAAAAGTAATTTTAACCGTACTTACCAGTAACTTGAATTTCCTTCCATAGGCTAACATTGACTGGTTTCACTTGGAAATTCTTCTAAGTGTGGAGTTTTGGAACTTTAAAATATTCATCTAAAATCAGCCGAAATACGAATTCCGATTTACTCACCTGTTATCAGGAGAGACCTCAGTGCTGCATCTTTCAGCCCAGTACTAATCCTGAAAAGTAATTTTAACCGTACTTACCAGTAACTTGAATTTCCTTCCATAGGATATCATTGCCTGCTTTTTGCTGAAAAAGTTTCTAAGTGTTGATTTTTGAAACATACAAATATTCCTCTAAAATCAGCCGAAATCCGAATTCCGACTTACTCACCTGTTATCAGGAGAAAACCCAGTGCTGCACCTTTTAGCCCAGCACTGACCCTGAAAAGTAATTCTAACCGTACTTACCAGTAACTTGAATTTCCTTCCATAGGCTAACATTGACTGGTTTCACTTGGAAATTCTTCTAAGTGTGGAGTTTTGGAACTTTAAAATATTCCTCTAAAATCAGCCGAAATACGAATTCCGATTTACTCACCTGTTATCAGGAGAGAACCCAGTGCTGCATCTTTTAGCCCAGCACTGACCCTGAAAAGTAATTTTAACCGTACTTACCAGTAACTTATATTTTCTTCCATAGGAATCCATTGTCTGGTTTTCAGCAAAAGTTTCAAAGTGTTGATTTTTACAAACTACAAATATTCCTTAAAAATCACCTGTATGACTTAAACGCATTCTTTCAACTGTTTACAGGAGATGCACCAGTGCTGGATCCAGGATCCAACACTGAGTAAGAAAAAGTAACAATAACAGTTTTTACCTGCTAAGTGAATTTCCTTCCATAGGATAACATTGGTGACCATATGAGAAAAAGTTTCTAAGTGTCAACTTTTAAAATACAATAATATTCCTTAAAAATCAGTACTGTAACCAAAACGCTTTTACTCAACTGTTTACAGGAGATGTCCCAGGACTGAATCTAGGATCCAGTCCTGTGGTTAGAAAAGTAATCCATAAAGTAACTAATTACATTTAACTAGAAATTCACATTGAGCTGAATGTTGCATGGTGTTTGAAAATGTGTTGCCCATTGCAACAACTGTAACTACTGTACTTAAAAGTCTATTGCCTATGTGCAAAGTATTTAAACTAAAGTAATTCATTCTGAGAAAGTATTTTTTTAATGTAATGTATAATGTAATTACAATGTAATTTAAAAAATAAAATATGTAAAAAAATTGTTTCTAAAAATGTAGTAAATCAGTATGAAAAAATTAATATAACAATTAATACATTTAAAAATTGTCATTTACAAAACCTTTGAAATTCACTGAAAAAACCATAGGTTTCAGACACGTTATAGTTACAAATTAGCATTTAAAAACCTTTGAAATTCACTGAAAAAACCATAGGTTTTAGGGACAGTTATAGTTACTTGGACATTGCACTCGTACAAAACCCGTGAAATTCCCCGTTATAGTTAGTTCAGCTAACTATAACTCGCGCCCCGCAATGCACTGCTGATGACGTCACATATTACATCACTCATGACATGGTCAGTGACATCACTGATGACATCACTGATGACATCATCCACGTGATAATCTGATGCACCTCCTCACACCCTAATATAACCTTTGATACACCCACTCTAAATTACAGACTGCCATTCGCAAAACCATAGACACTCCAACACCAATAACTACATACCCACTCACTGATTCTTAGGTCTACACACACACATCCACTCACTCACCCGTACAGTCACTCATACTTATGGTCACTCAGTACAGGACTATCATATGCACTCTTACTCCTATATAGACACTCAAACACCGCCACTCATCCATAGAGGTACTCACACACCTAGTCAGTCATGCAAATAATTAAACACACTGCCATTTACTCACCTATACAGTTATACACACACCAGCTCACTTAATCATACAAATACTAGCACATTGTTACGCTCTTATACAATCACTGATACAAGCACACACTCATCCATACAGCCACTCTCACAATAACACACTCTCACTTATAGCCATTTAAATACTCTAACACACATATATACTGCCTTTCACATATGTAGTTACTCACACATGTACCACTGGGACATACATTCACTCACTAACACACTGTTACACACACTTACCCACCCATACAGTCTATCACAGATGCACTCTTGAAACCATCCACCCAGTGAATCACCCACTCACACATCTATGCACAGTCGCACACACCCCATCCACACAAACACTCAGGCACCCATACAGATACTCAGACAACAAATCAATAACTCTTATAGACACTCATGTAGCTGTTCACAAACCCATGCAGCCACTTACACAGCAACAGACAGATACAGACATTCACCCAGTTTAGTCACTAACCCATGCATTCAGTAAGATACGTTTAATCACTCACTTATAGAATTAGTCACGCACCTACTAAATCATCCATACAGACACTTATACACCCACTCATTCTTCAAAACGCCTTTCCCTATATATATTAAAAATATTTAAACTTTACAGAAACACACAGTCACTGGATGATGTCAACAGTGATGTCATTTGAGATGTCATCAGTGATGTCATCAGTGATGTCACTGACCATGTCATGAGTGATGTAATATGTGACGTCATCAGCAGTGCATTGCGGGGCGCGAGTTATAGTTAGCTGAACTAACTATAACGGGGGAATTTCACGGGTTTTGTACGGGTGCAATGTCCAAGTAACTATAACTGTCCCTAAAACCTATGGTTTTTTCAGTGAATATATATATATATATATATATATATATGGCAAACCACAGTCCCGAAATCCAAATCCTTTGAACAAAACAGGTAAGGACCAAGATGTGCTCTTCAAAATAAAGTGCTTTATTGCATTGCAGTCAGCATGACGCGTTTCGGCCGTGTCTCCACGGCCTTGATCACATGATATATATATATTCCACAAAACGTGCCGTCCTTTTACACGAACAACAACGACACAGCCCAAGCTTTTTTCCAACGTGTATTTATTTTATTTTGGCAACAGCACCCTGTGCGTTTTGGAGCGTCCGCTCCTTGCTCACGAGTAAAGGGCGTGCACTTCACCAGTGTTTTTAAATAAATCATGTGACGCATCTGACCATAAATACAGACAACAGACTTAAAATTCAGTCTTTGTGGCGATGAACTTAACTCAATGTGGTCACCACAATACATTTATATTAAACATAAAAAGTGTTGGTTACAATTTATATCATTAATGGCAAAAAACATATTGGTTGCAAGTGTGAGTTTCATTTCAAATTAATTAGACCGTTTAGAGTCAACCCTCGGCTTTCTACCTGCTTGTCATTTCATACTTTCAATAAAGCGGGTCATATACAAAATCCAAGTGCTTTGTTCTGAGGCTACTGGCGGACCATTTTTACACTCGATCTCAAGCGTATGCAACACTGTTTCTGCCCCAGTGGGCTTAACAAATAAAAAGACCTCCTAATTCCATTTAGAACTGATAAACAACATTTAAAAAGGTAAATGAAGATCGTAATTAACCGCAAAGTCAATATCGCCCAAGTGGGCCGTCAACTGTTGCTTAGTTGAGTAATGTACCCCTTATCACTCGGGGATGCTCTCATATTGATATAATATGCTAAGAGTGAAAAAACACAATTCTGCCCTTGTGGGCTTCTCCCGCCTCTTGCCTGCTTCAATAAACTCAAATCATAACACATTGTGTACGTATCAAAGGAAACTGCCGCACGTTCACACCTATTGGGACTTCCATTATCTAATAGATATCTAGCTCACTTTGCCTTCCACTTGCGTCACATCACAATTATTTTGAAATCTGTAAAAAACAAGAAACATCCAGTTAGATGTGTAAATATATACTACAACAAATATCATGTGCACTAAAACATACCCTAAATCATAAACTAAAAGACAGTGCAACTTTAAAAATTCAAAAACATTAAAATCTTAATTTTCTGAATTGTTCTGTTTAGCAGCTTAAATGTTCAGACAAAAAATTGATCCTTATCCAAGGTGCACTGATAGTGCTTCATCACTATTATGCCCTTGGGGGTACAGCGTGTGATATTGAATAAACAGCTTGGACTCAAGCCTCCTAAGTTCTTGTACTCTGTCACCCCTCTTTCTCTTAAAGGGATTCTATCAAGCACCCTAAATGACAACAGATTGCTGTTCTGGTTATGTGGATCTTAAAGTGTCTTGCAATTGGATACTGATTGTCATTGTGCTTTATTGCCCTCAGATGTTCCAGTACTCGTTTTTTTGCTTTATGGATAGTACTTCTGATGTAATACTTATCACACGGGCATCTGAGGGCATAAACCACATATTCTGTGTTACATGAAATGTGTTTAGTTAGTTTAAAAGGTTTCAACTCCCTTGATAGTCTGACCTCCTTACAATTAGTGCTGTGTTTACAGGCCTTACATCTGCCACATGTAAAGAACCCTTGTACACTACTATGTTTCATCTCATTGGTGGTCAGAGTTCGACAGATACTATCCCTCAAAGATTTAGCTTTGCGATAAGTAATTTGCGGATAGTCTTCAATGTGTTTTTCGAGGTCTTGATCAGTTTTTAAGACATTCCAGAATTTTCCTAATGCCTTCCTCACTTCCTTTGATTGTTTATTATACGTGGTTATAAATCTAACACTGGTACCCCAATCTTTTGTGTTCCCATCTTTCTGCTGTAACAAGACATTTCTGTCCCTATTCGTAACTTCAGTACAAGCCTTTTTAATGCATCTTTTTGAATAACCTCTAGCTTGAAAACATTCCAGCATTATTTTCTTTTTGTTTTCAAACCCCGCCTGGGTGCTACAATTACGTTTTGCTCTCAAAAGCTCTCCTGGAGGAATACTTTTAACCAAATTCTCAAGGTGACAGCTATCGGCATGGAGTAGGCTGTATCCCGCTGTCTCTTTCCTATAGAGGAAAGTGTACAACCGTTCTCCATTTACCTGTATTCTGAGATCAAGAAACTCAATCTGTTCATGATGCATTTGACTACTGAATGTCAGGTTCAATGTATTCTTATTTAATTCCTCAACAAATTAATTCGCTTCATCAATATTCCCATCCCAAATGCAAAAAATGTCATCGATGTATCTTGCCCATACTTTTACATGGCTTTTGAAATGATCCAGACTGCTGGCCACCTGCTCCTCCCACCAGCCGAGGTAAAGACCTGCGAAACTGGGGGCAAAGCAGGTGCCCATCGCAGTCCCAAGTATTTGCCTAAAAATCTGGCCATCAAACGTAAAAAATTCTGTGTAAGGCAAGTGTACATCATGTCCGTTAACATCTCTGTGTGAAAAAGAAAGGATAATGATCTGTTCTTCATAAAATGTCTGCAAGCTTTGATACCAAGTTCATGGGGGATACTAGTGGATAGACTATTAACGTCCAAACACATTAAAAGATAGTCTTTCCTCCATTCTACTTGTCGTAAGAAATCGCTTGTATCTTTAACAAAAGATGGTAATTTTTGTACCAGAGGTTGGAGGTAATGGTCGACGTAACGTGAAGCATTCTCTAAACAGCTACCACGAGAAGAAACAATAGGTCTGCCAGGGGAGTTTTTGTTATTCTTATGAAGTTTGGGTAAAAGATAAAGGGCCGGTAGTTTAGGAAACTTACATTTAAAAAATCAAATTCTTCTATCTCTAGGAGGCCCTTCTCTTTCCACTCCCATAGTTGTTCCTGATATTTGTTATTGGCCTGTTCATACTTGGCTTTAGTGCTTTTTTCATACTGTGTGGTATCATTCACCTGGCTTCTGCCTTCCTCTAGGTACATTTCCTTCGATAAAACCACAACGTTGCCACCCTTATCAGATTTTTTTACAACAATACTTCGTCATTTCTTAAATCATGAATAGCCTTCATATGAGCACGTGATAAATAGTTATTCACAAACTGTTTCTTCTTAGATATTCTTTTCAACGCATTAACTACCCCCTCCTCAAAGACGTCAATAGCTTCATTTACAACCTGTGGTAAAAATATAGATTTGGGTTTGAAACCACTGCTATGGCTAAGGTCTAAACGGATGTTATCATTAATCAAATTGATGTACGGATCATGCATCAAATTAGGTCCCCCTTCCAAATCATGCAGGGTAAACAGCATCTCAATATCCCCAATTTGAATCGTACTCGGTAATTCACTTACATCCTTATGAACAACGTTGACCTTAGTTTCAAACCATTTCTTCAATCTCAATTTACGTGTAAACTGAAATAAATCTATACGTCCTAGCATATAATTAAAATCAGATGAGGGGCAGAAGGATAGTCCCAAAGACAAAACCTCAGTCTCAATGTTACTCAAGTTCCGGTTTGATAAATTAATAACTGTCTTGGGATCCATTATTTTACCTTTATCTGCCCTCTCGTTCTGCTTCCCACCGGGCTTTCTACTTCCTCTCTCAATCCTGCGTTTGGTCTTCCGTCGCCTCTTCCTCCTCGACCTCGACCTCGTCCTCTGTGTGTTGTGGCCCCCTGCTTGTTTTGTGCAGATATTCGACCTTGGGCCAACATTGAAAACTCCTTTAAAATTTGGTTTTTTACCTCAGTTGGTTTAGGATCAGTCGTTATGCCACTTTGCTCCTCAATATTCCCATTCTCCTCAATATCCGAATTTATTTGTCCCACTTCCATGGTGTTGGGCCCCATATTTCTTGCTGGTTCTTCGTGGACAGTTTTTTGATTACGAAGGTGGTCATACTGTTTCGCAAATGTAAGAATTTGACCCTTCTCATAATCCTCCAAAACCCGTAAAAATTGTGTTTGTTTTTTCAATTTAATTTCCTCTTCGATCTTTTCCAGTCGGGACTCCATCTTTGTCCAATCCGTTTGGAATTCTTCATCACTACAGATAGTTTTCAGTTTATTCGTCAATACTTCAATCTCATTTGAGATCCTTTCGCAATCTTTCTTTGCATATTTTACCAATAGTTTGAGCATGATTGTAGAGCATCGATGATTATTGGCTGCCCACTCCTCAACCAATTCTGGATCGGGGTCACTGAAAGTGGGGGTTATGAAAATTCTTAACCCCCTTGGAACATGTCCGACATCCACATATTTTTGTAGGGCCCTGGCCTCCCACCATTTGTTCTGCTCCTGCTTTAGCAGTTTCCATACTTTGTCCCATGTCTGTCTCTTGGATACACTCGTGCTTGTAGAACTTGGCATGTCAGTATGGTCTTCCTGTTCTGACAGCACCTTGTTATGAAACATTTTACTTGCTGCTTCACTTCTTTTGGCATTTCTTAGCGTTGCCATGATAAAAATATGATATAATTAAATTGTGTTTTTTCACTCTTAGCATATTATATCAATATGAGAGCATCCCCGAGTGATAAGGGGTACATTACTCAACTAAGCAACAGTTGACGGCCCACTTGGGCGATATTGACTTTGCGGTTAATTACGATCTTCATTTACCTTTTTAAATTTTGTTTATCAGTTCTAACTGGAATTAGGAGGTCTTTTTATTTGTTAAGCCCACTGGGGCAGAACAGTGTTGCATACGCTTGAGATCGAGTGTTAAAATGGTCCGCCAGTAGCCTCAGAATAAAGCACTTGGATTTTGTATATGACACGCTTTATTGATAGTTAGAAATGACAAGCAGGTAGAAAGCCGAGGGTTGACTCTAAACGGTCTAATTAATTTGGAATGAAACTCACACTTGCAACCAATATGTTTTTTGCCATTAATGATATAAAGTGTAACCAACACTTTTTATGTTTAATATAAATGTATTGTGGTGACCACATTGAGTTAAGTTCATCGTCACAAAGACTGAATTTTAAGTCTGTTGTCTGTATTTATGGTCAGATGTGTCACATGATTTATTTAAAAACACTGGTGAAGTGCACGCCCTTTACTCGTGAGCAAGGAGCGGACGCTGCAAAATGCGTAGGGTGCTGTTGCCAAAATAAAATAAATACACGTTGGAAAGAAGCTTGGGCTGTGTCGTTGTTGTTCGTGAAAAAGGACGGCACGTTTGGTGGAATATTAGGGGTGCGCGACCCCGTCACGGCCCGCCATCACCAAAGATGCTTGGGTACTTCGCGGAATGCTTTTTTCTGGATATATATATATATATATATATATCCACAAAAGTTATCGCTTCAACTCGAGCCTCATGGGACGGCGGGCCGTGACGGGTTAGCGAAACCCATAACATCCATAATTCATCGTTATTGTACCACACACAATGATCCACGGCACCCAAATGCTGTAAGCAGACTTTTATTTGGCAATGGCACGACTCAACGCGTTTCGGAAACCAAGTTTCCTTGTTCACGAGTGTTGAGGTTGTGATAAGCAGTGATTTAAATAAACATCACGTGACTTGTGACTACAAAAGTGAAGAGTGAAAACAGACTTCTAAAATAAAAAGACGTAATGCACCATAACGTAGTTAAACACAATATTCAGTCATACTACTGTTAACAGGTTAGCGGTACAAAACATACTATAATTCATATATGGGTGATAACTGAGTAACCAGTACACAAAATATAAAGCAAACATCTAATACATACAGCGGAACAAAATGTGTTAGTATTTTAGTTTTTTCATTCACTCAACTTTATTGTTTCCCAAAAGTCTTTTAGGAAAAAAGTTCACTAAATCTCTAATTCAAGTTGATGCACAACAATTCATTCAGTGGAATTACCGCTAGGTTAATCGTGGATATATTTCTTACATCACATATTGTGAAAAAAAGCGGGATTTTTTGAGGTTCTGTAGTAGTTGCACAGCGCCTGGTCATGCATACGGTTAAATACATAAACCATCAATATAGTATCAAAATCATACTCTTTAAAGGACCCGAGCCAAAGTGCATATAAACAATGATAAAGCGCTAGTGCGCCAGAACTCGTATTGCACCAACATTGAAATTGAAATTGATTTAAAGTCAGTTAAGTCCCAGTGGACATACCCAGCAAACTATTTCACCTCAATTGATTAAAAAAAAGAAAAAAAAAAAAAGTAAGAGTGATAAATGTTCCGAAAGTTTGATCTACTCTCATCATTCCGCTGTCATTCCAAAGCTTGACACTGTTGTTCCAACTCGTTTACCACAATTCCCAATAAAGAAGATCTGAAAAAGATACATATAACAAGAAAGTGTCACACAAAGTGAATCTAAAACAATTTTACAAACAACAAAATACGAAGGCAGCAAATAAGATAAAAGCCATAAAAACTATGAAATGCACGCTACAGATACTGAGTATTTAGCTACACTAAGGGGCTTCCCTAATTGATCATTCACCCAAATGAACTGCTAGTTCATCAATATTATGCCCTGACGGCTGTACTGTCTGGTATTCAATTATCAATCTGGACTCAAGGCGTCTTACTTCGAGGACTCTATTCCCACCCCTCTCTCTCACTGGGATACTGTCTAAGACACAAAAGGAGAGGAGACTAGTGTTCTGTTTGTGCAACTCCTTAAAATGTCTAGCTATTGGGTATTGCTTGTCATCTTTTTTGATCGCCCTTAAGTGTTCTAGAACTCTCTTTTTGGCAGGATGGATAGTGCTGCCAATATAATACTTTTGGCATGGACACTTAAGGGCGTACACAGCATAATCGGTGTTGCATGAGACATGTTTGCTTATAATGAAGGGTTTACAATTGGCCGACAATTTGACCACTTTGCAGTTCCTGCTATATTTACAAGCCTTACATTTATTACAAGTATAAAACCCACGCACCGGGTTTGCCTCTGGTTTGGTGATTGATGCCACAGTGCTTTGACATATAATGTCTTTAAGTGATTTGGCCTTTCTATATGTAACCTGTGGATAATGCTCTACTACTGCAGAGAGATCTTTATCTGTTTTAAGGATTCTCCAGAACTTGTTGAGACATTCTCTAACTTCATGTGCCTGATTGGAATAGGTAGTGATAAACCTGATCTTTGGCTCGGGATCATTGCCAGTGGTCTCAACTATTTTTACTTTCAGTAGATCACTTCTCTCTCTTTTTTCGACTTCTACACAGGCTTTATTGATATCATTCTGGGCGTAGCCTCTTTCTAAAAAGCGTCTGATCATTGTCTCTTTTTCTATTTCATATCCCAGGGCGTTGCTGCAATTTCTCTTGGCTCGCAGCAGCTCACCTAGGGGAATGCTATGTATCAAATTCTTTGAATGGCAACTATCCGCGTGAAGCAGACTGTTGCCTGCCGTTTCTTTTCTGAATAGATAACTCTCCAGACGTTTTCCTGCGACTACCACTTTAAGATCCAAGAATTCAATCGTCTCTTTCTCAATCTTACTGCTGAATTTTAAATTAAGAGTGTTGTCGTTGAGTAAATCAACAAACTGATTAGCTTGTTCGGCAGTGCCCTTCCAAACACAAAAAATGTCATCGATGTATCTCACCCATGTAACGACACACTCTTTATACATGGGTAAAAAAGTGGTGACCTGCTCCTCCCACCAGCCTAGGTAAAGACCCGCAAAGCTGGGAGCGAAGCAGGTCCCCATTGCAGTCCCGAGAATCTGACGATATATTACTTTGTCAAAGATAAATAAATTTTGCGTGAGGCATTTGTACATCATGTCGATGATCATCTCTGTATGAAACAGATATGAGATCGATCGACTTCTAAGGAAATTATGACAAGCCTTGATCCCTGCCTCATGAGGGATACAAGTATAAAGGCTTGTGACGTCAAGGCACATCAATAAAAATTGATCATCCCACTCAATTTGGTGAATCACCCTTAAAAAATCACTCGTGTCCTTCACAAAGGACGGTAAACCCTGAACTAGTGGTTGCAAATAAAAATCAACATATCTTGAGGTATTCTCAAAACAGCTACCTCTAGAAGACACAATTGGCCTACCGGGGGGATTTGTACTATTTTTATGTAATTTGGCGAGTAGGTAGAGTGCCGCGAGTTTGGGATACTTGCATTTGAGGAATTCATATTCCTCCCATTCCAGCAGCCCTCGTTCCCTCCATTCTCCCAGCTGTTCCTGATATGAGTTATTAGCCTCTTCATATTTAGTTCTCGTAGTGACTTCGTAGTTGTCTCTGTCATTAAGTTGGCGATGGCCTTCATTAAGGTACATCGCTTTAGACATGACAACCACGTTGCCACCTTTATCTGATTTCTTGACCACTATATTCGTGTCATTCTTAATGGATTGAATGGCTTCAAACTGATCTTGACTTAGGTTATGCCTTCCAAATTGTTTCTTTTTGCGTACTTTATCTAGCTCATGTGTGACTCCCTTTTCAAAGACATCTATAGCATCGTTAGTTATCTGGGGAGGAAAATCGATTTAGGTTTAAAACCGCTGACATGGCACAGATCTAAATGGATGTTATCATTAATCAAGTTGAGGTAAGGGTCATCAATACACTGGTCACTACCCTCCAATTGATACATACTGTGTAGTAATTCAATATCCCCAAAACTGATATTGCTCGGTACCAGTGATGTTTTGGTATTTGGGTCAGTGACTCTGGTTGCAAACCATTTTCTAAGTCTGAGTTTGCGAGTAAATTGGAAAAGGTCAATACGGCTAATAAATGTAAGGCTTGTAAATATAGCAGGAACTGCAAAGTGGTCAAATTGTCGGCCAATTGTAAACCCTTCATTATAAGCAAACATGTCTCATGCAACACCGATTATGCTGTGTACGCCCTTAAGTGTCCATGCCAAAAGTATTATATTGGCAGCACTATCCATCCTGCCAAAAGAGAGTTCTAGAACACTTAAGGGCGATCAAAAAGATGACAAGCAATACCCAATAGCTAGACATTTTAAGGAGTTGCACAAACAGAACACTAGTCTCCTCTCCTTTTGTGTCTTAGACAGTATCCCAGTGAGAGAGAGGGTGGGAATAGAGTCCTCGAATTAAGATGCCTTGAGTCCAGATTGATAATTGAATACCAGACAGTACAGCCGTCAGGGCATAATATTGATGAACTAGCAGTTCATTTGGGTGAATGATCAATTAGGAAGCCCCTTAGTGTAGCTAAATACTCAGTATCTGTAGCGTGCATTTCATAGTTTTTATGGCTTTTATCTTATTTGCTGCCTTCGTATTTTGTTGTTTGTAAAATTGTTTTAGATTCACTTTGTGTGACACTTTCTTGTTATATGTATCTTTTTCAGATCTTCTTTATTGGGAATTGTGGTAAACGAGTTGGAACAACAGTGTCAAGCTTTGGAATGACAGCGGAATGATGAGAGTAGATCAAACTTTCGGAACATTTATCACTCTTACTTTTTTTTTTTTTATCAATTGAGGTGAAATAGTTTGCTGGGTATGTCCACTGGGACTTAACTGACTTTAAATCAATTTCAATTTCAATGTTGGTGCAATACGAGTTCTGGCGCACTAGCGCTTTATCATTGTTTATATGCACTTTGGCTCGGGTCCTTTAAAGAGTATGATTTTGATACTATATTGATGGTTTATGTATTTAACCGTATGCATGACCAGGCGGTGTGCAAATACTACAGAACCTCAAAATATCCCGCTTTTTCACAATATGTGATGTAAGAAATATATCCACGATTAACCTAGCGGTAATACCACTGAATGAATTGTTGTGCATCAACTTGAATTAGAGATATAGTGAACTTTTTTCCTAAAAGACTTTTGGGAAACAATAAAGTTGAGTGAATGAAAAAACTAAAATACTAACACATTTTGTTCCGCTGTATGTATTAGATGTTTGCTTTATATTTTGTGTACTGGTTACTCATTTATCACCTATATATGAATTATAGTATGTTTTGTACCGCTAACCTGTTAACAGTAGTATGACTGAATATTGTGTTTAACTACGTTATGGTGCATTACGTCTTTTATTTTAGAAGTCTGTTTTCACTCTTCACTTTTGTAGTCACAAGTCACGTGATGTTTATTTAAATCACTGCTTATCACAACCTCAACACTCGTGAACAAGGAAACTTGGTTTCCGAAACGCGTTGAGTCGTGCCATTGCCGAATAAAAGTCTGCTTACAGCATTTGGGTGCCGTGGATCATTGTGTGTGGTACAATAACGATGAATTATGGATATATATATATATATATATATATATATATATATATATATATATATATATATATATACATATATATATATATTATCTACTGGCGGTCGCCAGTAGATAGTTATAGTTAGGACCTATTTTCCATTGGAAATCCGCAACATTCTATTTGAAATAACTCTTGCGTCGGTTGACGAATTTTCGCGAAATTTTCAAACTTTATGGCCCGCTCCGGTCCGCTCCTACCCTGAAAGTTTCGGGGTGATTCGTCAAGCGGGGGCCGAGAAAAAAGGGGGGTCCCAAAACATGTATTCCCCATTCATTTTCCCATAGGAAACTTTAGCCACGGCTACAGCCCGAACTGCTGAACGGAATTACACAAAATTTGGCAAAGAGGTAGTTCTTGGTTCAGAAAGAACCCTTTTTGTTAAATGGTGTAAATCCGTTCAGTAGTTGCTGAGGAAATCAAAAGTAAAAACACATATATATCTGGGCGGAGCCTAACCACACATGTCATCGTGAGATCTGATTGGCTGTCAGCACTTCATCCTGGAATTGCTGGCAGCCATCTTGGGACCAATATAAATGATAGTACCCCATTGAAATGCATTGTAGTGAATCGAAGATTTTGAGGGTTACCAAAGGAGAACTATAAAGGGTGATAACAGACTTTAGTTACATTAGAATTCATTTGTTGATGGTACCATACTAATTTCAGGAATTGTGGTGTGTTCTAAGGTGATTTTACCCTGTGAAAAACCTTCTGCTGGGATATCATGAATCATGTTTGAGAGAAAACTATTTTCACATGCTTGTCCCATACAGTTTTGGAAGGTGCTCCAGAAGCTAAAATGACAGCATATTTTCTGTAAATTCACATTATCTTTCTCAGTCATGTGCGAATGAAGTTTGACATTCTCAGTAAAACATGTACATCCAACAATGGCAGAGACTGTCAGTTGATTCCTTTGTGTTCTACTGCAGCTTCCCAGAGTGTTCTAAAGAACAACTAGAGTGCTAACAGCCTTACTTATGACAAAAGTATGGCACACCTGAAGCCATCTTGATTGGAATAAACTGGTAACACTTAAAACATTTAATTTAAAAAGGAACAAAATGATGGGGTTCATTTTGTCATAGAAATTATGGTTAGTGCTGTAGAAAGAAAAATTAGGACATGTTTCAAGTGTGATCTCAAATATCTTCCTGTTATATTTCAACAGGAGCAGCCTGTCAGTTGATGCCTTTGTGTTCTACTGCAGCTTCCCAGAGTGTTCTAAAGAACAACTAGAGCGCTAACAGTCTTACTTATGACAAAAGTATGGCACACCTGAAGCCATCTTTATTGGAATAAACTGGTAACACTTAAAACATTTAATTTAAAAAGGAACAAAATGAGGGGTTCATTTTGCCATAGAAATTATGGTTAGTGCTGTAAAAAGAAAAATTAGGACATGTTTTAAGTGAGATCTCAAATATCTTCCTGTTATATTTCAACAGGAGCAGCCTGTCAGTTGATGCCTTTGTGTTCTACTGCAGCTTCCCAGAGTGTTCTAAAGAACAACTAGAGTGCTAACAGCCTTACTTATGACAAAAGTATGGCACACCTGAAGCCATCTTGATTGGAATAAACTGGTAACACTTAAAACATTTAATTTAAAAAGGAACAAAATGAGGGGGTTCATTTTGCCATAGAAATTATGGTTAGTGCTGCAAAAGAAAATTTAGGTCATGTTTTAAGTGAGATCTCAAATCCTCTTCTATTTCATTAGAAAATTCTGACATGCAGACTGAAACAATCACTTTCAATACCAGCAGTAGACTTCCAGTTAACTCCTTGGTGAGCAGTAGCTTTACTACAGTGATCTAATGAACAACTAGAGTGCTAACATTCTGAATTTATGGCAAATGTGTGACACATCTGAATGCCTTCTTGATGGAATCAAAGTAAAAACTGAAAGCATTTCCTACTGAGGAGACTGTAGTAAATGAGGAAATTAGGAAACTTCATAACAAATAAGTCTCCCAAGATGGCCACCAGAGAAAAAACAGCCCAAATGTAGCACAAATATCACCCAGAGGTAGCCCACGTATAGTCCAATGACAGAAGTGTGCAAAACACTTTTTATTTTTGTTTTTTGCAGTTTTATATAGTGCAGACTGGTCAGGTATTGGAGTGCTTTACATGAGCATTGGTTACATCACACAAGGACAAAATCATGTTGGTTGACCCCTACACTACCCAAACACCACTGCACTACCCTAAACCTAAAACACTCCCCAGCACGACCCCCTTCACTACCCAAACACAACTGCACTACCCTAAACTCAAAAACACTACCCCAGCATGACCCCCTACACTACCCAAACACCACTGCACTACCCTAAACCCTAAATCTACCCCTACACTACACAAATACCACTGCACTACCCTAAACCCTAAAACACTAGAACCCAGCACGACCCCTACAGTACACAAATACCACTGCACTACCCTAAACCCTAAAACACTACCCCTACACTACACAAACACCATTGCACTACCCTAAACCCTAAAACACTACCCCCAGCATGACCCCTACATTACACAAACACCACTGCACTACCCTAAACCCTAAAACATTACCCCATCACGACCCCCTACACTACCCAAACACCACTGCACTACCCTAAACCCTAAAACACTACCCCAGCACGACTCCCTACACTACACAAACACCACTGGACTATCCTAAACCCTAAAACACTACCCCCAGCACGACTCCCTACACTACCTAAACACCACTGCACTACACTAAACCCTAAATCTACCCCCAGCATGACCTCCCACACTACACAAACACCACTGCACTACCCTAAACCTAAAACACTACCCCCAGCACGACCCCCTACACTACCCAAACACCACTGCACTACCCTAAACCCTAAAACACTAACCCCAGCACGACCCCCTACACTACCCAAACACCACTGCACTACCCTATACCCTAAAACACGACCCCGTACACTACACAAACACAACTGCACTACCCTAAACCCTAAAACACTACCCACAGCATGACCCCCTACACTACACAAACACCACTGCACTACCCTAAACCCTAAAACACTACCCCTATACTACACAAACACCACTGCCCTACCCTAAACCCTAAAACACAACCCCAGCATGACCCCCTACACTACACAAACACCACTGCACTACCCTAAACCCCTACACTATACAAACACCACTGCATTACTCTAAACCCTAAAACACTCCCCCCAGCATGACCCCCTCACAACACAAACACCACTGCACTACCCTAAACCCTAAATCGACCCCCAGCACAAACCCCTACAGTACCCAAACACCACTGCCATGCCCAAAACACTAAAACACTACCCCCAGCATGAACCCCTACACTACCCAAACACCACTGCACTACCCTAAACCTTAAAACACTACCCCCAGCACTACCCCCTACACTACACAAACACCACTGCACTACCCTAAACCCTAAAACACTACCCCAGCACTACCCCCTATACTACCCAAACACCACTGCACTAACATAAACCCTAAAACACTACCCCCTAACTACACAAACACCACTGCACTACCCTAAACCCTAAAACACTACCCCCAGCATGACTCCCTACACTACCCAAACACCACTGCACTACCCTAAACCCTAAATCTACCCCCAGCATGACCCCCTACACTACCCAAACACCACTGCACTACCCTAAACCATAAAACACTACCCCCAGCATGACCCCCTACACTACACAAACACCACTGCACTACCCTAAACCCTAAAACACTACCACCAGCATGACCCCCTACACTACTCAAACACCACTGCACTACCCTAAAACACTAACCCAGCACGATCCCCTACACTACCCATACACCACTGCACTACCCTAAAGCCAAAAACACTACCCCCAGCATGACCCCCTACACTACGCACTACCCTAAACCCTAAAACACTACCCCCAGCACGACCCCCTACACTACCCAAACACCACTGCACCTCCCTAAACCACTACCCCAGCACAACCCCCTACACCACCCAAACACCACTGCACTACCCTAAACCCTAGAAAAGAAACCCCCACCCCATGCCCAATCCCCCTTACCTCTCACTCCTCGTGGTTCCTCTCTCCTCGTGGTTCCTGCTTCACGTCGTCTCTGAGGGCGGTGCACGTCGTTGTGAGGAAACGGAACAGCCTCTGTTTCCTTACAACGACATGGATCGTCTACATGTTTTTAGAACGCATGGTCATTTACCATACATACCTTTACAACAAAATTCGTTGTAAAGGCATGCGTGGTAAATGACCATGCATTCTAAAAATGCGTAGTAATGACTTCGTGATGTACAACGCATGCGTGGTAATGCATGCGTTGTAATGGTATCGCAAAGTAAAAAGTCATTGTAACGGCTGTTTACCGATCGAAGCTGGCCTCTGTTCTTCAGTGAGACGTTTATTTGATTAATTAGGAGGAAAGAATGTGTTTTTTTACCGAAAAGTGCATTCCCGGCTGTTGTATTGTGAAAGTGTCCGCGTGGCCTGGTTTCACTTCCGGTGAGAGAGTGGAAGAGTCTGTTAGGATCTAAAGGAGTTCTGTTGTTGGACGGGGCCGGCGCGACATGTCATCAGAAAACATAGCTAATGGAAAGCGTTCTCCCTGAAGTGTGGAGCAGTGCCATGAGAGGTCAACGAGTGTGCATCCCACCGCAGTATGACCGTACCGCGTGACGCATGTGCCACCTCCAGGGTACGGGAGGCAGAAGCGGCATCGCAGGTCCTCTTGAAGACCGTTGTAGCACTAATTCTACATTTTGGTACTAGGGCATTTTAACTTCGTTGTTCCTGCCAGATACAAAGAGAAGATCCTGTGTTATTCAGTGCCCTTGTTACCTTTTTTGTGGGTTGTGGTGCTTGTCACTCGCTGCCCCGCCGGTGCACACGACTGGGCACCCCACCTCGTGTGCCATCTGCAGGGCCTCTGCCCTCGGATCACTGGTTTCGGTTTCTGGAGTGGCAACATAAACAGTTGCTCACAAAGGACTAGCCTGAACACTTAGGTGAATATCCCCTGCACCAACATTCCACGGAAATTCTTTCCTAGCTCTCCCACGTCAACGAGGACGTCATAATAGCACGGCTCCTCTCGCGTCACCGTATGACGTCATCGGAGCCATAAGAGAACCTCGTCGGGCGTGCTGGACGTCAGTTCCACCCATTTTTTCCGTGCCACCAAGGCAAACAGGGGACCGAGACATTTTCACATGTATACATAGTATAATAAATATATATTTATTCACTGAAAAAACCATAGGTTTCAGGCACGTTATAGTTAGAAATTAGCATTTAAAAAACCTTAGAAATTCACTGAAAAAACCATAGGTTTTAGGCACGTTATAGTTAGAAATTAGCATTTAAAAAACCTTAGAAATTCACTGAAAAAACCATAGGTTTCAGGGGCGTTATAGTTAGTTGGACATTTCACTCGTACAAAACCATAGAAATTCCCCCGTTATAGTTAGTTCAGCTAACTATAACTCGCAGCACCCACAATGCACTGCTGATGACGTCACATATTACATCACTCATGACATGGTCAGTGACATCACTCATGACATCACTGATGACATCTCAAAATGACATCACTGATGACATCACTGATGACATCATCCTTGTGATAGAGTGGCAGACCTCCTCTCACCCTAATATAACCTTTGATACACACATCAAAAATACAAACTAACATTTTCAAAACAATGGACATACCAATACCAGTTACAACACACCTATTCAGTAATTCCCCCAGGGCCTAAAAAAACATTTTATTTTTTAAAAAGGCAGGATTCGCGTGGGTGCGCGAATCCCGCTGAGAAATTTTTAAAACGAGCGCGGTGTTCCGCGCTTTGTTTTAATGAGCCCCCGGGTGGGCCAGGTCTGGGGGCAATGTGCATGATATATGCGGGGGCCGCTCAGGCCCCCGCAGCCCCGGGGACCGCCACCTCCCCAGGGCTTCATTAATAATGTGCAGGGGGCACGCAGTCCCCCGCAGCCCCAGGGACCGCTACCTCCGAGGCTTAATTTTTAAATAAAAAGTTGCGTGGTCCCCCACCACGCAGCCCCGGGGACCGCCACCTCTCCGGGGCGATAATTATTAAATGCAGGGGGCACGTGGCTCCCCGCAGCCCCGGGGACCGCCATCTTCCCGGGGCTTGTTTTAAAATTTTAGTGTGGGGGGGCTCGAGCCCCTCACACTGCCCCAGGATCCACCCCCCCAGGGCACTAATTATTTAAATATGGGGGTCCATTGCGATCCCCCGGACCTGGGGACCACCACCTCCCCGGGGCTATTTTCACGTTGGGAGGGGGGCTGTGCGGCCCCCCTCCTGGAGCCCTCTATGGCCCTGGGGACCGCCACCCCCAGAGTTGACTCCAGCAATGTCCTGGGGTGCCCACCCCTGGGACATTGCAGTTTGCAATGATAGGGTGCTCCCGCCCTGCCATTGCAAACTCTGCTTCGCTTCATGGAAGCGAGAGCAGCTTCCATGAAGCAAAGCAGTATTGCTTTTGGACAAGGGAAGCTCTCACTTCCATGAAGCGAAGCAGTATTGCTTTTGGACAAGGGCAGCTGCATGTTAGCAACTCCCCTTGTCCTAAAGCAATGCCGGCTCCTGCAGGAGGCGGGGAGCCATCAGGGACCGCGGGGGCATTGGGGCTCCCCCGCGTTCCCTAACGTTGAGGCTAGGCCCCGGGGGATGGGGTCCCCGGGGCCAAAAGTGGCCTGGGAGGGGGGGCACACAGCCCCCTTCCAAAACTAATAATAAAAAAGCAGGGCAGGCCTCGGGGAATGGGGTCCCCGAGGCCAAAAGAGGCCCAGGGGAGGGGGGCCATGCTGCCCCCCTCCCGTCAACAAATATTTAAAAAAAAATGAGGCCAGGCCTGGGGGATGGGGTCCCGGGGGCCAAAAGTGGCCCAGGGAAGGAGGGCCACGTGGCCCCCCTCCCGTAATAAAAAAAAAAAAAAAAAAATGAGGCACAGCCCCGGGGGATTGGGTCCCCGGGGCCGAAAAAGGCCTCGGGAGGGGAGCCGCGTGGCCCCCTTCCCGTTTTTTAATTTAAAAAAAAAAAAAATGGGTCAGGCCCTGGGGGATGGGGTCCCCAGGGCCCACAAAATCTTAAAAGAAGGGGGGCCACACAGCCCCACTTCTAATAAAAAAAAATCAGAAGCCTTCATCTCGCCGAGGCACCTCCTCCTGCACCACTTTGCAAGGCGCCTCCTGGCGCGTTTTAGATTGGGGGATTAAGTCCCCTTGAATCCTAAGGGTCCTTAGGGGCCAACTAGCCCACCAGGTACCTCCAGTAAGCCCCACACAGTGGAATTGCTGAGGAGGTGGTCCAGAGCACGCCCTTACACACCACTCTGCAACGCACCTCTTGGCGCACTGCTGGTGGGCGATGAGGTCCTCTTGTGTCCTGAGGACCTCAGGACTGAAGTGGACTTCATCCCCTGAGCAGCAGTGCGCCAGGCGGCGTGTTTGCAGAGTGGTGTAACAAGGGGGCATGGCCTCGGACCACTCTCAGCAATCCAGCTGAGTGGGGCTTACTGGAGGTAACAGGAGGGCTAGTTGGCCCCCAAGGACCCTCAGGAGGCAAGGGGACTTCATCCCCCATCTAAGAGCGCGCCAGGAGGCGCGTTTGCAGAGTGGTGGGCAAAGGGGGCGTGGCCTGTGTCCACCTCTCAGTAATCCCACTGTGTGGGGCTTACTCGAGGTAACAGGTAGGCTAGTTTGCCCCTAACCACCCCCAGCAGCGAAGGGGACTTTAATCCCCATCGAAGAGCACGCCAGGGAGCGCGTTTGCAGACTGGTAGGCAAAGGGGACATGGCCTGCTATGAGAACTTACCAATGCTGCTGTGTGGGACTTGCTAAGAGGTCTTCGGAGGCCATGCTCCCCTTTCTCCACCACTCTGCAAACGTGCCTCCTGGCACATTACGGGTTGGGGGATGAAGTCCACTTTTCTCCTGAGGGACTTTGGGGACCAAGAAGCCCTCCTGGTACCTCCTGTAAGTCCTATGCAGCGGTATTCCTGAGCGGTGGTCGGAGGCCCAGCCCCCTTTCTCCACCTCTCTGCAAATGCGACTACTAGTTGAAGCATTTGCAATGTAATAGGTTTCGCATTTGCGAGAGTTAGAGCTATTGTTGTGTAAATGTAAAAGTGTTTTATTAATGTTTCTTGTAGTGGAGTGGATGTAGGCTGTGTGTAGTGGAATTATGTGGTATGTTGTGCAGTGAAATTATGTGGATAGAAAGTATGTGGTATTTAGTGTATAGGAATTATGTAGAGTGGGATTATGTGTTATGGAGAGTGATTGTGTGGTATGATAGTCTGTGTTGTGGAGTGGTTACCTCAGGTTTAGTCTTCCTCGTTTCCATAGAAGCTAAACTATAAACTCAATGAGACAAAAAAAATAAAGGAACCACTGAGGAGCACTTCTGGACCTTGTCAGAGGTATGAGCAGGGCCACTGGAATTATGTGACTGTTTGGCTACACTGACTTTTGCACAATTATACATTATCCGCATTTGCCACATAATCCATCATCTGCTGCATAATCTGCAGATTTGAACAAAAAAACTTGTTTCTAGCTCAAACGGCTCAAACGTTACAAAAATTGCAGCATGGTGGAAGGCCCTTTGCAAACCTAGAATGGTCACCTGTTACTTATTGCTAAATGTGGGTATTAAATTGGTACTAATGGTGTGCAAACCACTCTTTCTGCGCCTCTCTTGCCTCTTTCTGCATTTCTGTTGCTTCTTTCTGCACCTTTCTTTCTTTTTCTGCACTTCTTTTGCCTCTTTCTGCTCATCTCTTCAACTTTCTGCACCTCTCTTGCCTCTTTCTGCACCTCTCTTTCCTCTTTCTGCACCTCACTTGCTTCTTTCTGTACCCCTCTTGCCTCTTTCTGCACCCTTCTCCCCTCTTTCTGCACCTCTTTTGCCTCTTTCTGTACACCAGTTCCCTCTTTCTGCTTCTTTCCTGCCTGTTTCTGTACCTCTCTTGCCTCTTTCTGCACTTCTCTTGCCTCTTTCTGCACCTCTGTTGCTTCTTTCTGCAATTCTGTTGCCTCTTTCTGTACCCCTCTTGCCTCTTTCTGCACCTCGGTTACTTCTTTCTGCACTTCCCTTGGTTCTTTCTGCACCTCTGTTGCTTCTTTCTGCAGCCCTCTTGCCTCGTTCTGCACCCTTCTTCCCTCTTTGTGCAACTCTCTTGCCTTTTTCTACACCTCTCTTCCCTCTTTCTGCACCCCTCTTGCCTCTTTGTGCACCTCTGTTCCTTCTTTCTGCACTTCTCTTGCCTTTCTGCACCCCTTGTGCCTCTTTCAGCACCTCTGTTGCTTCTTTCTGCACTTCTCTTGCTTCTTTCTGCACCCCTCTTGCCTCTTTCTGTATCCCTTTTGCCTCTTTGTGCACCTCTCCTGCCTCTTTCTGCACCTCTCTTGCCTTTTTCTGCAGGTCTCTTGCCTCTTTATGCACCTCATTTGCTTCTTTCTGCACTTTTCCTGTCTCTTTCTGTACCCCTCTTGCCTCTTTCTGCACCTCTGTTGGTTCTTTCTGCACTGCTCTTGCTTCTATCTGCACATCTGTTGCAAATTTCTGCATCCCTCTTGCCTCTTTCTGTACCCCTCTTCCATCTTTCTGCACCTCTCTTGCCTCTGTCTGCACACCTGTTCCCTCTTTCTGCACCCCTTTTGCCTGTTTCTGCAACTCTCTTGCCTCTTTCTGCAGTTCTCTTACCTCCTTCTGCACCTCACTTGCCTCTTTCTGCACTAATCTTGCTTCTTTCTGTAACCTTCTTCCCTTTTTCTGCACATCTCTTGCCTCTTTCTGCACTTATCTTGCCTCTTTCTGCACATCTCTTGGTTCTTTCTGCATTGCTCTTGTCTCTTTCTGCACCTCTCTTGTCTCTTTCTGCACCTCTTTTGCTTCTTTCTACACTTCTCTCCTCTTTCTGCACCGCTCTTGCCTCTTTCTGCACCTCTGTTGCTTCTTTCTGCACTTGTTTTGCCTATTTCTGCACCTCTCTTGCTTCTTTCTCCACCCCTGTTGTCTCTTTATGCACTCGTCTTCCCTCTTTCTGCACCTCTCTTGCTTCTTCCTGCACTTCTCTTGCTTCTTTCTGCACCTCTCTTGCTTCTTTCTGCATCCTTCTTCCCTTTTTTGCATCCCTCTTGCCTCTTTCTGCAGTTCTCTTGCCATTTTCTGCACCTCTCTTGCCTCTTTCTGCACCTCACTTGCCTCTTTCTGCACTTCTCTTGCTTGTTTCTGCACCTCTCTTGCATTTTCTGCACCTCTGTTGCCTCTTTTTGCACCTCACTTGCTTCTTTCTGCATCCCTCTTGCCTCTTTCTGCACCCCTTCCCTCTTTGTGCACCTCTCTTGCCTCTTTCTGCACCCCTGTTCCCTCTTTCTGCATCTTTCCTGCCTGTTTCTGTACCTCTCTTGCCTCTGTCTGTACCTCTGTTGCTGCTTTCTGTACTTCTTTTGCCTCTTTCTGCATCCTTCTGGCCTCTTTCAGCACCTCTATTGCTTCTTTCTACACTTCTCTTGCTTCTTTCTGCACTTCTGTTGCTTCTTTCTGTACCCCTGTTCCCTCTTTCTGCACCTCTCTTGCCTCTTTGTGCACCTCTGTTCCTTCTGTCTGCACTTCTCTTGCCTCTTTCTGCACCCCTCTTGCCTCTTTCAGAACCTCTGTTGCTTCTTTCTGCACTTCTCTTGCTTCTTTCTGCACCCCTCTTGCCTCTTTCTGTGCCCCTTTTGCCTCTTTGTGCACCTCTCCTGTCTCTTTATGCCTCTCTTGCCTATTTCTGCAGTTCTTTTGCCTCTTTCTATACCTCTCTTGCCTATTTCTGCAGTTCTCTTGCCTCTTTCTGCACCTCTTTTGCGTCTTTCTGCACTTTACTTGTCTCTTTCTGTAACCCTCTTGCCTCTTTCTGCACCTCTGTTGGTTCTTTCTGCACTGCTCTTTCTTCTTTCTGTACCTCTGTTGCAAAGTTCTGCATCCCTCTTGCCTCTTTCTGTACCCCTCTTCCCTCTTTCTACCTCTCTTGCCTCTGTCTGCACACCTGTTCCCTCTTTCTCCACCCCTTTTACCTGTTTCTGCAACTCTCTTGCCTCTTACTGCAATCTCTTGCTTCTTTCTGCACTGCTCTTGCCTCTACTGCACCCCTCTTGCCTCTATCTGCACCTCTTTTGCTTCTTTCTGCACTTCTCTCTCCTCTTTCTGCACATCTCTTGGTTCTTTCTGACCTGCTCTTGCCTCTTTCATCACCCCTCTTGCCTCTTTCTGCACCTCTGTTGCTTCTTTCTGCACTTATTTTGCCTCTTTCTGGACCTCTCTTGCTTCTTTCTGCACCCCTGTTGTCTCTTTAAGCACTCGTCTTCCCTCTTTCTGCACCTCTCTTACTTCTTTCTGCACTTCTCTTGTTTCTTTCTGCACCTCTCTTGCTTCTTTCTGCACCCTTCTTCCCTTTTTTGCATCCCTCTTGCCTCTTTCTGCAGTTCTCTTCCCATTTTCTGCACCTCTCTTGCTTCTTTCCGCACCTCACTTGCCTCTTTCTGCACTTCTCTTGCTTCTTTCTGCACCCCTCTTGCCTCTTTCTGCACTCCTCTTACCTCTTTCTGCACCCCTTCCCTCTTTGTGCAACTCTCTTGCCTGTTTCTGCACCCCCGTTCCCTCTTTCTGCACCTTTCCTGCCTGTTTCTGCACCTCTCTTGCCTCTTTCTGTACCTCTTTTGCTTCTTTGTGCACCTCTCTTGCCTCTTTCTGCACCCTTCGCGCTTCTTTCAGCATCTCTGTTGCTTCTTTCTACACTTCTCTTTCTTCTTTCTGCACCCCTCCTGCCTCTTTCTGTACCCCTCTTGCCTCTTTGTACACCTCTCCTACCTCTTTCTGCACCCCTCTTGCCTCTTTTTGCACCTCAGTTGCTTCTTTCTGCACTGCTCTTGCTTCTTTCTGCACCTCTTTTGTAATTTTCTACATCCCTCTTGCCCCTTTCTCCACCCCTCTTCCCTACTTCTCCACCTCTCTTGCTTCTTTCTGCACTTCTCTTGCTTCTTTCTGCACTGCTCTTGCTTATTTCTGCACCTCTCTTTCGAATTTCTGTATCCCCCTTACCTCTGTCTGCACCTTTCTTGCCTATTTCTGCACCTCTCTTGCCTCTTTTGGCACCTCTGTTGCTTCTTTCTGCACCCCTCTTGCCTCTTTCTGTATCACTTTTGCCTCTTTGTGCACCTCTCCTGCCTCTTTCTGCACCTCTCTTGCCTTTTCTGCAGTTCTCTTGCCTCTTTCTGCACCTCTTTTGCTTCTTTCTGCACTTTTCTTGCCCCTTTCCGTACCCCTCTTGCCTCTTTCTGCACCTCTGTTGCAATTTTCTGCATCCCTCTAGCCTCTTTCTATACCCCTCTTCCCTCTTTCTGCACCTCTCTTGCCTCTTTCTGCACACCTGTTCCCTCTTTCTGCACCCCTTTTGCCTGCTTCTGCAAATCTCTTGCCTGTTTCTGCAGTTCTCTTGCCTCCTTCTCCACCTCACTTGCCTCTTTCTGCACCCCTGTTGTCTGTTTCTGCACTCGTCTTCCCTCTTTCTGTACCTCTCTTGCTTCTTTCTGCACTTCTATTGCTTCTTTCTGCACCTCTCTTGCTTCTTTCTGCACCCTTCTTCCCTTTTTTGCATCCCTCTTGCCTCTTTCTGCAGTTCTCTTGCCATTTTCTGCACCTCTCTTGCCTCATACTGCATCTCACTTGCCTCTTTCTACACTTCTCTTGCTTCTTTCTACACCTCTGTCGCTTCTTTCAGCAATTCTTCTGCCTCTTTCTGTACTTCTCTGGCTTGTTTATGCACCTCTCTTGCTTCTTTCTGCACCTCTGTTGCCTCTTTCTGCACCTCACTTGCTTCTTTTTGCACCCTTCTTCCCTCTTTGTGCAACTCTCTTACCTCGTTCTACACCTCTCTTCCCTCTTTCTGCACCCCTCTTGCCTCTTTGTGCTCCTCTGTTCCTTCTTTCTGCACTTCTCTTGCCTCCTTCTGCACCCCGTTTGCCTCTTTCAGCACCCCTGTTGCTTCTTTCTGCACTTCTCTTGATTCTTTCTTCACCCCTCTTGCCTCTTTCTGTACCCCTTAAGCCTCTTTGTGCACCTCTCCTGCCTCTTTCTGCAACTCTCTTGCTTCATTCTGCACCCTTCTTCCTTTTTTGCATCCCTCTTGCCTCTTTCTGCAGTTCTCTTGCCATTTTGTGCACCTTTCCTGCCTCTTTCTGCACCTCACTTGCATCTTTCTGCACTTCTCTTGCTTCTTTCTACACCTCTGTTGCTTCTTTCAGAAATTCTCTTGCCTCTTTCTGCACTTCTCTGGCTTGTTTCTGCACCTCTGTTGCCTCTTTCTGCACCTCACTTGCTTCTTTTTGCACCCTTTTTCCCTCTTTGTGCAACTCTCTTGCCTCTTTCTACACCTCTCTTCCCTCTTTCTGCACAACTCTTGCCTCTTTGTGCTCCTCTGTTCCTTATTTCTGTACTTCTCTTGCCTCCTTCTGCACCCTGTTTGCCTCTTTCAGCACCCCTGTTGCTTCTTTCTGCACTTCTCTTCTTTCTTCACCCCTCTTGCCTCTTTCTGTACCCCTTTAGCCTCTTTGTGCACCTCTCCTGCCTCTTTCTGCAACTCTCTTGCTTCATTCTGACACCTTCTTCCTTTTTCTGCATCCCTCTTGCCTCTTTCTGCAGTTCAATGCCATTTTGTGCACCTCTCTTGCCTCTTTCTGCACCTCACTTGCATCTTTATGCACTTATCTTGCTTCTTTCTACACCTCTGTTGCTTCTTTCAGCAACTCTATTGCCTCTTTCTGCACTTCTCTGGCTTGTTTCCGCACCTCTCTTGTGTCTTTTTGCACCTCTGTTGCCTCTTTCTGCACCTCACTTGCTTCTTTTTGCACCCTTCCTCCCTCTTTGTGCAACTCTCTTGCCTCTTTCTACACCTCTCTTCCCTCTTTCTGCACCCCTCTTGCCTCTTTGTGCTCCTCTTTTCCTTCTTTCTGCACTTCTCTTGCCTCCTTCTGCACCCCTCTAGCCTTTTTCTGCACATCTCTTGCCTCTTTCTGCACCTCTGTTGGTTCTTTCTGCACTGCTCTTGTTTCTATCTGCACCTCTGTTGCAAATTTCTGCATCCCTCTTGTCTCTTTCTGTATCCCTCTTCCCTCTTTCTGCACCCCTTTTGCCTGTTTCTGCAACTCTCTTGCCTATTTCTGCAGTTCTCTTACCTCCTTCTGCACCTCACTTGCCTCTTTCTGCACTTCTCTTGCTTCTTTCTGCACCCTTCTGCCCTTTTTCTGCACATCTCTTGTCTCTTTCTGCACCTCTCTTGCCTCTTTCTGCACCTCTTTTGCTTCTTTCTGCACTTCTCTCTCCTCTTTCTGCACCGCTCTTGCCTCTTTCTGCACCTCTGTTGCTTCTTTCTGCACTTGTTTTGCCTATTTCTGCACCTCTCTTGCTTCTTTCTCCACCCCTGTGTTCTCTTTATGCACTCGTCTTCCCTCTTTCTATACCTCTCTTGCTTTTTTCTGCACTTCTCTTGCTTCTTTCTGCACGTCTCTTGCTTCTTTCTGCACCCTTCTTCCCTTTTTTGCATCCCTCTTGCCTCTTTCTGCAGTTCTCTTGCCATTTTCTGCACCTCTCTTGCCTCATACTGCATCTCACTTGCCTCTTTCTGCACTTCTCTTGCTTCTTTCTACACCTCTGTCGCTTCTTTCAGCAATTCTTCTGCCTCTTTCTGTAATTCTCTGGCTTGTTTATGCACCTCTCTTGCTTCTTTCTGCACCTCGGTTGCCTCTTTCTGCACCTCACTTGCTTCTTTTTGCACCCTTCTTCCCTCTTTGTGCAACTCTCTTACCTCGTTCTACACCTCTCTTCCCTCTTTCTGCAACCCTCTTGCCTCTTTGTGCTCCTCTGTTCCTTCTTTCTGCACTTCTCTTGCCTCCTTCTGCACCCTGTTTGCCTCTTTCAGCACCCCTGTTGCTTCTTTCTGCAATTCTCTTGATTCTTTCTTCACCCCTCTTGCCTCTTTCTGTACCCCTTAAGCCTCTTTGTGTACCTCTCCTGCCTCTTTCTGCAACTCTCTTGCTTCATTCTGCACCCTTCTTCCTTTTTTGCATCCCTCTTGCCTCTTTCTGCAGTTCTCTTGCCATTTTGTGCACCTTTCCTGCCTCTTTCTGCACCTCACTTGCATCTTTCTGCACTTCTCTTGCTTCTTTCTACACCTCTGTTGCTTCTTTCAGCAATTCTCTTGCCTCTTTCTGCACTTCTCTGTCTTGTTTCTGCACCTCTCTTGCGTATTTCTGCACCTCTGTTGCCTCTTTTTGCACCTCACTTGCTTCTTTTTGCACCCTTCTTCCCTCTTTGTGCAACTCTCTTGCCTCTTTCTACACCTCTCTTCCCTCTTTCTGCACCCTTCTTGCCTCTTTGTGCTCCTCTGTTCCTTCTTTCTGTACTTCTCTTGCCTCTTTCTGCACCCCTCTTGCCTCTTTCAGCACCCCTGTTGCTTCTTTCTGCACTTCTCTTGCTTCTTTCTTCTCCCCTCTCTCCTGTTTCTGTATCCCTTTTGCCTCTTTGTGCACCTCTCCTGCCTCTTTCTGCCCCTCTTGTGCCTTTTTCTGTATCTCTCTTGCCTCTTTCTGCACCTCTTTTGCCTCTTTCTGTACTTTTCTTGTCTCTTTCTGTACCCCTCTTGCCTCTTTCTGTACCCCTCTTCCCTCTTTCTGCACCTCTCTTGCCTCTTTCTGCACCTCTGTTGCTTCTTTCTGCACTGATTTTGCCTCTTTCTGCACCTTTCTTGCTTCTTTCTGCACTTCTCTTGCTTCTCTCTGTACCTCTCGTGCTTCTTTCTGCACCCTTCTTCCCGTTTTTGCATCCCTCATGCCTCTTTCTGCAGTTCTCTTGTCATTTTCTTCACCCCTGTTCCCTCTTTCTGCACCTTTCCTGCCTGTTTCTGCACCTCTCTTGCCTCTTTCTGTACCTCTGTTGCTTCTTTCTGTACCTCCCTTGCCTCTTTCTGCACCCTTCGCGCCTCTTTCAGCACCTCTGTTGCTTCTTTCTGCACTTCTCTTCCTTCTTTCTGCACCCCTCCTGCCTCTTTCCGCACCCCTCTTGCCTCGTTTTGCACCTCTGTTGGTTCTTTCTGCACTGTTCATGCTTCTTTCTGCACATATATTGCAAATATCTGCATCCCTCTTGCCACTTTCTTCACCCCTCTTCCCTATTTCTCCACCTCTCTTGCTTCTTTATGCACTTCTCTTGCTTCTTTCTGCACCTTTCTTGTAAATTTCAGTATCCCTCTTACCTCTTTCTGCACCTGTTTCCTTTTTCTGCACCTTTCTTGCCTGTTTCTGCACCTCTCTTGAATCTTTCAGCACCTCTGTTGCTTCTTTCTGCACTTCTCTTGCTTCTCTCCGCACCCCTCTTGCCTCTTTCTGTATCACTTTTGCCTCTTTGTGTACCTCTCTTGCCTCCTTCTGCACCTCACTTGCCTCTTTCTGTACCCCTGTTGGCTCTTTCTGCACTCGACTTCCCTCTTTCTGCACCTCTCTTGCTTCTTTCTGCAGTTCTCTTGCCTCCTTCTGCACCTCACTTTCCTCTTTCTGCACCCTTCTTCCCTTTTTTACATCCCTCTTGCCTCTTTCTGCAGTTCTCTTGCCATTTTCTGTACCTCTCTTTCCTCTTTCTGCACCTCACTTGCCTCTCTCTGCACTTCTCTTGCTTCTTTAGTTTCTACACCTCTGTTGCCTCTTTCTGCACTTCTCCTGCTTCTTTCTGCACTTCTCTTGCCTCTTTCTGCACCCCTCTTGCCTCTTTCAGCACCTCTGTTGCTTCTTTCTTCACTTCTCTTGCTTCTTTCTGCACCCCTCTTGCCTCTTTCTGTATCACATTTGCCTCTTTGAACACCTCTCAAGCCTCCTTCTGCACCTTACTTGCCTCTTTCTGCACCCCTGTTGTCTCTTTCTGCACTCGTCTTCCCTCTTTATGCACCTCTCTTGCTTCTTTCTGCAGTTCTCTTGCCTCCTTCTGCACCTCACTTTCCTCTTTCTGCACCCTTCTTCCCTTTTTTACATCCCTCTTGCCTCTTTCTGCAGTTCTCTTGCCATTTTATGTACCTCTTTCCTCTTTCTGCACCTCACTTGCCTCTCTCTGCACTTCTCTTGCTTCTTTAGTTTCTACACCTCTGTTGCCTCTTTCAGCAATTCTCTTGCCTCTTTCTGCAATTCTCTTGCTTGTTTCTGCACCTCTCTTGCGTCTTTCGTCACCTCTGTTGCCTCTTTCTGCACCTCTCTTGCCTCTTTCTGCACCCTTCGCGCCTCTTTCAGCACCTCTGTTGCTTCTTTCTGCACATCTCTTCCTTCTTTCTGCACCCCTCTTGCCTCTTTCTGTACCCCTCTTGCCTCTTTGTACACCTCTCCTACCTCTTTCTGCATCCCTCTTGCCTCTTTTTGCACCTCCTTTGGTTCTTTCTGCACTGCTTTTGCTTCTTTCTGCACCTCTTTTGCAAATTTCTGCATCCCTCTTGCCACTTTCTCCACCCCTCTTCCAAATTTCTCCACCACTCTTGCAAATTTCCCTCTTACCTCTTTGTGCACCCCTGTTTACTCTTTCTGCACCATTCTTGCCTGTTTCTGCACCTCTCTTGCCTCTTTTGGCTCCTCTGTTGCTTCTTTCTGCACTTCTCTTGCCTCTTTCTGCACCCCTCTTGCCTCTTTCAGCCCCTCTGTTGCTTCTTTCTGCACCTCTTTTGCTTCTTTCTGCTCTTTTCTTGCCCCTTTCTGTACCCCTCTTGCCTCTTTCTGCAGCTCTGTTGGTTCTTTCTGCACTGCTCTTGCTTCATTCTGCACCTCTGTTGCAAATTTCTGCATCCCTCTTGCCTCTCTCTGTACTCCACTTCCCTCTTTCTGCACCTCTCTTGCCTCTGTCTGCACACCTGTTCCCTCTTTCTGCACCCCTTTTGTCTGTTTCTGCAACTCTATTGCCTCTTTCTGCAGTTCTCTTGCCTCCTTCCGCACCTCACTTGCCTCTTTCTGCACCTCTGTTGCTTCCTTCTGCACTTTTCTTGCCCCTTTCTGTCCCCCTCTTGCCTCTTTCTGCACCTCTGTTGGTTCTTTCTGTACTGCTCTGTCTTTTTTCTGCACCTCTGTTGCAAATTTCTGCATCCCTCTTGCCCCTTTCTGTACCCCTCTTCCCTCTTTCTGTACCTCTCTTACCTCTGTCTGCACACCTGTTCCCTCTTTCTGCACAACTTTTGCCTCTTTGTGCACCTCATCCGCCTCTTTCTGCACCTCTTTTGCTTATTTCTGCACTTTTCTTGCCCCTTTCTGTACCCCTCTTGCCTCTTTCTGCACCCCTGTTGTCTCTTTCTGCACTCGTCTTCCCCCTTTTTGCACCTCTGTTGCTCCTTTCTGCACTTCTCCTGCTTCTTTCTGCACCCTTCTTCCCTTTTTTGCGTCCCTCTTGCCTCTTTCTGCAGTTCTCTTGCCATTTTCTGCACCTCTCTTGCCTCTATCTGCACCTCACTTGCCTCTTTCTCCACTTCTCTTGCTTCTTTCTACACCTCTGTTTCTTCTTTCAGCAATTATCTTGCCTCTTTCTGCACTTCTCCGGCTTGTTTGTGCACCTCTCTTGCGTCTTTCTGAACCTCTGTTGCCTCTTTCTGCACCTCACTTGCTTCTTTTTGCATCCTTCCTCCCTCTTTGTGCAACTCTCTTGCCTCTTTCTACACCTCTCTTCCCTCTTTCTAGACCCCTCTTGCCTCTTTGTGCTCCTCTGTCCTTCTTTCTGCACTTCTCTTGCCTCTGTCTGCATCCCTCTTGTCTCTTTCAGCACCCCTGTTGCTTCTTTCTGCACTTCTTTGTCCACCCCTCTTGCCTCTTTCTGTACCCCTTTTGCCTCTTTGTGCACCTCTCCTGCCTTTTTCTGCACCTCTCTTGCCTTTTTCTGCAGTTCTCTTGCCTCCTTCTGCACCTCAAATTCCTCTATATGCACTTCTCTTGCTTCTTTCTGCACCCTTCTTCCCTTTTTCCGCACATCTCTAGCCTCTTTCTGCACATCTCATGGTTCTTTCTGCACTGCTCTTGCCTCTTTCTGCACCCCTCTTGCCACTTTCAACACCTCTGTTGCTTCTTTATGTACTTCTCTTGCTTCTTTCTGCACCTCTCTTGCCTCTTTCTGTATCCCTTTTGCCTATTTGTGCACCTCTCCTGCCTCTTTCTGCACCTCTCTTGCCTTTTTCTGCAGTTCTCTTGCCTCTTTCTGCACCTCTTTTGCTTCTTTCTTTACTTTTCTTGCCCCTTTCTGTACCCCTCTTGCCTCTTTTTGCACCTCTGTTGGCTCTTTCTGCACTGCTCTTGCTTCTTTTGCACCTCTTTTGCAAATTTCTGCATCCCTCTTGCCACTTTCTCCACCCCTCTTCCCTATTTCTCCACCTCTCTTGCTCCTTTCTGCACTTCTCTTGCTTCTTTCTGCACTGCTCTTGCTTCCTTTTGCACATCTCTTGCAAATGTCTCTGTCCCTCTTTTCTCTTTCTGCACCCCTGTTCCCTCTTTCTGCACCTTTTTTGCCTGTTTCTGCACCCCTCTTGCCTCTTTCAGCACCTCTAATGCTTCTATCTG
Source organism: Calotriton arnoldi (assembly GCA_963921515.1). Classification (NCBI taxonomy): domain Eukaryota; kingdom Metazoa; phylum Chordata; class Amphibia; order Caudata; family Salamandridae; genus Calotriton; species Calotriton arnoldi. The sequence goes on along the minus strand of CAWUFW010013393.1, from coordinate 386,569 downwards.
CACTTCGCTTGCTTCTTTCTGCACCCCTCTTGCCTCTTTCTGTATCTCTTTAGCCTCTTTGTGCACCTCTTTGTGCACCTCTCCTGCCTCTTTCTGCACCTCTCTTGCCTTTTTCTGCAGTTCTATTGCCTCTTTCTGCACCTCTTTTGCTTCTTTCTGCATGTTTCTTGCCCCTTTCTGTACCCCTCTTGCCTCTTTCTGCACCTCTCTTGCCTCTGTCTGCACACCTGTTCCCCTTTTGCCTGTTTCTGCAACTCTCTTGCCTCTTTTTGCAGTTCTCTTGCCTCCTTCTGCACCTCAATTGCCTCTTTCTGCACCCCTGTTGTCTCTTTCTGCACTCGTCTTCCCTCTTTCTGCACCTCTCTTACTTCTTTCTGCATTTCTCTTGCTTCTTTCTTCACCTTTCTTGCTTCTTTCTGCACCCTTCTTCCCTTTTTTGCATCCCTCTTGCCTCTTTCTGCCGTTCTCTTGCCATTTTCTGCACCTCTCTTGCCTCTTTCTGCAGCTCACTTGCCTCTTTCTACACTTCTCTTGCTTCTTTCTACACCTCTGTTGCTTCTTTCAGCAATTCTTGTGCCTCTTTCTGCACTTCTCTGTCTTGTTTCTGCACCTCTCTTGGGTCTTTCTGCACCTCTGTTGCCTCTTTCTGCACCTCACTTGCTTCTTTTTGCACCCTTCTTCCCTCTTTGTGTAATTCTCTTGCCTCTTTCTACACCTCTCTTCCCTCTTTCTGCACCTTTCTTGCCTCTTTGTGCTCCTCTGTTCCTTCTTTCTACGCTTCTCTTGCCTCTTTCTGCACCCCTCTTGCCTCTTTCAGCACCACTGTTGCTTTTTTCTGTACTTCTCTTGCTTCTTTCTTCACCCCTCGTGCCTTTTTCTGTACCCCTTTTGCCTCTTTGTGCACCTCTCCTGCCTCTTTCTGCCTCTCTTGTGCCTTTTTCTAAAGTTCTCTTGCCTCTTTCTGCACCTCTTTTGCTTCTTTCTGTACTTTTCTTGCCTCTTTCTGTACCCCTCTTCCCTCTTTCTGCACCTCTCTTGCCTCTGTCTGCACACCTGCTCCCTCTTTCTGCACCCCTTTTGCCTGTTTCTGCAACTCTCTTGCCACTTTCTGCCGTTCTCTTGCCTCCTTCTGCACCTCACTTGCCTCATTCTGCACTTCTCTTGCTTCTTTCTGCACCTCTGTTGCAAATTTTTGCATCCCTCTTGCCTCTTTCTGTACCCCTCTTCCCTCTTTCTGCACCTCTCTTGCCTCTTTCTGCACACCTGTTCCCTCTTTCAGCACCCCTGTTGCTTCTTTCTGCACTTCTCTTGCTTCTTTCTTCAACCCTCTTGGCTCTTTCTGTATCCCTTTTGCATCTTTGTGCACCTCTCCTGCCTCTTTCTGCCCCTCTCGTGCCTTTTTCTGAAGTTCTCTTGCCTCTTTCTGCACCTCTTTTGCTTCTTTCTGTACTTTTCTTGCCTCTTTCTGTACCCCTCTTCCCTCTTTCTGCACCTCTCTTGCCTCTGTCTGCACACCTGCTCCCTCTTTCTGTACCCCTTTTGCCTGTTTCTGCAACTCTCTTGCCACTTTCTGCCGTTCTCTTGCCTCCTTCTGCACCTCACTTGCCTCATTCTGCACTTCTCTTGCTTCTTTCTGCACCTCTGTTGCAAATTTTTGCATCCCTCTTGCCTCTTTCTGTACCCCTCTTCCCTCTTTCTGCACCTCTCTTGCCTCTTTCTGCACACCTGTTCCCTCTTTCAGCACCCCTGTTGCTTCTTTCTGCACTTCTCTTGCTTCTTTCTTCAACCCTCTTGGCTCTTTCTGTATCCCTTTTGCATCTTTGTGCACCTCTCCTGCCTCTTTCTGCCCCTCTCGTTCCTTTTTATGCAGTTCTCTTGCCTCTTTCTGCACCTCTTTTGCTTCTTTCTGCACTTTTCTTGTCTCTTTCTGTACCCCTCTTGCCTCTTTCTGCACCTTTGTTGGTTCTTTCTGCACTGCTCTTGCTTCTTTCTGCACCTCTGTTGCACATTTTTGCATCCCTCTTGCCTCTTTCTGTACCCCTCTTCCCTCTTTCTGCACCTCTCTTGCCTCTGTCTGCACACCTGTTCCCTCTTTCTCCACCCCTTTTGCCTGTTTCTGCAACTCTCTTACCTCTTTCTGAACCGCTCTTGCCTCTTTCTGCACCTCTGCTGCTTTTTTCTGCACTTCTTTTGCCTCTCTCTGCACCTCTCTTGCTTCTTTCTGCACCCCTGATGTCTCTTTCTGCACTCGTCTTCCCTCTTTCTGCACCTCTCTTGCTTCTTTCTGCACTTCTCTTTTTTTTGTTGTCCTCATTACACCATGGTTACTGCCATCTGGGCCGGTACGGAAACGAAACACCCTTGATCCTTCTTTGGTCCAAGCAGTTACATACTGTGCCTTCCACGGCACCCAACTGTCCTTCAATAGAAGGGCATGGGGGGAGCGGGCTAGCCTGCTCAACACCCCAGTCCATGGGTTGAAGTAATCATTGGACTAAGTTTCCGAATCAGATTTCCGAATTTGTTAACCATGGGTACCTTTCAATTCAGCCAGTTCAAAAAGGGCTCCCACACCTCAGCCGGAGTACTTTTATCCCTTTTAATATCAAATCTGCATGTCCATTTAACCACATTCAACCAGTGTATTGCATTGGGGGGTTGAGGGTCTAACCAAGATTTACAAATTTCCCTTCTGGCCAGAAGGATTAAATAAAACAACAACCCCCTCTGTTTAGATCTTAAGGCCTGTTGAGTTACATAGTCCACTCCTAGGAGTACCAAAGTTTCTGTTAAGGTTATATTTTCTCCTAGAATATCCCTTATACTATTTTCCACAGAACTCCAGTAATCCTTTAGCCCTGGGCATGTAAAAAAGACATGTAGATCATTTGCTTTAAGAAGGTTACACCTTTTACATCTTGGGACCGGTTGTTGCACAAATTTTGATAATCTATGAGGTGTCCAGTACAGCCTATGCATGACAAAGAAGTGGTGTCTTTTAAGATTAGCTGGAGTGACAATGTCATAGAGGATTTTAACTGAGTCAGACCACAAAAGCTTCATGCTTCCCTCCTGCAACACCCATCCAGACCTCAGATGGATCTTGTGTATTTTCCTCCTCTGCCTCCAAAAAATGTCTGTACCATAATGCTACCTCTTTAGCTTTCTGTGAGGGGTCCTGTATTAAGGTCTCAAAATCCCAGTAGCCTCCCACTTCAGTCCCTGCCATCGTAGCCCATGAAGTAAGCTGTATGTACTTAAACCTTGAGAGTCTGCTACCCGTCTTAATATACAGAACTTCCCATGGGACCACTACGCCATCTGATGTTAGATCGCCCCATTGCTTGACGCCTGCATGCTTCAAAGGTAAGCTCAGGGCATCCTTGAGACATTCTGGTGTCCCCGGGGAATTCCATATTGGAGCGAACTCTGAAAAGTAGCCAATCTTGAGGATTCGTCTCACTGCCATCCATAGACTTAAAGCTGCTTTCAGCACTTTCAATCTTACTTTAAAAAAAAAATTCTGAGCTCCAAATTTATAGAGAAATGCTCTGCCGGCTTCTTTGGTCATCTCACTCAAAATTAAGCCCCACGTAGTACTCTCAGGCTCTCCTACCAGCATACAAAAGTTCTTCCATTGAAAGGCCATGCAATAAAGCCTAATGTCTGGCAATGTCAGTCCCCCTTTTTTTAGACTTCTTCTAAGTTTTTTCCATGATAGACGGATCCCCCGGGAAGCCCAAATAAATCTAGAAATCTTTCCTTGAATTTTCGTTATTTCCTCTTTTGGAAAGCTGAGTGGTATACAGTTAAAAGGTAGGTTAGCTTTGGTAAAACTGACATTTTAATCAAATTTACCCTCCCATATATAGACAGTTGTAGATTTTTCCACCTGGCCAAGCTCCTATCTATTTCCTTCATAACACGCTTCAAGTTTACCCGGGGGATTTCATCAATCTTCTCTACAATTAATATCCCTAAATATTTAATCTCCGAGGAAACTCTACCACCCCATCCATCCATATTCCAACACATTACCTCTGTTTTTTCTAAATTAACAAGATATCCTGAAAGTAAACCAAATTCGGCAGTCAGCTGTTCTATTCTTGACAGTGTTTGTGTTGGGTCCGAGGTGTAAACTACAAGATTGTCTGCATATAATGCTATTTTACTGTGGGTCGGAAGTTGGTGTATGGGAATGATCTTATCATCTAACCTTAGTTTGTGTGCAAGTGGTTCCATGTATATATCAAAAAGAAGGGGGGAAAGGGGGCAGCCCTGTTGCGTCCCCCTCCTAATTTCGAATCCCCATGTTAGTACTCCGTTTGGCAAAATGTTCGCTGTAGGTTGCTCGTATAGTTTCTGTACTGCACTGATAAAGTTAGAGCTAAATCCCATTATGTCTAGAACGGCCCACAGAAATGTCCAACAAACCCGATCAAATGCTTTGGCGGCGTCTATTGTGATCACCGCCAAAGGGATCGATCTTTCGACCGCTAAATCTATGGTTCCTATTAAAGAGAGTGTTAGATCTTGTATCTGTCTCTTAGGAACAAAACCTTTCTGGTCGGGGTGTATCAGTTGTGTTGCCTCCTTAGCTAATCTCCCCGCCAATATACCAGTATAAATTTTTAGATCCACATTTAATAAGGATATAGGACGATATGAGTCGGGATTTTTCGGGTCCTTTGAAGGTTTTAGGATTAACATAATGATAGCCTCATTCCAAGAATTTGGAATTTTCTCCCCCTCCTTATATATAGCATTAAGAAGAGACATCAGCTCTGGAACTATCTCTACTGATAATAATTTATAAACCTCGGCCGGAACTGAGTCGGGGCCTGCCGCCTTACCATTCTTCATACGCTTTAATTGTTCTCTTATTTCAACCTCCGAAAACGGGGAATTCAACCTGTCCCTCCCTTCTGCTGTTAGAACCGGGAGGCCAATATTACTCAACCAGCTCTTTAAAGCCTCTGCATCAGGTCTTTCTGACTGTGAATAGAGTTCTGCGAAAAGGGTTATCATTCTTTCATGCATTAACTCCTCATTATTGGATACATCCCCCTCGGGAGTTATGAACATCTCTCTAATATGATTTCTTTCCCTATCTGCCCTCGCTTTCCAAGCTAACAAAGCCCCTGCTTTTTCCCCATATTCAAAATGTTGCTTGCAACTTGCCTCCCACCTTTCCCTGCTCTTTTTATCCAATTTCAGCCTATAACTCAATCTAGCTTCATCTAGCTTTTTTACTGTCTCATCATCAGAATATGTATCCTGCTGCAATGCCCTTTCCAAAATCCCTATCTCCTCCTCCAAATTTTGTAATTCGACTCGTTCCTCTTTGTTCTTATATGCAGCAAGAGTTTGTAATACCCCTCTGATATAGGCCTTGTAAGTAACCCATACAATACTTATTGGCGCTGAATTGGCATTAATAAAGAAGAATTCCACCGTTTTTTCCTTCAAAGTGGAAGCAACTCTTAGATCTAATAAAATTGCTCTCTTCAAGGTCCATCTGCCAGATTTCCTTACAGTGATCCCCTCAGTGTAATACTGACCATACTATGGTCCGATATATGCCCGGGGATATACAGACGTCCTTTATTTTCCCTGCCCATTCTCTATCAACCAATATGTAATCTAGCCGGGAAAAAGAATGATACTTCTTACTATGGAAAGTGTAAGCCCTTTTACCCTTTCTTAAATGTCTCCAGGCATCCACAATTCCTAACTCTACAAGCATGTATTTTAGAGCCTGTCTTGTTTTCGGTGCTTGGGCCTGTGCCCCCCTCCTGCTCTTTGATCTATCCGCTATTGGGTCTAATAATGTATTGAAGTCTCCTCCTATTACTATGGAGGATGATTTCTCTACCAACCTCATATGCAGGTCCACTAAATATTGGGGGTCGTCCATATTTGGGCCGTAAAAACCAACACATGTAAACTCTATACCTGAGCATCTAAGCGTGGCCATCACCCATCTTCCTGAGTCGTCAGTGCTAGATGTCATCAATTCCACCCCTGATCCTTTCCTCACTATTATGGCAACTCCTTTTGTATAGTCCAGTTGGTTGGATGAAACATAGCTTTCTATCCAATTATATTTAGAGAACACCCCTCTACTCTCATCTGCTGTAATATGAGTTTCCTGTATAATGCATACTTGGGCTCTGACGCTTCTAAATGTCCCAATACCATCCTCTGTCTTTTTTTTTATCTTAGACCATTCACATTCCATGTTATGATTTTTATTTCAATGCCCCCACCTACCATTACTCCCTGTAATGGTACCAAAGGATCTTTCGGTTTCTCGACATCGAGTCGGACCCATATAAGCTATATATTATATCAATTCTGTCTAATGAGGACTTATTTTTTGTTTTCTCCCACTGCTCCCCACCCTGTGCAACCTTGAACTCCCCCCCTGGGAACCCTCCCCATGCTTTCAGGCATGAAGCCCTACATTCGGAACCGTCGGAAGAAGGTGCTCAGTCTATAAAAAATGTTGTGCCGCCCCCTGCCCCCCCACAGATCACAAAGTGATGATTGTATACCTCTTCATATTAAGTGTGTTTTATTTACTTTTATAATGTGAAACTCAGGCCCTGATTTATTTCCCCTTTTTACATTTTTTTTTTATTCTTTATCCACTATCATATTATTTTAAGTGTGTATAAAATTCTAGAAAGAGAAAGAAGGGGGATTCTCAAAATTGGCAAATTTATCGTCTTGATGTCTCTCCTTCCCTGATAGCATTTATTAATCTATCTGCTTCCTCTACTGTCCGTATATTGCTCATTTGATTATTCCACATTACCCTCAACGTGGCAGGGAATTTTAATTGAGCTTTGGCCCCCAATTTATTCAGCTCACCCATTTTGTTACCCAGCTCCCACTGTTTCTGGGTGGTTGCATGGCATATATCTGATCTGATGGTGAACTGGGTATCTCGGATTGCATAGGGGCCATTTTTCAGTGCAGATGACAGAATGGCATCTTTTACCACGTAGGAGAGAAAGTTAATGAGAATCTTCCTTGGCTTAAGACGATGAGGGTTCTTCTTAAAGGGGTCTCTATGGACCCTCTGTATTTCTATATTCAGATCTATGTCCGGTCTATCCTTCAGGACTGTCTCTGATAGCAATTTTACCATGAATTCTTTAAGGTTTGAACCCTCTTCTGCCTCCGGGATATTTAAAATCCTCAAATTATTCCTCCGGGCATGATTTTCTAGCCTCTCGAGGTCGTCTCTGAGGCTTGCGTTCTCTTTTGTCAAGGTCTCTACTCCCTTTGTATTCTTCAGGATATCGTTCCTCATGGAGCCAACTTCCTTTTCAAGATTATCTGTTCGAATGGCCACATCATCCAGTTTTTTAGCTAGCGCCGAACATGATGCCTGTATGTCTGCCTGATTGGCCTCAGACACCTCGAACCGGCCTCTGAGCTCCTTTTTCAGCTCCATTAAGATAGTAGCAAATGCTGCTTCTTTCTGCACTTCTTTTGCCTCTCTCTGCACCTCTCTTGCTTCTTTCTGCACCCCTGTTGTCTCTTTCTGCACTCGTCTTCCCTCTTTCTGCACCTCTCTTGCTTCTTTCTGTACTTCTCTTGCTTCTTTCTGTACATCTCTTGTTTCTTTCTGCACCCTTCTTCCTTTTTTTGCATCCCTCTTGCCTCTTTCTGCAGTTCCCTTGTCATTTTCTGCACCTCTCTTGCCTCTTTCTGCACCTCACCTGCCTCTTTCTGCACTTATCTTGTTTCTTTCTACACCTCTGTTGCCTCTTTCAGCAATTCTCTTGCCTCTTTCTGCACTTCTCTTGCTTGTTTCTGCACCTCTCTTGCGTCTTTCTGCACCTCTTTTGCCTCTTTCTGCACCTCACTTCCTTCTTTCTGCACCCCTCTTGCCTCTTTTTACGCACCCTCTACCCTCTTTGTGCACCTCTCTTGCCTCTTTCTGCACCCCTGTTACCTCTTTCTGCACCTTTCCTGCCTGTTTCTGCACCTCTATTGCCTCTTTTTGTACCTCTGTTGCTTCTTTCTGCACTTCTCTTGGCTCTTTCTGCACCCTTCGTGCCTCTTTCAGCACCTCTGTTGCTTCTTTCTGCACTTCTCTTCCTTCTTTCTGCACCCCTCCTGCCTCTTTCTGTACCCCTCTTGCCTCTTTGTACACCTTTCCTACCTCTTTCTGCACCCCTCTTGCCTCTTTTTGCACCTCTGTTGGTTCTTTCTGCACTGCTCTTGCTTCTTTCTGCACCAATTTTGCAAATTTCTTCATCCCTCTTGCCACTTTCTGCACCCCTCTTCCCTATTTCTCCACCTCTCTTGCTTCTTTCTGCACTTCCTTTGCTTTTTTCTGCTCTGCATTTGCTTCTTTCTGCACCTCTCCTGCAAATTTCTGTATCCCTCTTACCTCTTTCTGCACCCCTGTTCCCTCTCTCTGCATCCTTCTTGCCTGTTTCTGCACCCCTCTTGCCTCTTTCGGCACCTCTGTTGCTTCTTTCTGCACTTCTCTTGCCTCTTTCTGCACCCCTATTGCCTCAATCAACACCTCTGTTGCTTCTTTCTGCACTTCTCTTGCTTCTTTCTGCACCCCTCTTGCTTCTTTCTGTACCCTTTTGTCTCTTTGTGCACCTCTCCTACCTCTTTCTGCACCTCTCCTGCCTCTTTCTGCACTCGTCTTCCCTCTTTCTGCACCTCTCTTGCTTCTTTCTTCACTTCTCTTGTTTCTTTCTGCACCGCTCTTGCTTCTTTCTTCACCCTTTTTCCATCCCTCTTGCCTCTTTCTGCAGTTCCCGTGCCATTTTCTGCACCTCTCTTGCCTCTTTCTGCACTTCTCTTGCTTCTTTCTACACCTCTGTTGCTTCTTTCAGCAATTCTCTTGCCTCTTTCTGCAATTCTCTGGCTTGTTTCTGCACCTCTCTTGCGTCTTTCTGCACCTCTGTTGCCTCTTTCTGCACCTCACTTGCTTCTTTTTGCACCCCTTTTGACTTTTTCTGCACCCCTCTTCCCTCTTTCTGCACCTCTCTTGCCTCTTTTTGCACCCCTGTTCCATCTTTTTGCACCTTTTCAGCCTGTTTCTGCACCTCTCTTGCCTCTTTCTGTTCCTCTGTTGCTTCTTTCTGCACTTCTCTTGCCTCTTTCTGCGCCCCTCGCGCCTCTTTCAGCACCCCTGCTGCTTCTTTCTGCACTTCTCTACCTTCTTTCTGCACCCCTCCTGCCTCTTTCTGTATCCCTCTTACCTCTTTATGCACCTCTCCTACCTTTTTCTGCACCCCTCTTTCCGCTTTGTGCACCTCTGTTAGTTCTTTCTGCACTGCTCTTGCTTCTTTCTGCACCTTTTTTGAAAATTTATGCATCCCTCTTTCCTCTTTCTGCACCCCTCTTCCCTATTTCTTCACCTCTCATGCTTCTTTCTGCACTTCTCTCGCTTCTTTCTGCACTGCTCTTGCTTCTTTCCGGACCCCTTTTGCCTCTTTCTGCACCTCTCTTGCCTTTTTCTGCAGTTCTCTTGCCTCTATTTGCACCTCTTTTGCTTCTTTCTGCACTTTCCTTGCCTCTTTCTGTACCCCTCTTTCCTCTTTCTGCACCTCTGTTGGTTCTTTCTGCACTGCTCTTTCTTCTTTCTGCAACTCTGTTGCAAATTTCTGCACTTCTCTACCTTCTTTCTGCACCCCTCTTGCCTCTTTCGGTACACCTCTTCCCTCTTTCTGCACCTCTCTTGCATCTGTCTGCACACCTGTTCCCTCTTTCTGCACCCCTTTTGCCTGTTTCTGTAACTCTCTCGCCTTTATCTGCAGTTCTCTTGCCTCCTTCTGCACCTCACTTGCCTCTTTGTGCACTTCTCTTGCTTCTTTCTGCACCATTCTTCCCTTTTTCTGCACATCTCTTGCCTCTTTCTGCACATCTCTTGGTTCTTTCTGCAATGCTCTTGCCTCTTTCTGCACCCCTTTTGCTTCTTTATGCACCTCTTTTGCATCTTTCTGCACTTCCCTCTCCTCTTTCTGCACCCCTCTTGCCGCACCGCTGTTGCTTCTTTCTGCACTGCTCTTGCTTCTTTCTACACCTCTCTTGCTACTTTCTGCACCCCTCTTCCCTCTTTCTGTAATTCTCTTGCCCTCTTGCCTCTGTCTGCACCCCTGTTCCTTCTTTCTGCACCTCTTCTGTCTGTTTCTGCAACTCTCTTGCCTCTTTGTGCAGATCTCTTGCCTCCATCTGTACCTTTTGCCTCTTTCTGCACCCCTCTTGCCTCTTTCTGCATCCCTGTTGTTTCATTCTGCACTTCTCTTGTTTGTTTCTGCACCCCTCTTGCCTCTTTCTGCACCCTTCTTCCCTTTTTGTGCATCTCTCTTGCCTCTTTCTGCACTTCTCTTTCCTCTTTCTGCACCCCTCTTGCCTCTTTCTGCACCTCCGTTGGTTTTTTGTGCACTTCTCTTGCTTATTTCTGCATCTCTCTTGCTTTTTCTGCACCCCTTTTGCCTCTTTCTGTACATCTTGGCTTCCTTCTGCACTTCTCTTGTTCCTACCTTTTTGTACACAAATTTACAGAGCATACTGTTAGAAACACAGGTATTCAAGTATTTGTATGTTTATTTTTATGTAACGTGTCTCTAGGTAAAAGCAAAGACACACGCATGCATACCTTCACAAACTTGGTCAGACTGACAACAGTGATATGCATAGGATTGCTGTTTTATATTTGGTAGGCCTAACATTCTGAGCAGTCGATGAATATTGAACCTTCAAGAGAAAAGTGAGGTTTAAGACATCTTGGGAGACAGATTAGTGATTAGGCTACTTTGTATCAGTCTGTTGTAAGGTTCCAGTCAAAGCAGGCCTCTTTCTGCACCTCTGTTGGTTCTTTCTGCATATCTCTTGCTTCTTTCTGTACCTTAATTCTTCTTTCTGAACTTCTGTTGCCTCTTTCTGCATTTCTCTTGCTTCTTTCTGCACCTTTCTTTTTCTTTCTGCACCTCTCTTGCCTCTTTCTGCACTTCTCTTGCTTCTTTCTGCACCTTTCTTCCTCTTTCTGCACATGTCCTATCTATGTAGGCATAGTTAGAAATTAGCATTTAAAAAACCTTAGAAATTCAATGAAAAAGCCAGAGGTTTCAAGGAAGTTGTAGTTAGGGATTAGCATTTAAAAAACCTTAGAAATTCACTGAAAAAACCACAGGTTTTAGGGACGTTATAGTTAGAAATTTTCATTTAAAAAACCTTTGAAATTCACTGAAAAAACCATAGGTTTCTGGGACGTTATAGTTAGAAATTTTCATTTAAAAAACCTTTCAAATTCACTGAAAAAACCATAGGTTTCAGGGACGTTATAGTTAGAAATTAGCATTTAAAAAACCTTAGAAATTCACTGATAAAAACACAGGTTTCAGGGACGTTATAGTTAGTTGGACATTTCACTCGTACAAAACCAGAGAAATTCGTCCGTTATAGTTAGTTGAGCTAACTATAACTAGCGCCCCTGCAATGCACTGCTGATGACCTCACATATTACATCACTCATGACATGGTCAGTGACATCACTGATGACATGGTCAGTGACATCACTGATGACATCACTGATGACATCATCCAGTGACTGTGTGTTTCTGTAAAGTTTAAATATGTTTTATATATATATATATATATATATATGCCAAGGTGTATTTAAGAATAAGTGAGTGTGTAAGTGTCTGAATGGATGATTTAGTAGGTGCATGACTGACTGTATAAGTGAGTGATTAAACATGTCTTACTGAATGCATAGGTTAGTGACTAAACTGTGTGAATGTCTGTATCAGTCTTGTCAGTTGGTGTGTAAGTGGATGCATGGGTTGGTGAGTAGCTACATGAGTGTCTATATGGGTTATTGATTGGTTGTCTGGCTATCTGTATGGGTGCCTGTGTGTCTGTGTGGGTGGGTGGGGGTGTGTGACTCTGTGTATAGATGTGTGAGTGGGTGATTTACTGGGTGTATGGGTTCAAGAATGCATCTGTGAAGGGCTGTATGGGTGGGTGAGTGTGTGTATGGATGTGTTGGTGAGTGAATGGATGTCTCAGTGGTACATGTCTGAGTAACTACATATGTGAAAGGCAGTATATGTGAGTGTTGGACTATATAAATGACTATATGTGAGAGTAAGTGATTGTGAGAGTGGCTGTATGGATGAGTGTGTGCTTGTGTCAGTGATTGTATAAGAGAGTAAGTATGTGTTAGTATCTGTATGAATAAGTGAGGTGGTGTGTGTATAACTGTATAGGTGAGTAAATGGGAGTGTGATTGATTCTTTGCATGACTGACTAGGTATGTTAGTTACTCTATGGGTGAGTGGCGGTGTGTGAGTGTCTATATGGGTGTATGAATGCATATGATAGTGGCTGTATTGATGAGTGACTGCATGTATGAGTGACTGTATGGGTGACTGAGTGGATGTGTGTGTAGACCTAGGAATCAGTGAGTGGGTATGTACTAACTGGTATTGGTGTGTCTATGGTTTCGAGAATGGTGGTCTGTATTTTAGAGTGGGTGTATCAATGGTCAAATTAGGGTGTGAGGAGGTGCATCAGATGATCACGTGGATGATGTCATCAGTGATGTCATTTGAGATGTCATCAGTGATATCACTGACCATGTCATGAGTGATGTAATATGTGACATCATCAGCAGTGCATTGCGGGGGCGCAAGTTATAATTAGCTCAACTAACTATAAACGGCTGAATTTCTCTGGTTTTGTACGAGTAAAATGTCCAACTAACTATAACGTCCCTGAAACCTGTGCTTTTTTCAGTGAATATATATAAATATATATATATATATATATATATATATATATATATATATATGATTCAATCCAACAAGATCAGGAAAGAGGCGGCACAACCATCCGTGAATCAGGTAATTTATTCAGCCACAACAACGCGTTTCAGCCGAGGACGGCCTTTGACTTGACAAAGGCCATCCTTGGCTGAAACGCGTTGTTGTGGCTTTTCCTGAAGTTAACCCACTTGGGTAAGACAATTTCATGCAAATAGACTTGGCAGCACCCACTGTGGTGGAATGAATGGAACTACCACTACCACAAGGCATTGGGGCTTGAAAGCCCACTGGGGCGGGTCCAAGTGGTACTTAATCATGGCTGCCGGGACTCTTGTTGCATTGCCAGTGATCAAGGGCTAAGGTTGCCCGAAACGCGTATGGCGCTTTTACCGAAGGTGTGAGCACGATTTTACTGCAGCCCGCAATAAAGAAGGAGAAGTCTTCCATGTGTGCAGGTGTTCTCACAAAGGTGAACTTTTGTGTGAGATATATATATATATATATTTTCTTTTTTCCCCACAACTGTGGACAATCCAAATCGTCCAGAAAGCAGGAAAGCACTCACGTGAAATTTTTAATGTGCAGCACCTCCCCCGCACTAACAGACACGTTTCGGCGTTACCGCCTTCCTCGATGTCAGTGAGTATATAAATAAAGCACCATTATAAAGTGAATTGTGATCACGTAAAAGAAGAATTTCATAAACAGCGAAGATGGCCCAAAAACTCATACCACAGTAATATGTTACTCCAATTGCGGCCATCTTGTAGCATGTCTCTGGCAGTGATGCATAGTGCAATCATAATATATATACATTATATATACAGTATAAGAAGGCAGGTAATAACATGATAATGTTACGAAAGATGAATACGACGTAGAGAAAATCTCTATGTATATACATTTGTCACTTTCGCAAATTATATTGCAAATTCATTGCATAAGGTTTTTTCTATATTACAAGTAATACCCTGCCTTTTAATTTGTAAGCACAAAAAATAGAGCCCTGAATGGGCAAACCATGTACCTGGCACAGAAGCGAATCGAGGCTGCAGAACAAATAAGGGTTGAATCCCAAGTGTGTCAACCGACAGGTTTGCCATAAAAATAAATATGTAAACAGGATAAAGCCTATATTAAACTTACTTAACTGATGGCAACAGTTTTTACTCCATTGTATAGAAAGGCTTTTTACCATTCTAAAAACAAATATACACAAATATAAGGCCCATGATGGGCTTATTTCAATTATGGCAACAGGTTTTACTCCACTTTACAGAAAGGCTCAGATGATCTAATGACAGAGAATCATGAATAATGGTTGTTCATAGTGGTATTATTCTAAGTGAACCCATTGTTCTTCTTCATTATTTAAACCTGCTGGTGCCATAGTATTCAGGTCAATAATGTATTTGGATTCCATTATTCGTAGATTTCTGACTCTGTCACCACCTCTTTCATTTTTGGGGACCTGATCAATACAAAAGAATTTCACTAAATCCCGGTTACTGTTATGAGCAATCTCGAAGTGGCGTGCCACTGGATATGTAGTGTCTTTCTTTGAGATTGCACGCATGTGTTCTAAAATGCGGTTTTTTGCAGGGTGGATAGTACTGCCCACATATCGCTTCGGACATGGACACTCTAAACAGTATACCGTGAATTCCGAGTTGCAATTCATCAAGCAGTTGATTTTTCTCATAGATTTAAGTCCATTTTTAGAGGTGCTGTAATTGATGACTTTCTGACTATATCTACAAGCCTTGCATTTCATACAAGGGTAAAAACCAGTAACACTATCTCTCTTTTAAGTGGACGTGCGATAATGACTGTAGACCAAGTGATAATTAATAGATTTACAGCGTTTATATGTTATTAAGGGATGTGCAGGAATTACATTTCTGAGGATGGAGTCTGTCTGGAGAATATTTCGACAAAACAACAAGGGCTCCTGTGGAATGTTATATAACTTATATGTGATAGTCTATGCACAATGGCAATTCTTATCGGAAGTGATGTCAGAAAGAGAACTCAGCTCATACAACAAGGATGCAATTATCAAATATATGTTTATGTAGAAAATATATACATATTCAAAAATCTTATTATATTAGAACCAACAATACAATTCAAAATCTTACTATTTTAGAAAAACAATACAACATTTAGTGTAAGGTGTCCCAGTGAAAAACAGAACCTTCTTTATACAAAATATGAGATACAAAAAGTGCAACAAGGATATTCACAAGGTTTCACTATGAAGTTCATGCGACCATTTAAACATTTAAAATCAATATTACAACACTGATCATCGTTGTGTGTGTTGTATCATGGTTCGCATTAATCTATTGTCGACGGCGTTTCGACCCTTGATTGGATAAAGGGTCTCCTCAGGACCAAGAATGTAAGGACACCTGTAAAAAAGGGGAGTAAGGAGGGGATTTATTTTATAATGTAGTCAGTCTGAAGCCAAAGGTATATGAGGAAGCGAAAGGGCTAATGGGTAAACAATTACCTAAGGGTGATCTTGCACTGCCTAGTGTAAAAACTGTGGCACCGTGTAGAGAGTGAACCAAAGAACTTACAGGGAACCCAGCGGGGTGCTGTAAGGACGAAATGCACATATAGTAAACAATGAGCAAATCAAACTTTCTCAATCAACTATTGATAGAAAACGGGGAAGGACTTACCCCATGTAAGGGAGAGAGAGGCAGGCAGCTGTATACAATGGCCGGAAATACTCAGCGGTACTGGGCGCTTTGAAATAAAGACGCTGTATTGGACAAGGGGTGAGTCAGTGCGGGCAAAAATATAGCAGAGACCGAGGGAATAATAAAGACAGGAAGCCTACCTGTGCGCAAGGATAAAGGCACTCTGGGCGGAGCGATGGAAAGAGATTAGCGGATGAAGAAATTCTCATTGTAACAGATAATCTGAAAAGCATAAACGGACAGACAGTCAGATTGACCAGGGCTGGCGTCTGCACAGACTGGGATGAGAATATAATGAAAAGGGCCATACCATGATATCGTAGATTCTCTCCGCATAAATCCGGGGGAGCAGCGGCAAAAAGCACGTCTGGCTCGGTGCAATGACAGTAGCTGAATGTGCAACTATCACATTTATACAACCACTAGGCGGCGTGGCAGACCTAGTTAATGGAGCCGGTTCATCGAACCAATCTGTTAAGCACAGGATAATCTATAGAGTTAAACAAAAGACTATGTAGAGCGGGCGTACAGAACGTTGATTTCAAAAATAAATGGAAGGCCGATTGGTGGTATTTACAAAGGGGGACTGGTCTGTTATAGCAGAAGGAGTAATACTGTCTGCGAGAATACTCTCGATGTGGAGTATATATCAAGGCAGCGAATATGACAGCAACGGAAGAATACTGGTCCTGTGGCCATAAGCCTACAATGTATGTGTAATAACGTGCCCCTGTCAAACCATACGGTTTCCTGACCCTATTTTTAATTCAAGACTTTGTAGATTCAAAGGCAAGGAAAGAGATAGAGCATAGTTATGTTCATATGTAGGTCAAAATCCTTCTCTGTGATCTATATGTATATTAAAAACGGTATGGATGCATTCTAGGTTTTAAGCATATGTGCATCTATTATCATAGATATTCAAGACCAAGGAACATACACAAGCAAATTATGTGCATATGGAGCATTTTCTGACTGCATTAACCCATGTAAAGAGCGTGCAAAGTGTTTAAGTATTAAGAGTAGTGACGAAACCCCGCCATTCCTCAGCGGAGTTAAGTCCTTGTACGATGGAATTAGTACGCTCGATCCATTGGCATTCAGATCGTTGTAAGTAATGGGCTAGGTCGCCACCTCTAGTGGGAATTGTTATTTTATCAATCACTTGCCATTTGATATCATCAGCTGTATGATTCATTTCTGTGAAGTGATTGACCAAGGGAGCATTGGGTACAGAATTTCTGATTCTACTACGATGCTGTCCTATTCTTGCCTTCACAGGTTGTTGAGTCTGGCCAATGTAGGGTAGATACAATAATCACAAAAGCCCCACGTTGTGTGGAGAAGGGAACGAGAGGCACGGGGTCTTAGGAGCTAGCAGCCTCCAACACTAACAGTCTAACCACAAAAAGCTGCTCCTAACTGAATTGCCACTACGAGGTTTGGGATGTATTTGTAAGTGAAGGCATCTCACAAAAAGTAACGGACTGGTCTCACACACCACCTGGTGTCATGCTTCATCATTGACCAGTCCTCGCCCTCTAAAACCTTGGTTTGATAGAGGGCGGGCATACACCTGACGACAGGGATGCACTTCTAAACTAAGTGGGGGCCCATAAACAAAAAGTGTGGTTAAAAAACATTATAGTTATCTTAATCGTGTTTTTAATGTTAAAGGTAACTATATGATATTAAAATCAAGTGACGGTATGTGGGGAATTAATGTCCCCTATCCGTTATGTGAGAGGTCAACATGTTTCTGCCTTAATGGCCCGCTTGGGTCCAGGGCATTCGTCAGGACCTAAAAGAACATAGAGGGCTCCGTTCTTACCAGCTAGTGGTAAGAGTAAACCACTGTGTGGGCGTGAGCACTGCCACACTCCACAACTTGATGGCCTCTAATTTCAAGCCTGTAAAAGAGAAATTGATTGAGAGAAATATATACACTGCCAAACCTTCTAAGTAGTTGAGAACTGAACGCAAAACATGCATTGTTTCAGAAAAACATAAGTGACTACTTATGTGACATGTGACACTCTATTTGTGTACATGAAATCAAATAAAAAGTGAGAATATAAATCTCACTGTTCTTACCCTAGATACCAAAGCTACTTGCCCCATGGGAGGAGGAGGGAAACCCCTGTAGTCAAACCCTGTTGAGAAACCATGGTACACATTTAAAATAATTCTCAATAAGAAAAATAATTCTCAATAAGAAAAATAATTCTCAATAAGAAAAAGAAGAAAAAGGGAAAAAGGTAGATGAAAGAACAGTTTTTTGATCTGTGGCAAAATAAACCTACACATGCAACACCATCTGCCTATCAGGTAATTGAACAACCATACATTCAAACAATTCTCATTCACACCCTTACTGCATCAAGGGAAATTTCCCATGTGGATCCTAGGCGACTGCTCCCGGTCCTCCCTGATGAAGAAATGAGGTAAAGGAGGTCGCGCTATATATAGTGCACTCTATCACACTAATTATCACCAAATGGTTCACAGGTGCTGATAATAATCATGTGATTTTTGGTTTCCTGTGTCACAAGAAAAGGCAGCCTGACCTACCCATGGCGATCGTATGCACATGCTCAGAGTGAACTACAGCTAATCAGTAGGAAAAAGGTTTGTGACTTCCTGTGTCTATTGAAACGAATGCCTGATTCTAAAATGGCCGTGCATGCTTGCAAACAAGGAAACTTTCCTTTTCAAGTTTCTACAAATGCTCAAAGTGGCTAAATGTACGCGCATGTACAATGCTGTAAATACGCGTATGTTCTATACTGTTTTAAATGGCGCGCGATAGAAAATTGCGCGCGATAAAAATTGTGTTCATCCTCAAAGTGGAGAACAATGAATCTGCCAACCACGGTCAGAAAAAGGGTGGCGTGGGGGGGGGAGGGGGGGGGTGAAAGGGGAGGGGGGGTTGGTTTACAGGAATTAACACCTCACCCTTGGGAAAAATAAATAAAAAATTTTATTATATAGGGGGTATAGTACTCAAATATGCACAATGAGGGTCTCAATCAGTTAAATGTAGCCTCACAGATTGTCAGTGCTTTATAGAGTGAATCCTAAGGTAAAATAGGCGTGCCCAAAACATGTAGATAATGTGTAGAAATTAAATTAAAGATGGATTTTAGGGATTCCTATTGTCCCATCTGGAGCCATGGTATTTCATCGTTGAGGCCTTGTTGCCAAGAGCGGAGACGAAACACCCATCGTTGTTCCCTCACATGTAGAGCTTTTGTAAGATCAAACTTGCGTTTCTTCATCACTTCTAGGATTGACCATCTTAGGTCTGTGTCATTATGGTTTTTTTCTGTGAAATGACGCGTCAGTTTAGTGTTGTTCTTTTTACATCGGATGGTACTCCGATGTTCACTGATTCGTACCTTGATTTTCCTAGTAGTCATCCCTACATATCTGAGGCCGCAAGGACAGGTTAGGAGGTACACAACATTCTCTGTGTTACAGTTACTGAATCCTCGTAACTTCCAAGGTTTTCCAGTCCCTATGTCTACCTCCTTGGTGTTAGCAGTGAGACTGCAAGAAGTGCAGTTCCCACAAGAGAAATGACCCACAGGTCGTGGGTGGGTCCACAAGGTCTGCTGTTCTCCATCCTCTCTTGTTGGTGTTTTTGCGTGTACCAATTCATCACGCAGACTCCTGTTCCTTCGGAAGGCAAATAGAGGTGGTTGCCACTGATTGCCTGCACTATTAAGAATGTGCCAGTTTTTTCTCACTATTTTTTGTACTGTGTTTGAGGCCGGGGTGAATGTAGTAACGCACACCAGTCTTTTGGTGTCTTCTTTAATTACATCCTCTAATAGAGCTTCTCTTGAATTGTTCCTTGCACGTTTTTTTGCTCTTCTCACTATTTTCTTTGGATAATGGCGTTCCAAAAGTTTGTTCTCCAGCTCTCCCGCCTGATCCACATAAGTTGTCATATCGGAACAGTTTTGTCGTATTCGGAGGAATTGGCCTACCGGGAGATTTTGTCTCAAAGCCCTGGGGTGGTAGCTTTCAAAAAGAAGTAAACTATTTTTATCTGTGGTCTTGCTATGGACCTTAGTTACAAACCCTTCATGAGTTATGGTAATGTCCAAATCAAGGAAGATTGCGTGGTTCTTATCAATAGTGTGTGTAAATCTGAGATGGTTGTCTATTGAATTAACCCATTGAACAAATTCCATTGCTCTCTCTTCTGTTCCGTGCCATACAATCAGCACGTCATCAATGTAACGCTTCCAAACCTTCAGATGTTCCAGAAATCGGTTATTTGGATTAAGGATGTAGTCTTCCTCAAATTGCTGGACATAAAGACATGCCATACTTGGGGCAAAGGTACTGCCCATTGAAGTTCCGGTGATCTGTTGATAGATGGAATCCTCAAACTCAAAGAAGTTCTCTGTAAGCGCTAATTCAGCACATTCCATCACAAAATGTTGGGGGGTCATGAAATTCCACTCCATATTCAAAAGGATATTTTCCACCACTTCCAAAGTTCTTCTCTGTGGGATGCTTGTATATAGGGCTTCTATGTCCATTGTAATTAATATATCTCCAGATGGGTCTATTTCCAGATCTCGGAGAAGGCAAAGGACATCTTTAGTGTCTCGAAGGTAAGAATGTGATTGCTTCACAATCGGTCTGAGGAACCAATCGCAAAACTGCGAAAGGGGTTCCAGGACTGATCCAATCCCGGATACGATGGGTCTACCAGGAGGAGGGGTCCGGTTTTTATGGATCTTAGGAAGCGTATAGAATCTGGGCATCCTAGGATTCTCATTGATGAGGAAGCTAGCTTCTTGTCTGGTAATCCAGTCGTTGGTAAAGGCTTCCTCCACCATGTTCTTAATCCTTGTCATCAGGGGGCCTGTTGGATCATTTCTATGTATGGCATAGCTGGCTGTGTCTGAGAGAAGTCTTTACATTCCTCTTGATACATCTCCTGATCCATAATCACAATAGCACCCCCTTTGTCTGCTGGTTTTATCACAAGCTCGTGGTTGTTCTTCAAACCCTGTAGTGCCGTACGTTCATTTCTTGTTAGATTTTGAAACCCCTTGGTGCTCTCGAAGTTGATGATATCAATCTCCTTGAGAACTGCTTCCTCAAAGGCTAAAACTTGACAAGAGATATTCTGGGCAGGTGGTTGAAAAGTTGACTTCTTCCTGAGTCCCGTTGTCAATTGTTCCTCAGATCTATCCTCATCTGTACCAAAATAGTCGCGCAACTTGATTTTTCTAAAGAACTGCGCAAGTTCTGTATGAAGTACAAAGGGATCATTCTTGGGTGTCGGGACAAAGCCCAATCCTTTGAAGAGGACACTCTCTTCTTCAGTTGTCAATGTGTGCTTACTAAGATTAACGATATTCGTTAGTCCCTGCTTGTCGAGGGCATATTCGCTTTCCCTTTGCTCCTGGTGACCACCGGGGTGGGTTGTTGGTCCTCCCACTGAACCCTTGTATTCCTTCTTTTTGTTTGCCTCTGCCTCTGCCCCCGCCCCGGTATAAAAAGAAGGCTGGGGGCCTTGTGGAAAACCAAACCCTGGCGGGAAGAAGGGTTGTTGCCAGTACCCAAAAGAGGGGGATATTGTTGGGCCATAGGTTGGCGATAGCCTTGTTGTCTGCTCTGCTGTTGTCCTGAGCTCTCGTCACTACTACTGTCACTCCTTTCGTCCCCCGAGCTGAAAGTCCAGTTCAGTGGGGTGGGTCTGAACCGTTGCCTCCTACCTGCTTGTTGTTGTACAGGTTTATCATAATGTTCATCAGTAATGTATGGGTACACTGTTTCCCTACTAAACTTCTGCACATCTTTCCTAAGTTTAGTTATTTTGGACTGTGTGAGATACTCTTTGTACTCAGTATGGTCATTATTGATTTCTTCAAGTTTTTCTTAAAGACTGATAACTGCACTGTTGTCTTCAATCTACATTCACTTTGTTGAATTTCAACAAGCAGGGCATCCGCCAGCTGTCTGGCGGTGTTGATAATCAAAATAAGCCAGTCTTTCGTACACTTCCAGGCAATGCACGACCAATTTATGCGAAACTCCTTGTTGTTAAGAAATAACCTTGGTTCATTAGTGACTATGAGTCCTCTCGGTGCGGTGTTCTTTCTAAGGTACTCTGTCATAAACGCCCCATGAAGGGCTGTGCGTATCTGTTCCTTTTTCTTAGTCGACAATGATTCCCATTCGTCAGAATTATTAACTACTTGAGCAACTACTGTTTCGGCTAACAGGGATGGGGCATTGAGGATCTCTGCTAAGACCTCATCCCCAAACGAAAGTTCTATATCCATGTTTGAAGTAGGGTAAAAGGGTAAGTGGGCTGGATCGGTAAGAGATCTGCTCCTCTCAATTTTCTTGAGAAGGATTAGGACTTCACTATATCAGTCCCTTCTTCCAGTCTGATCCCAGAGTGATCAGTACTTCTTCCTGATATTTGAGTGAAAATACCCCTAATAACGTTCCCACAGCCGTCAGCTGTACAAAATCACAATAACCACAAAAGCCCCACGTTGTGTGGAGAAGGGAACGAGAGGCACGGGGTCTTAGGAGCTAGCAGCCTCCAACACTAACAGTCTAACCACAAAAAGCTGCTCCTAACTGAATTGCCACTACGAGGTTTGGGATGTATTTGTAAGTGAAGGCATCTCACAAAAAGTAACGGACTGGTCTCACACACCACCTGGTGTCATGCTTCATCATTGACCAGTCCTCGCCCTCTAAAACCTTGGTTTGATAGAGGGCGGGCATACACCTGACGACAGGGATGCACTTCTAAACTAAGTGGGGGCCCATAAACAAAAAGTGTGGTTAAAAAACATTATAGTTATCTTAATCGTGTTTTTAATGTTAAAGGTAACTATATGATATTAAAATCAAGTGACGGTATGTGGGGGAATTAATGTCCCCTATCCGTTATGTGAGAGGTCAACATGTTTCTGCCTTAATGGCTTACGAGTAATAGAATCTCTCCTTGATACCAGGCCACGACCCATGCGAATACCAACAAGCTTCATTATATCACTTCTTCGAATTGCTCTTACCCAGAATTACTTTATCTCAGAGGGAGATTATTACCAACAATGCTCTGGGACTAGCATGGGAGCAATTTTTGCTCCCAGTCTAGCGAATATATACATGAACTACATAGAGCATTCTTTTGTTCTCACAGACACAAATATATACCGTCAGAGAATAACTTGCTGGAAGAGATATATTGATGATATCTTTCTGATCTGGTCAGGCACATCAATTGACTTTAGGAACTTTGTGCTGTCTTTGAACTCTAATCAGCATCTCACCTTCACCTCTACAATACACAAATCCAGTATTGCCTTTCTTGATTTAAACATTCAACATGAAGGAGGCAAGCTCTACACATCTTTACACAGGAAGCCTACTGAACGCAATACGTTACTCACTTACAACAGTCATCATCCCCGTGCCCTCAGAGACGGATTGCCGTACGGACAATTTTTGCGAATACGTCGCAATTGTTCCAAAAAGAGGATTACATGAAGGAAGCTAACACTCTCAAATTGAAATTACTAAACAGAGGTTATCCTAATAAATTGGTTAAAAATTCACTAAAAAGAGCATGGTTTTGCCCAAGGGAGACTTTATTGGCCCCTAAAATAAAACCCGTGATAAACAGACTTATTTGTGTTACCACCTTTGGTATACACACAAATAAAATCCGGAAATTGATTACAAAAAATTGGCATATCATTAAAAGTATTGACTCCAATATGGAAACCCCGATGTTTGCGTATAAACGCGGTAAAAATGTTAAAGACCATCTCGTTCGATCATCACTTGAGACTTCTGTCCAAGTTAACAGATCTTTGCATGTAGCTTGGGGGTTACCTGAAGTTAAAGGTCATTACAAATGTGGCAATTGTGTGGCCTGTGCATTCACACATAATACCAAATCTTTTGAACATGGGAATGTGAAACATACACTAGAATTCTTTGCCAACTGTAATACCAGAAATGTGGTGTATTGCATCACCTGTCCCTGTGATCTACCCTACATTGGCCAGACTCAACAACCTGTGAAGGCAAGAATAGGACAGCATCGTAGTAGAATCAGAAATTCTGTACCCAATGCTCCCTTGGTCAATCACTTCGCAGAAATGAATCATACAGCTGATGATATCAAATGGCAAGTGATTGATAAAATAACAATTCCCACTAGAGGTGGCGACCTAGCCCATTACTTACAACGATCTGAATGCCAATGGATCGAGCGTACTAATTCCATCGTACAAGGACTTAACTCCGCTGAGGAATGGCGGGGTTTCGTCACTACTCTTAATACTTAAACACTTTGCACGCTCTTTACATGGGTTAATGCAGTCAGAAAATGCTCCATATGCACATAATTTGCTTGTGTATGTTCCTTGGTCTTGAATATCTATGGTAATAGATGCACATATGCTTAAAACCTAGAATGCATCCATACCGTTTTTTAATATACATATAGATCACAGAGAAGGATTTTGACCTACATATGAACATAACTATGCTCTATCTCTTTCCTTGCCTTTGAATCTACAAAGTCTTGAATTAAAAATAGGGTCAGGAAACCGTATGGTTTGACAGGGGCACGTTATTACACATACATTGTAGGCTTATGGCCACAGGACCAGTATTCTTCCGTTGCTGTCATATTCGCTGCCTTGATATATACTCCACATCGAGAGTATTCTCACAGACAGTATTACTCCTCCTGCTATAACAGACCAGTCCCCCTTTGTAAATACCACCAATCGGCCTTCCATTTATTTTTGAAATCAACGTTTTGTACGCCCGCTCTACATAGTCTTTTGTTTAACTCTATAGATTATCCTGTGCTTAACAGATTGGTTCGATGAACCGGCTCCATTAACTAGGTCTGCCACGCCGCCTAGTGGTTGTATAAATGTGATAGTTGCACATTCAGCTACTGTCATTGCACCGAGCCAGACGTGCTTTTTGCCGCTGCTCCCCCGGATTTATGCGGAGAGAATCTACGATATCATGGTATGGCCCTTTTCATTATATTCTCATCCCAGTCTGTGCAGACGCCAGCCCTGGTCAATCTGACTGTCTGTCCGTTTATGCTTTTCAGATTATCTGTTACAATGAGAATTTCTTCATCCGCTAATCTCTTTCCATCGCTCCGCCCAGAGTGCCTTTATCCTTGCGCACAGGTAGGCTTCCTGTCTTTATTATTCCCTCGGTCTCTGCTATATTTTTGCCCGCACTGACTCACCCCTTGTCCAATACAGCGTCTTCATTTCAAAGCGCCCAGTACCGCCGAGTATTTCCGGCCATTGTATACAGCTGCCTGCCTCTCTCTCCCTTACATGGGGTAAGTCCTTCCCCGTTTTCTATCAATAGTTGATTGAGAAAGTTTGATTTGCTCATTGTTTACTATATGTGCATTTCGTCCTTACAGCACCCCGCTGGGTTCCCTGTAAGTTCTTTGGTTCACTCTCTACACGGTGCCACAGTTTTTACACTTGGCAGTGCAAGATCACCCTTAGGTAATTGTTTATCCATTAGCCCTTTTGCTTCCTCATATACCTTTGGCCTCAGACTGACTACATTATAAAATAAATCCCCTCCTTACTCCCCTTTTTTACAGGTGTCCTTTCATTCTTGGTCCTGAGGAGACCCTTTATCCAATCAAGGGTCGAAACGCCGTCGACAATAGATTAATGCGAACCATGACACAACACACACAACGATGATCAGTGTTGTGATATTGATTTTAAATGTTTAAATGGTCGCATGAACTTCATAGTGAAACCTTGTGAATATCCTTGTTGCACTTTTTGTATCTCATATTTTGTATAAAGAAGGTTCTGTTTTTCACTGGGACACCTTACACTAAATGTTGTATTGTTTTTCAAAAATAGTAAGATTTTGAATTGTATTGTTGGTTCTAATATAATAAGATTTTTGAATATGTATATATTTTCTACATAAACATATATTTGATAATTGCATCCTTGTTGTATGAGCTGAGTTCTCTTTCTGACATCACTTCCGATAAGAATTGCCATTGTGCATAGACTATCACATATAAGTTATATAACATTCCACAGGAGCCCTTGTTGTTTTGTCGAAACGTTACTTACCCAGGCTCCTTGTGAGTTGGGTCCTCTTGTTCTCTTTCTCAGGTCTGGAGAATATGGCAGTTTAAAAAAAAAATTGTACTAGCGGTGGGGTCTTTGCATTATAACGTGCAATATTCTCGCTGGTTTAGTCTCACTCTTTATATATATAATACATTTCTGCGCCAACACTGAAGAAATCCAACCACACCAACAGAGCTGTTAAGCAGGATATTCTTTATTCGGCAGCACGAAAAAGCTAATGTGTTTTGACCTACATCGGCTTTGGTTACATGACCACAGTTTCCCAGCAACGGGAATAAATATTGTGCCATACAGGATGCGTCAGATATAAAAATAGAAAAAAGACTTTTGCTTTCCAAACCAACAGTATTTCGGTGTTTTTTAACATTCAACACCTAAAATTAAATTAAATTCATTATTTAAATTCCTTTTTGATTCCATTTTAAACTAGATGGCAAATAATAAATGTTTCTAGTACATATTGCTGCCATCAGTTTTTTGGTCTGAGACATTATGACTTTTACATAACTTGATCAGCATCTGCAATTTATACGAATTAAATTGTACAATGTTTTTCGTTTTCAATTAATTGTCTCTGTGCGAAAATTAATTCAGGTATTTCCGTATTGTTTATTGTTGAGCTATATGTGGTCCATGAGTCATATCACTATGTTTACACATTCAGGTAAAGTACCTTAATAAATGCAAAAGGGGGGGAGAGGGAAAGTGGGGAAGGTAGTTTGATAACTTACGATTATAGTTCAGCAGAAAAATAGAAAAGTGGGAACCGGAATATGTTCTGTTTTTCTGGCCTAGCCTAATGGGCAATATCCCACCAAGTTCAAAATTGGACTTAAATCCTAACGAGGTCATTCATTCTTACCGTCCCTCTAAAACAATGAGAAAGGTTTCCACAATGGGGAGAGCCTCCTTCGTGCAGATTATCTCCCTTGGTGCAATTTTTCAGTGACTTCATCCTTTCTGGAACTTCATATGTCCTGCAAGATAAAATAACAGATATAATGTCTCAGGAATCAAATCATTAAATTCAAAAGAAAAGAAAGGAAGCAAAGGTTAATAATATTATTGATAAGGTGAATGTTAAAAACCAGTCTGAGACTGTGTGGGGTGGGAAGGATGCCCAATCCTATCTATAGATGTGAGTGCAATTCCTCATCATTATTCATACCCAGGGGGATCAAACAACCAGCCTGCATAATAAAACGTGACTCTAATCTGCGTACGGCAGAAATCCTATTTCCTCATCTTGGATGTCTGGGTACAGTATCAATGCCAAAGTGTTTTGCTTTTGTCCAGTCTCCATCATGTTTTTCAAGAAAATGCCTCCTGTGCTATAACTCATATCCCTATTGGTTATGGCACGCCAGTGTTCAAGGATTCATTTTTGGACAGGAAAAGTGGTAGAACCTATGTACCACTTGCCACAATGGCACAGGATAACATAGATTACAAAATTAGTCTTATAAGTTATAAGTTTAGGAATGTGCCATTTTTTCCTGACCCTTTCGAGGGTAACCTCTTGAACATTTTCACTGTATTTGCATGCCTTACAGTGTCCACATCATTTGAAACCATTGCTCTGCTTTAGCCAATTAGAGCTTCTTTGTGTAAGATGACTGTGGACTAGCATGTCTTTGAATGAAAGGTTACGTTGAAAGGTAATGCTCGGGGTGTTTCCTATTTTATCTCTCAGTATGTTATTTTGTGTGAGGATCGCCCATCTGCTCTTAAGTATCTTCCTCAACTGTGCCGCTTGGCTACTGAATTTAGTAATGAAGCGGTTGGGTTCACTGTCGGGTGTAGTATTCTGTTTAGATCTTTGATGTAGGGTTTCTTCCCTGGGTACAGTATCAGCTTTCTCACTAGCTTTTTCGAGTGCTTAACGTGGGTACTTCCTGGCTAGAAATCTCTGAGTCATTTCCCTTTTAGTTTTATTGTAACTTAGTTCCGAGCTGCAATTTCTCTTCGCTCTCGAAAACTCACTGTTCAGAACACTCCAGCGGAAACTGGGGGGGATGGCAACTGTCTGCTTGTAGGATAGAGTTCCCTGCTGTGCTTTTCCTAAACAACTCAGTGTGTAAAGTACCATCCTTAATGGTCAGCCTAACATCTAGGAACTCAATGGTTTCTTTACTGCACTGCATGGTGAACTTCAAGTTTACTTTGTTGTAATTCAGTTTTCCAAAAAAGGTATTCAGATCTGTTTCATTGCCTTCCCAAACAAAGAAAATATCATCTATATACCGTAGCCACACATTAATATGGCTACTCCAAATGTTGAGATCATTGCTCCAGAGCACCTGCTCCTCCCACCAGCCCACTGATATATATATATATATATATATTCACTGAAAAAACCATAGGTTTTAGGGACAGTTATAGTTAGTTGGACATTGCACTCGTACAAAACCCGTGAAATTCCCCGTTATAGTTAGTCCAGCTAACTATAACTCGCGCCCCGCAATGCACTGCTGATGACGTCACATATTACATCACTCATGACATGGTCAGTGACATCACTGATGACATCACTGATGACATCTCAAATGACATCACTGATGACATCATCCAGTGACTGTGTGTTTCTGTAAAGTTGAAATATTTTTAATATATATAGGAAAAGACGTATTGAAGAATGAGTGGGTGTGTAAGTGTCTGTATGGATGATTTAGTAGGTGCGTGACTGACTCTATAAGTGAGTGATTTAACGTATCTTACTGAATGCATGGGTTAGTGACTAAACTGGGTGAATGTCTGTAACCGTCTGTCTGTTGCTGTGTAAGTGGCTGAATGGGTTTGTGAATAGCTACATGAGTGTCTATATGAGTTATTGATTGGTTGTCTGAGTATCTGTATGGGTGCCTGAGTGTTTGTGTTGGTGGGGTGTGTGCGACTCTGTGCATAGATGTGTGAGTGGGTGATTCACTGGGTGGATGGTTTCAAGAGTGCATCTGTGATAGACTGTATGGGTGGGTAAGTGTGTGTAAGAGTGTGTTAGTGAGTGAATGTATGTCCCAGTGGTACATGTGTGAGTAACTACATATGTGAAAGCCAGTATATATGTGTGTTGGAGTATATAAATAGCTATAAGCGAGAGTGAGTGATTGTGATAGTGGCTGTATGGATGAGTGTGTGCTTGTATCAGTGATTGTATAAGAGCGTAACAATGTGCCAGTATTTGTATGATTAAGTGAGCTGGTGTGTGTATAACTGTATAGGTGAGTAAATGGCAGTGTGTTTAATTATTTGCATGACTGACTAGGTGTGTGAGTACCTCTATGGATGAGTGGCGGTGTTTGAGTGTCTATATAGGAGTAAGAGTGCATATGATAGTCCTGTACTGAGTGACCATAAGTATGAGTGACTGTACGGGTGAGTGAGTGGATGTGTGTGTGTAGACCTAAGAATCAGTGAGTGGGTATGTAGTTATTGGTGTTGGAGTGTCTATAGTTTTGCGAATGGCAGTCTGTAATTTAGAGTGGGTGTATCAAAGGTTATATTAGGGTGTGAGGAGCTGCATCAGATTATCACGTGGATGATGTCATCAGTGATGTCATTTGAGATGTCATCAGTGATGTCATCAGTGATGTCACTGACCATGTCATGAGTGATGTAATATGTGACGTCATCAGCAGTGCATTGCGGGCGCGAGTTATAGTTAGCTGGACTAACTATAACGGGGGAATTTCACGGGTTTTGTACGAGTGCAATGTCCAACTAACTATAACTGTCCCTAAAACCTATGGTTTTTTCAGTGAATTTCAAAGGTTTTTTAAATGCTAATTTGTAACTATAACGTCCCTGAAACCTATGGTTTTTTCAGTGAATTTCAAAGGTTTTTTAAATGCTAATTTGTAACTATAACATGTCTGAAACCTACGGTTTTTTCAGTGAATTTCAAAGGTTTTGTAAATGACAATTTTTAAATGTATTAATTGTTATATAAATTTTTTTCATACTGATTTACTACATTTTTAGAAACAATTTTTTTTTACATATTTTATTTTTTAAATTACATTGTAATTACATTATACATTACATTACAAAAAATACTTTCTCAGAATGAATTACTTTAGTTTAAATACTTTGCACATAGGCAATAGACTTTTAAGTACAGTAGTTACAGTTGTTGCAATGGGCAACACATTTTCAAACACAATGCAACATTCAGCTCAATGTGAATTTCTAGTTAAATGCAATTACTTACTTTATGGATTACTTTTTCTAACCACAGGACTGGATCCTAGATTCAGTCCTGGGACATCTCCTGTAAACAGTTGAGTAAAAGCGTTTTGGTTACAGTCGTGAATTTTAAGGAATATTATTGTACTTTAAAAGTTGACACTTAGAAACTTTTTCTCATAGAATCACCAATGTTATCCTATGGAAGGAAATTCACTTAGAAGGTAAAAACTGTTATCGTTACTATAACTATAACTATAACTATCTACTGGCGGTCGCCAGTAGATAGTTATAGTTACAACCTATTATCCATAGGAAATCCGCGACATTCTATTTGAAATAACTCTCTTGCCGGTTGACGTATCTTCGCAAAATTTTCAAACTTTGTGGCCCGCTTCGGTCCGCTCCTACCCTGAAAGTCTCGGGGGATTCGCTAGCGGGGCCGAGAAAAAGGGGGGTCCCAAAACGCGTTTCCCCATGCATTTTTCCATAGGAAACTTTAGACACGGCTACAGCCCGAACTGCTGAACGGAATTACACCAAATTTGGCAAAGAGGTAGTTCTTGGTTCAGAAAGAACCCTTTTGTTAAATGGTGTAAACCGTTCAGTAGTTGCTGAGAAAATGAAAAGTAAAAAGATAGTGATATCTATGGCCGAGTAGGGTCCGCGTACCCTCAGCGCACCCTGCGCGCACCGTCCCGATCACGAGCTGCATGTTAATTGGTTGTCAGCTGGCTGTCAACATTCCGATTCAGGAAATGTTGGCAGTTATTTTGTCCCTCGGTAGAACCGAGGGACAGAAACAAGTGCGCAAAGCGCACAAAGGGGGCAGGGTAGAAACACCCTGACCCCCTAGGTTTGCTCAGGGGTCCCACAAGGACCCCTGGGCAAAAAAAAAAAAGAAATTTTTAAAAATCGGCAGGATGCGCTCAGGGTGCGCGAATCCTGCCGGAAAAAAATCAAAGCGTGGACTCCGCGCTCGATGTTACATTGGCCCTCGGGTGGCCCAAGTCCCGGGGGCATGGTGGGGGGGTTAATTTTATGTGTGGGGGCCTCAAGGGGCCCCCAAGCCCTGGGGACCGCCACCCCCAGGGCTTTTTTAAATGGTGCGGGAGGGCTCTGAGCCTCTCGCAGCCCCGGGGACCACCACCTCCCCGGGGCTTTTTTTTTAAAATTAAAAACCTGTGTGGGGGCTCCAGCCCCCACACGCCCGGGGACCCCCACCTCCCCGGGGCACTAAACATTTAAATATGGGGGTCCGTTACGGACCTCCAGAGCCCCGGGGACCACCACCTCCCGGGGCTGTGACCTGAATGGGAGGGGGCCGCACGGCCCCCTCCTGGAGCCCTTGATGGCCCTGGGGACCACCACCCCCAGGGCCGGCTCCTGCAGTGTCCCGGGTGCCTACCCTCGGGACACTGTAGTTTGCTATGGCAGGGACGGGAGCCTCGCGGCTCCCGTCCTGCCATAGCAAACTGCTTTGGATATTGGAAGAGAGAGCAGGGAAACCTGCTCTCTCTTCCAATATCCAAGCACATTGCTTTTCTCACATGGGGAGCTGCATCTTAGCAGCTCCCCATGTTGAAAAGCAATGCCGGCTCCCAAGGGACGCGGGGAGCCGGCGGGACTGTGGGGGATTGGGGACCCCCACAGACCCCAACGGAGAGGGCCAGCCCCGGGGATGGGGTCCCCGGGCAGTAGTGGCCGGGAGTGGAGCCATGCGGCCCCCTCCCCAAAGTTAAAAAAAAAAGAAGGTATGGCCGGCCCCGGGGATGGGGTCCCCGGGGCCTTAAATGGCCAGAGGAGGGGGCCACGCAGCCCCTCCAAAGAATAAAAATAAAAATAGAGGCCAGGCCCCGGGGGATGGGGTCCCCGGGGCCAATACAGGCCCAGGGAAGGGGGGGCCCGTTTTTTTTAAATTTTTTAATTAAAAAAAAGGGGTAAGGCCCTGGGGGATGGGGTCCCCAGGGCCCATAAACAGGAAAAAGGAAGGGGGGCCACACAGCCCCCCTTCAGGTAACAAAAAAAAAAAAAAAACGATCGGGCCCGCAGGCCCCGCCCCCTTCCTTCACCACTCTGCAAACGCGCCCCCTGGCACGTTTGCAGAGGGGGAACGAATTCCCCTTGAATACTGGGGGTCTCTGGGGCCAACTAGCCCACCAGGAACCTCCAGTATGCGCTAGGGGCTGCCTTGCAGAGAGGTGTACAGAGGCCACGCCCCTTTTACACCTCTCTGCAACGCAGCTCTGTGGCACTTTTTGGAGGTATATGGTGGGCTAGTTGGACTCCGGGGACCCTCAGGATTCAAGGGGACTTAATCCCCCAACTTAAAACGCGCCACGGGCACGTTTGCACAGTGGTGAAGGGAGGGCGGGGCTTCAGGTGACATGTGTGCAAACAGGCCCCGTGGCGCGTTTTAAGATGGGGAATTAAATCCCTTCATCCTGAGGGTCTTGGGCCAACTAGCCCAACAGGTACATCCAGAAAGCGCCACAGAGCTGCGTTGCAGAGAGGTGTAAAAGGGGTGTGGCCTCTCTACACGTCTCTGCAACGCAGCCCCTGGCGCATATTGGAGGTTCCTGGTGGGCTAGTTGGCCCCTAGGGACCCTCAGGATTCAAGGGGACTTAATCCCCAACTTAAAACGCGCCACGGGGCGCGTTTGCACAGATGTCACCTCAGGCCCCGCCCCCTCCCTTCACCATTGTGCAAATATTCTTCTAAAATCATCCGAAATACGAATTCCGATTTACTCACCTGTTATAAGGAGAGACCTCAGTGCTGCATCTTTCAGCCCAGTACTGGTCCTGAAAAGTAATTTTAACCGTACTTACCAGTAACTTGAATTTCCTTCCATAGGATATCATTGCCTGCTTTTTGCTGAAAAAGTTTCTAAGTGTTGATTTTTTAAACATACAAATATTCCTCTAAAATCAGCCGAAATACGAATTCCGATTTACTCACCTGTTATAAGGAGAGACCTCAGTGCTGCATCTTTCAGCCCAGTACTGGTCCTAAAAAGTATTTTTAACCGTACTTACCGGTAACTTGAATTTCCTTCCATAGGATATCATTGCCTGCTTTTTGCTGAAAAAGTTTCTAAGTGTTGATTTTTGAAACATACAAATATTCCTCTAAAATCAGCCGAAATCCGAATTCTGATTTACTCACCTGTTATCAGGAGAGACCTCAGTGCTGCATCTTTCAGCCCAGTACTGGTCCTGAAAAGTAATTTTAACCGTACTTACCGGTAACTTGAATTTCCTTCATAGGCTAACATTGACTGGTTTCACTTGGAAATTCTTCTAAGTGTGGAGTTTTGGAACTTTATAATATTCCTCTAAAATCAACCAAAGTACGAATTCCAATTTACTCACCTGTTATCAGGAGAGACCTCAGTGCTGCATCTTTCAGCCCAGTACTGATCCTGAAAAGTAATTTTAACCGTACTTACCAGTAACTTGAATTTCCTTCCATAGGATATCATTGCCTGCTTTTTGCTGAAAAAGTTTCTAAGTGTTGATTTTTGAAACATACAAATATTCCTCTAAAATCAGCCGAAATCCGAATTCTGATTTACTCACCTGTTATCAGGAGAGACCTCAGTGCTGCATCTTTCAGCCCAGTACTGGTCCTGAAAAGTAATTTTAACCGTACTTACCGGTAACTTGAATTTCCTTCATAGGCTAACATTGACTGGTTTCACTTGGAAATTCTTCTAAGTGTGGAGTTTTGGAACTTTATAATATTCCTCTAAAATCAACCAAAGTACGAATTCCAATTTACTCACCTGTTATCAGGAGAGAACCCAGTGCTGCATCTTTTAGCCCAGCACTGACCCTGAAAAGTAATTTTAACCGTACTTACCAGTAACTTATATTTTCTTCCATAGGAATCCATTGTCTGGTTTTCAGCAGAAAAGTTTCAAAGTGTCGATTTTCACAAACTACAAATATTCCTAAAAATCGCCTGTATGACTTAAACGCATTCTTTCAACTGTTTACAGGAGATGCACCAGTGCTGGATCCAGGATCCAACACTGAGTAAGAAAAAGTAACGATAACAGTTTTTACCTTCTAAGTGAATTTCCTTCCATAGGATAACATTGGTGATTCTATGAGAAAAAGTTTCTAAGTGTCAACTTTTAAAGTACAATAATATTCCTTAAAAATCACGACTGTAACCAAAACGCTTTTACTCAACTGTTTACAGGAGATGTCCCAGGACTGAATCTAGGATCCAGTCCTGTGGTTAGAAAAGTAATCCATAAAGTAAGTAATTGCATTTAACTAGAAATTCACATTGAGCTGAATGTTGCATTGTGTTTGAAAATGTGTTGCCCATTGCAACAACTGTAACTACTGTACTTAAAAGTCTATTGCCTATGTGCAAAGTATTTAAACTAAAGTAATTCATTCTGAGAAAGTATTTTTTGTAATGTAATGTATAATGTAATTACAATGTAATTTAAAAAATAAAATATGTAAAAAAAAATTGTTTCTAAAAATGTAGTAAATCAGTATGAAAAAAATTTATATAACAATTAATACATTTAAAAATTGTCATTTACAAAACCTTTGAAATTCACTGAAAAAACCGTAGGTTTCAGACATGTTATAGTTACAAATTAGCATTTAAAAACCTTTGAAATTCACTGAAAAAACCATAGGTTTCAGGGACGTTATAGTTACAAATTAGCATTTAAAAAACCTTTGAAATTCACTGAAAAAACCATAGGTTTTAGGGACAGTTATAGTTAGTTGGACATTGCACTCGTACAAAACCCGTGAAATTCCCCGTTATAGTTAGTCC
The DNA here is from genome assembly GCA_963921515.1 of Calotriton arnoldi. Taxonomy (NCBI): domain Eukaryota; kingdom Metazoa; phylum Chordata; class Amphibia; order Caudata; family Salamandridae; genus Calotriton; species Calotriton arnoldi. The sequence goes on along the minus strand of CAWUFW010013393.1, from coordinate 351,891 downwards.
AGCTAACTATAACTCGCGCCCCCGCAATGCACTGCTGATGACGTCACATATTACATCACTCATGACATGGTCAGTGACATCACTGATGACATCCCTGATGACATCTCAAATGACATCACTGATGACATCATCCACGTGATAATCTGATGCAGCTCCTCACACCCTAATATAACCTTTGATACACCCAATCTAAATTACAGACTGCCATTCGCAAAACTATAGACACTCCAACACCAATAACTACATACCCACTCACTGATTCTTAGGTCTACACACAGACATCCACTCACTCACCCGTACAGTCACTCATACTTATGGTCACTCAGTACAGGACTATCATATGCACTCTTACTCCTATATAGACACTCAAACACCGCCACTCATCCATAGAGGTACTCACACACCTAGTCAGTCATGCAAATAATTAAACACACTGCCATTTACTCACCTATACAGTTATACACACACCAGCTCACTTAATCATACAAATACTAGCACATTGTTACGCTCTTATACAATCACTGATACAAGCACACACTCATCCATACAGCCACTATCACAATCACTCACTCTCGCTTATAGCTATTTATATACTCCAACACACATATATACTGGCTTTCACATATGTAGTTACTCACACATGTACCACTGGGACATACATTCACTCACTAACACACTCTTACACACACTTACCCACCCATACAGTCTATCACAGATGCACTCTTGAAACCATCCACCCAGTGAATCACCCACTCACACATCTATGCACAGAGTCGCACACACCCCACCCACACAAACACTCAGGCACCCATACAGATACTCAGACAACCAATCAATAACTCATATAGACACTCATGTAGCTATTCACAAACCCATGCAGCCACTTACACAGCAACAGACAGACGGATACAGACATTCACCCAGTTTAGTCACTAACCCATGCATTCAGTAAGATACGTTAAATCACTCACTTATAGAGTCAGTCACGCACCTACTAAATCATCCATACAGACACTTACACACCCACTCATTCTTCAATACGTCTTTTCCTATATATATTAAAAATATTTCAACTTTACAGAAACACACAGTCACTGGATGATGTCATCAGTGATGTCATTTGAGATGTCATCAGTGATGTCATCAGTGATGTCACTGACCATGTCATGAGTGATGTAATATGTGACGTCATCAGCAGTGCATTGCGGGGGCGCGAGTTATAGTTAGCTGGACTAACTATAACGGGGGAATTTCACGGGTTTTGTAACGAGTGCAATGTCCAACTAACTATAACTGTCCCTAAAACCTATGGTTTTTTCAGTGAATTTCAAAGGTTTTTTAAATGCTAATTTGTAACTATAACGTCCCTGAAACCTATGTTTTTTTCAGTGAATATATATATATATATATATATATATGTATATATATATATACTTTATTTTATTTTATTTATTTATTTTTGATACAAAAGACGCCGCACTCTGGAATCCTGTGATGTGAATTTTAATTACAGAGCCAGTCTGTCACACCGACTCGTTTCGGCCAACACGGCCTTTCTCACGGTAGGGGGCACTACTGTTACAGCTGCTTTAAATCATTTCCTGTGATTGACAAATCCCATGGACTTCTGGGAGTTGTAGTATAATTAAAAACCAATGCAAGTTCCCTCGTGACAGATGCATTTTTCGCATGATTGGTACTAGTTATCTTACCATGCTAACCATATATCTAATGAACAATGTATTTAGCACATGAAACTGATAACAATTTCTCAATAATGTCACTTAGTATATACACATATGATAAATCGTTAAGTACAATATAAATGTGATTTGAGCTGTTTGATCTAATGTGACATAGTGTTCAAATGTTTTTAGGGTATAGTACCCTATTTTTGAAACGGTTGGTTTCGCAACTATGTTCCATAGTCTTATGTTCAATTTCATGTTATGAGCATAAATTGTATTTACTTTTGCAATGATTGTTCCATAAAGTTTTTTTCGTTTTTTATATATTTCAATTATATTCAATTTACAGATGCACATAAAGTTCTTCGTCTAAGTTCATCCCTTTGGGAATCTTGGTGCGGAGTCTGATAATATACTTTAATTCCAACTGTCTTAATTTCTTTCTCCTATCACCCAATCTTTCATTCAATTCCACTGTATCAATACCAAAGAAATTCATGCTCCGCCAGTCCCCATTTTGACAAAGTAGCAGGGGCTTTGCTGTCGCATAAGTTGAATCTTTGTTTTTGACAGCACGGATATGCTCTAAAATCCGTTTTTTTAGCATGCAAATAGTACTGCCTATATACATTAGGCCGCAATTACATTGAATGGCATATACCACGTATTGTGTTGTGCATGTTATTCTTTGTTTGATCTGGATAACTCTTCCCTCGGGATCTCTTATCTCTTTCTTGTTGATTCCAATTTAACAGGCTTTACAGCTGTTACATTTCTTGAAGCCGATCTGTTGTTTTTCCAACCAATTCTTTTCCCCAATTTGGTTTGGAAATGGCTTTGTACTATTGTATCTTTAAGAGATGGTACCTTCCTATAGGTGATCAATGGTCTTTCACCAATGGTTGCAGCAATGTCCTGATCTTGTTGAAGTAAAGGCCAATACTTCTGAATGACTTGTTGGATCTTATGTGCCTCTTTACTATATGTTATTATAAGCCTTGGGGCTGTTTGTCTGTCTGTTTCTTTTTGATCTTTGTCCCTTGTCCTTACATTTTTGAGTTTTTTTATCAGAATTTCTGTACGGGACATATTTTCAATTTTCTTCAGATTTTTGTTGAGATCTCTCTCTATATCCTCTCTTTGAGTCTTCCTACACATTTGGTGATTTCCTTTTTGGCTTCATCATCCTTCGAGCAATTTCGTCGCATTCGAATGAATTCTCCGTATGGAATGCTTTTAAGAAGCGGCTTAGGATGGAAACTATCTGCATGAAGAATGCTGTTTGTCGCCGTTTTCTTCCTATACAGAGTAGTTTGTATTTGTCCATCGTCAATATACACTGTAGTGTCCAAGAAGTCTATTTTGTGTCGGCTGACGGAACATGTGAACGAAAGTCCTATATCGTTATCATTCAATGAATCAAAGTATTCCATAAATTCGTCCTTTTTACCGTTCCAGATTAGAAAAAGATCATCTATATAACGTGTCCATAGTATGATCTTTTCAAGGGCCTTGTTATTGTTTGGACCCCAGGCTATTTCCTTCTCCCACCATCCCATGGTGATGTTGGCATAGTTTGGGGAGAAGGAAATGCCCATGGCACAGCCACACAATTGATGATACAACTCATGATCAAAGAAGAAGATATTGTTCGTCAAGCACATTTTTATCATTGACAATAGCATTGCAGAGTGCTCCAATTCACTGATGTTACGTTGTTTTAGGAAATGAGCACAGGCATTTAGGCCTATTGTGTGATTGATTGAAGTATATAGGGAAACCACATCAATTGTTATCATGATATATGATGGACTCCTTGCTATATTAGAAAGTACACGTAAAAAATCTCCAGTATCTTGGATGTAGGAATTCAGACTTTGAACGATCAGGGCCAAATAATGATCTACATAAGATGAAATGTTTTCATATAACGAATCACATGACGATACTATAGGCCTGCCAGGAGGGTTGATGAGTGTTTTGTGGATTTTCGGTAGAAAGTATACAGTTGGGATTGTTGGATTTTCCTTTAATAAGAATAGTCGTTCCTCATCACTGATTAATTTGTGTTTGTGCCAATTGTCTAAATTATTTCTCACATTTTGAATCATTTGATTAATGGGATTGTGTGTTAATTTCTGATACTTTTCAGAGTCATGTAGTTGACGATATGCTTCTTTTTTGTAATCACTGGTATTCTGGATTACGATATTTCCGCCCTTGTCCGCGGGCTTAATTATTATGCTCGAATTATTTGACAAGGTTTGAATTGCTTGATTTTCTTTCATTGACACATTTTCCCTCTGTTTGTTATTTCTTACTTTCTGCATTTTATCTATTTCATTCATCACTGCTTCCGAGAAGGAATCAATTTTATTACCTGGAGATAGTTGTGGGCAGTATCTGGATTTATTTCTTAGACCACTGCTTTCATATTTTTTGGTGTTTATTTCAAGGTCTTGGAGCATTTCAAGTTCAGTAGTTTCATTCTCTTGTAACTCGTTGGCCAAGTCATAAAGGTTTTTAGATGTGGAATCTCCTCTATTGTTAGCTCCATGTCTTTGTTTTCCATCAGATCACTGCTATTTTCCTGAGGATTCACATTTTGATTACTTTGAAGCAATTTGCCAGCATGTACTTTTGTGAGTTTTAATTTGCGGACATATTTGTATATATCAATTTTAGTGTCTGTATAGTTAAAGTGTCTTTCCGGACAAAAAGAGAGGCCTCTATTTAATAATTGACATTCCATTGTTGTTGGAGTATAATCCGATAAATTGATGATTAGGTTATCTGCAGTTAATTCTTCTTCGTTCGATTCCTCAAGGGATATTGTCTTCTTGCGCTTACTTCTTCGGGTTTTCCTGGAACTTCTGAAGATCTTATATTGCCTCTTCCAAACCCTCTGCCTCTGCCCCGGCCTTGCCCCCGATTTCGTGATAGATTCTGATCCAAGTTGACAAGGCGCATCTCCTCTAAAAAAGAGATATTGTCCGGTATATTTTTGCTGCTGGTTGCTTCATTTTTACTGCCACTTATGTCTGATTCACTTCCTGTCTCTCCTCCTGGTTTCGATATTTTTGTGGCATAATTTATTTTTAACGCGTCAAAGCGTTTTGCGAAAGTTAGTATCTGTCCTTGTTTATAATTTGTTTAATCTCTGACATATTTTCTTTGTTTTCGCTGTTGAATTTCGTCCTCATATTTTTCTAGCCGGTCCTCCATATCTTTACGTAATTTTAATGTTTCCTCTTTGTCACATTGATTGATTTTAGCCTCCAGATCTTTTATGGCTGTGTGTATTTCAATTAGATCGATTTCCGCATATTTTATAAGTATCCGCATCATGTTTTTGCTACATTCCATATTATTTGCCCCCATTCTTCCAACATATCTGCACGTGTATCTGGATGCGTGGGCATAGTAAAAATCCTTAGTCCTCGTGGGACTCTGTCGACTTCAAGATATTTTTGCAATGCCAATATTTCCCAACTCTTACTTATTTCTTTTTTATATTGTCTTTCGACTTAAAAGATCAATTGCTTTAACGTGGGATTAGATTCATTTGGAGGCATTGTCTTCGTTATCGCTGTTACTCCTATTTGGCTGCCTGCTTGGAACATTGTTGCCATTTTCTGCACGCGTTTAGCTTTGCGTGCTTCCATTTCAACTAATAGATCAAACTACGGTAGCTATGGTAAGATTAACACAATGTTACTTGTTTTGTTGCTGATTGCATATTGTTGGCTTTGTCTGTTTGGTCGTAATCTAACAGGATTCCCCCTTTGCGGTTGGAGAGCCGCGTATCGCTATGTTGTTTTGGTAGCGATGCCGGTCTCTATTTAATACCGTAATCAAGTCTCTTCGATTGAAAGAAAGTGCACGTATATTTCGCCTTAATGTAAGTAACTCACAGTTTGGGGAGACTCCTGTACGGTTGGGGCTCTCCGCTCCGTCCTCCAGCGCTCAACCCTGCGAGCATGGCGTTCTCCACGGCTTGTTTTTCAATCGGTCGCTTCCGGCGTCGATTCAATTTTCCCAATGTGGTTCCTGTCGGAGCGCGCAACAGCGGGTGCAGACGTTGGGCCGAACCAGTGGCCAATTTCAATTTTGATACAAAAGACGCCGCACTCTGGAATCCTGTGATGTGAATTTTAATTACAGAGCCAGTCTGTCACACCGACGTGTTTCGGCCAACACGGCCTTTCTCACGGTAGGGGGCACTACTGTTACAGCTGCTTTAAATCATTTCCTGTGATTGACAAATCCCATGGACTTCTGGGAGTTGTAGTATAATTAAAAACCAATGCAAGTTCCCTCGTGACAGATGCATTTTTCGCATGATTGGTACTAGTTATCTTACCATGCTAACCATATATCTAATGAACAATGTATTTAGTACATGAAACTGATAACAATTTCTCAATAATGTCACTTAGTATATACACATATGATAAATCATTAAGTACAATATAAATGTGATTTGAGCTGTTTGATCTAATGTGACATAGTGTTCAAATGGGAAAAAAAAAATATATATGTATATATATATATATATATATATATATATATATATATATATATATATATATATATATATATATATATGAGGCCCACTTCTGGAGAGGAACGCCTTTAATTGCAAGTATTGCCGTACATGAGCCCTTCATAGTCCAACATGTTTCAGCATACACAGCCTTGATCACGGACAAAGGGCAGTTGCAAAGTGCGTACGTGCCCGCATATTTAAATACTTTTAGTCACATGACTGTTCAAAACTGCTTCTCCCAAAATGCACCATACTAGTCAGGTAAATATTGTAATTCATAAGATAATACTCGTTGTTAGGAAAAGTTCCAAATATTCTGGCAGCTTCATGGTGCATTTAATGTTTGTAACATCCAGATGGAAATAACAGTCACGGAAAGTAAAATCAACAGTGATATTTGTTAAAGTCACCTTGAAACAAAGGTCTCCATTTCCAGAATGATTAATGGAACTGTCCATCCCATCAAAACCCTTCCAAAACTGCAGCTGCTTTTGCTAAAGTAGCATCTCCTCAGTAGGTTTGGTGGCAGACGTTATAGCTAGGCTCAAGTTTCACTCATACAAAACCAGTGAAATTCAGCAGTTATAGTTAGCTGAGCTAACTATAACTTCCACCCCTGCAATGCTCTGCTTATGATCTCACATATTACATCACTCAACTGTAATATCTGTGTCCTGTTCTGCAACTCCTCCTCTTAACAACTCTTCATTTTCCCTACAATCCTGCTCAGGACCAAAGAAACGAAACTGCACATCATCACAAACCTTTTCTATGTCTGCCACAGTCTGCCTATGCAAAAGTGCTCTATTCATTTCTCCTAAACATAAGAGGTTTCACATAGTTCAGCCTCCTAACTAAAGTTTGCGTTGTTGAGTGATGTACAGCTAACATCCTGAAATGATGAAAGGTGCTTTGGCACACTTTCTTTGATAAACAAGCTAGTGAGTATCCCAGCAAATTTGTATGCTTTCTAATCTTGCAAGGATCCATTCCTTGTAAAGTACATATGTTGTGTTTTAAACTTCGCATTGGAAAGATACGTAGACATTTTCTTAATATATCAATGGATTGCTGTTGAATACTACAAACACTACTACAATTCCATTTGTCTACAGGCACCTGACTCCACTTTCCTTGTACCTCTTCTCCAATAACTTGTTCTTCATTTCTAGGTACCTTCACCTCTTTTGCTATAGGAGTGCCATTCTTCATTCTATTTAGAATCAAAATGGCAAGCTTCCTGTTCAATGCAAAGGCCTTATCAACTACTCTCTCAACTCGTTCTTTCTGTTTCAGTGTCTCTCTCCTTTTTCTATACTTTTTCATAGTTGTCATCAGATTTATAACTACTCTACTACGAAACATCCTGGCTCGGATTTCCTTAAACTACTTCTGTCTCCTGGTTAAGGTGTGTCCAACTTTGTTAAATTTATTCCTGTTCTTGTTATATAGATTTTGCTCACTGTTTTTCTTCCTCATAGTTCGAATTTTTTTACAATATTTTGTAATCTTTGGAAATGACCACATATATTTTTTCAAGAAATGACTTTGTTCTCTTACCAATAGCTCTTTCTTCTTTCACCACTTTTTCTTCATTTTGCCCCTTTTTTGTTTCAGTTCTCCATAGATACTGTAGTTGCTTCTGTTCCTTTTTCCTCTGAGCCTTTGTAGCCATTCTGTCTGTGGTTATGCAAATATTGTTCTGTAGAAAAAAAGAAGTATATTTGAATTTTTATTCTAGCCAATGTGCCAACTACTTTACTACTGACTTACACATAATACAAAAACAGTTTTTATGTTATGTTGCAGTTTTAAATCTACAGATGAACATAGCTACATAACTACAAGAACTTGTTTCACTGTACCAAACCCAAACCAAAACACTAAACTTAATTTATTAGTTATCTTTTAATATTATAGCACCCTCTCTTACAACACAGCTGCATCATATCTCAGTTCTCACTTATACATGCTAAAAGACCACCTTATCCCTTTTGTAGTAAATTTTAAAACATCAACCAAAGTTTAAAGTACATACAGTGTCTCAATACTGTAAGTCCGAAAACACAACATAAGAACTATTACTGTGCCTCTCTATCACTGTGTCACTGGTAGATTTCGTGTTTCAGTACTTTTCTACTTACATGTGTCAGTTTTAAATTTTGAGAAACACTGCATATAAAAATCTGCACATTAATCTGTATCACAGCATATAGCTCACTAATTCTTCCGAGTACATGCAAACAGTGTGTGACAGATTACATATATAATTCACCAGATGGTTCTAAAAGAGTACATATTCCTCACTAAAACTTGTAAATACATGTGTTTGTGGTTGAGTACAACAATACTCCCTGGGTGATTGGATGAGTGGATAGATAGTGCCTAGGTGATTCCCTCAGAATATAGGTAGTGCCTGGATGATTCCCTGAGTATGTAGGAACTACATCGATGGTTCCATATCTGCATAGTTAGGGCCTGTGTGTTCTCATGACTATATTGCTACTATCTGGGTGTTTGGATGAGTGCATGAGTACTGCCTGAATGATTAAATAAGTGCATAACTAATGCCTCAATGGTTCAATACATGCATAGATAGTGGTTCGAGGATTAAATGAGTGCTACTCTAGTCACTGGGTGATAACAGGACTACATGCGTAGTATATACATGATTTTTTCAATGCATGCATAGTGCGTACGTCATTGTTTAAGTGCATACATAGCACCTGGCAGATTGCATGAGTAGTGTTTCAGGGATTGAATGAGTACATAACTGATGCCCATGTGTTTTGGGTTAATTGAACAGGTAATACCTGGGTGATTATAAAACTACATGTGTATTGCCTGGATAATTGAATGATCAGTAGTGCCTTGCTGATTACTTGAGTGCATAACTAATGTCTGAGTAATTGTATAAGTCCATTGTTAAAGCTTGAGTGATTGGATAAAAGCAAGTGTGCTGCTGTGGTGATTATATTAGAGCAAGAGTATTGCCACAGTAATTGGATGAGAGTATGGCTACTGGAAGGGTGATAGGTTCACTGCAATGGTACTTCCTGCATCATTGGATGACTGCATGACTAGTATCTGAGTGTTTGGATGAGTGCATGGGTTGTGCCTCAGTATTTTGATGAGTGCATGGGTTTTAAGTGAGTGATTGGATGAGTGCATGGGTTGTGTGTGGGTGTTTGAATAACTGCATAGGTACAGCTTTGGTGACTGTATAGGTGAATGGTTAGTGCCTGGGTGATTGGATGAATGCATGGGTGTTGCCTGCGTAGTTCAATGAGCACATAATGAGTGCCTCCGTGATTGGAAGAGTGAATGTGTAGTGCCTGGGTGATGGAATAAGTGTGTACATAGTGCATGAGTGATTGAATAACTGCCTGAATAGTGGCTGAGGGATTGGATGACTGTCTGAGTAATGGTTGGGTGACTGTAAAGTATCTCCATTGCTGCTACATGCATAACAGTTGTGACTATATCTGTAACGTATTGTTTAAGTCCTTCTGTCAGTATCAAACTATCTGTTTTAGTGTATCTGTCTTTTCTAATGACCTATGTGTCATAAAAGTCTAGATATCACACTTCGTATATAATTGAATGCATGCCTGTCTACAAGCTTAGATTGCTCTGTTACTCAGCATGCACATGCATCAGTAAGTTTCTAAAACTGAAAACAGCAAATCTCACTTTTTTTAAGCACAAAATCTTTTCCTAATGGCCTACCTACATCATTCCTCAAATTTGTCTTGTGAGTTTAAAACATATATTCAGTATTTCTCAAAGAAAAGTTACACGCCAAATAAAGGTAGCACAAGAACTCTCAACAAACATTCTGCACTATAAACTCTCCTCAATTTTAAGCAGAGCAGGTTTAAAGAAATACACCACCCTCACCACATAGATGAAATTTTCATTAGCCGTAAAAGAACATAGATCACCATATAAACATATATGTGATTCCATAATAGATATACACCTTCAAGCCATCTTTCCAAAAATATATACTTCTCTACACCTATAAATAATCTAGGAGTTCCACTGTACATAAATCCATCTGCAACCACAAAAAAAGAATCACACATCTAAGCAAATGCAAACCACTCATATAAGTAAAAACCACATTGACAAACAGTTCCTAATACATACCTAACAAATATCACTACTTTATAATACATATACAGGCGTGAAACATTTTCTTCTGTTTTACTTGTGACTACACTACTCCTGTTTAATAATGTGAACAAAAGTACTACATCCCCCAGAATGCAAATAACAGAGATAGATCTATTCTGCACATGATGCTTGGACATTTAAAACATTCTTAGGGCCACATGTATTAAGCATTTTTGCTGTTGGAAATGGCAGATCGGTCCATTTTCGACAGCAAAAATTCTTTTACCTATGAACGAAACACAAATTGCGATTCGGTAACAAGTTCATGAATCGCAATTTGTGTTTGCGATTCTGTATTTGGAAGGGGCGTGTTTAGGGCATCCCTTTCAAATACCGAATCTGAATGGGATATCTGAATGTTTTGCGACTAAATTACCGTTGCAAAACACGCATATTTTTTGCGACCGGAATATTTTACCGACTCCTTGAAGGAGGTGGTAACCCATTCGCAACTGGGAAGTCCCCAGGGAGCCCATTCCCCTTTGAGAATGGAAAACAAATATTTTTAAGAGCAGGCAGTGGTCTGACGGACCACTGCCTACTCTTAAAAAATTAAACTGCAAAGTTTCAGTTTTTCTTTTTAAATGCATCCCGTTTTCCTTAAAGGAAAATGGGATGCATTTAAAAAGAAAAAAATGAAACGTTGAATTGCGACCTAACTCATTAATATGCATGAGGTAGGCCTATTTGCGACCCATTAGGAATCGCTAATGAAACTCAAAAGAGTTTCATACATTAGGATTAGCGATTACCTAATTGTGATTTGGAGAAAATCGCAATAAGGTAATCGCTACTTGAAATAATGATACATATGGCCCTTGGTTTTAAATACATTCTTCATTACAACTTTGAACAATACTATACTGTTATTTTTCTATAAACTACACAATGGAATAAAGGGGCACTAATTCATTTTTCTCTTACTTCCCAAAACATTTCGTACGAACATCTTAAACACATTCCCTCTGATAGATACAGTCCATCTCATATATTTTTTCATATCATTGTGATACTCTTTTTTAGCTAATGTATTTTTTTTAAATAACTAAAAAGTTATGTACATACCAGTGAATTGAGTTTGTAGATTATATTGTTGTTTTAGTTCTTTTTTAAATAGTTTTGACACAGTTAGGATTTGAAAAACTAAGCACAAGAATGGTCCACCACCCTCATACAAAGCAATAATAAAATGGCAACCTCTTCAACTTTCCACTCTTTGATCATGATAAAGGCAGCAAATGAAATCATGTCTTTCATTTCAGACTATTCTATCTCCATTTGTGAATGGTTAGCATCTGTTAACCCTTTTCCTCTCTTTCAAAACGAGCTTCCTGGCTCTGCGTTTTTTTTGCGATCATCACAGAATAATCGCGGAAAAACACTGGAGTCCAACCCTATATTTAGCTTCAGTTTTTTTACATTTAGATACTGCACAACAGTTTATTACATAGTCCTCAATTGGAAATTAAAGTTTATCATTTCTTAAATTATGTCATAACTCTTCAACTTTAAAAAAAAAAATTCTTTCTTTTTAACACCTTTCCCCCCCAGTACACTCTTAGCTCAGTGTATCTAGCACCCCAATGGACCCAGTAGGTCACAAATTCACAGCACATTCTAGAGGGAACATGCTACTTCCAAATGAGATACAGCAGGTGTGGTTTACTGCACAGATTCAGAAGCATATCCATGTCTATATACATTCCTTTTTTAAAAGAACAGTCAGTAATTGCACTTCCTACTAATGCATCCAATGTACTACCTAATTTTATTCACTTACTTACTGACAGCATCCAATGAAATATATCTTTAAAAAAAAAAAATTAGTAAACACCTCCATTTTAACTGCTTTTCATTTGGAAAACTACCGCATTCAGCTCCAGCCTTCTCCTGACTTCTATTGCTCCTTCACTTCAAAATGCTTAGAGTGTGGATTGTTGGCCACAGCTATGACTATTGAGCTGAAGAGGCTGCAAAAAAGTGAGGTATTGACAGGGACTTGGGTTTGCCAAATGTGGAGATTACTTGGTTTGGCCAGAGAGGGTTAAAGTTTCATCAGTTGCTGGCTTTGGTTAAAACCATTGTGGTTTGCCGGGCTCCTCACCTGATGATTGTGCACTCTGGTGGCAATGACCTAGGCACATTGACTGGGGTAGGGCTGGAAATCCTAATGAAAGATACCTTTGCAGAATTGATGTCACTTTTCCCTCACACTGTCTTGGTGTACTCTAATATATGCAAAGGACAGAAATTAAAGTGGTCAAATCAATACTGTCCACAGAGTGACAAAACCAGGAAACATGTTAATAAAACTGTTTCTGCATTCCTCAGAGACCATTGCATGGGCTGTATCTATAACGACAACTGCGTTTTGACATGCATGGAATCTATAGAAATAATGGAGTACACTTTACAGACGAAGGCAACAGGGTGTTTCTAAGTAACCTGAAACTCTGCATCTGGTCTTATATGTAGCTGTCATATTCACACAATCAACACAAAGGCTCTTGTCAAAGCCACCCAAGTACCCAAAATATTGTTAATTTTCTTTATAAAGATCCTTTTTTTAAGTTTTGGGGTATCTTCGTGACTACATCGCGATGGTCACGAATACATCACATAATCACAAAACAAAAGCAGACATTCACCCGCCACCAGCACATCCAAAAATATTAACTAAAAAAATCCATTGTAAAGATTGTGCTACACATATTACTATATACATGCTTCTTTAAAAATATGTTTAAACTCATGTTTTTCTACTAAGTTTCTTTAAAATCCATCTTTCAGTCCTATTTTCCGTTTTCACAGCTATGCAGGAAGTCGCAACGGCTCCGTTAACCGAGACGATCGTGCCTTTTCCATAAAGTGAAAAACCCATATATGCACACATATTACAGTATTTTACACACTAGGGGTTTATTACCATACACTTCAAACTCATGCTTTTCTAGTGCATTCCTAGAACAACCATCTCTTAAACCTATTTTCTGTGTTCGCGGTGAGGCCGGAGATCGCGATGAAGTCGGTGATCGCGACCCCCGCAGATATGGCGCAAAAGCAGGAATTCAATAGCCACCATCAAATTCAAAAATTATAACTACATAAATAATTCTAACCATCACACTAGATAAATCACTATCTAAATAACTCTATAAAAACATTTATCAGAATCTCAATATATAATACAATGTGTATTAATGATTCACTGATATATATTTTTATATTTCCACCAATATTTGCGATATCCCACGATAGTCGCGACGTACCCATGATGGTACATGGGGGGCCACACTGGCGATCATGGCATTGCCACAAATATCGCGTGTGATTAAAAAAATCAATTTTGGACACATAACTTGTGTCACTAACACTTACATTTCTGAAAGATGGGGTCAGAGTACCTCGACACTGACCCCTTTTGTTTGCTTTCACAGAAAGTTTTAGCCCCAGGTGCCATTCCTGATAGATAAAATGACAGCCACCACTTTCTGTTCAGGTTGTGTCCAGCCGCTCACAGCATTCCTGTTAGCACGTGCAGTTGCGATTAATCACAAAATCGTTGCGAAATATCCACGACCAGAGATATCACCATAATTTTGAACTTAAATTTCTCAAAAACTACTGAATGTATTTGCACCAAATAACAAAAGGCACAATCTTTGCAACAACATCTACCTTTCTGCCAAATTTGGTGTAATTCCGTTCAGCAGTTTGGGCTGTAGGTTTGATAACGCGTTCCTATGGGAATTAACATTACAAATGCATCGTTATTTCATGCCTCTATTCCTTGGTCCCCACTGCATGGATCACCCCCAAACTATGCATGACACACAGAATCTACATTGACACTTTTTTAGGAAAATTTCATGAAGATTGGTCATATACAAACACACACACACTCATATACATATATACATATATATATAATATATATTTACTGGAAAAAACCACAGGTTTCAGGGACGTTATAATTAGTTGGACATTTCACTCGTACAAAACCAGAGAAATTCGGCCGTTATAGTTAGCTGAGCTAACTATAACTCGCGCCCCGCAATGCACTGCTGATGATGTTACATATTACATCACTCATTACATGGTCAGAATGAAATGCAGAAATTTACAAAAGAGGAGCAGAAGAACCAACAGAGGTGCAGAAAGAGGCCTACTTCGACTGTACCTTACAACAGACTCATACAAAGTAGCCTAATCACTAATCTTTCTCCCAAGATCTCTAAACCCTCACTTTCCTCTTGAAGGTTCACTATTCATCGACTGCTCAGAATGTTAGGCATACCAAATATAAAACAGCAATCCTAAGCATGTTGTAAGTCTGACTAAGTTTGTGAAGGTATGCATGTGGGTGTGTGTCTGCTTTTACCTAGTAACATGTTACATAAAAATAAACATACAAATACTTGAATACCTGTGTTTCAAACAGCATACTCTGTAAATTTGTGTACAAAAAGGTAGAAGCAAGAGAAGTGCAGAAAGAAGCAATATAGGTGCAGAAAGAGGCAAGAGAGATGCAGAAACAGGCAAAAGAGGTGCAGAAAGAGAGAAAAGGGGTGCAGACAGAGGCAAGAGAGGTGCAGAAAGAGGGAAGAGGGGTGCAGAAGTAGGGAGGAGGGGTGCAGAAATTTGGAAGAGAGGTGCAGATAGAAGCAAGAGCAGTGCATAAACAACCAACAGAGGTGCAGGAAGAAGCAAGAGGGGTGCAGAAAGAAGCATCAGAAGTGCAGAAAGAAGCAAAAGAGGTACAGAAAGAGGGAAAAGGGTGCAGAAAGAGGCAAGAGAAGTGCAGAAAGAGGCAAGAGAGGTACAGAAAGAGGCAAGAGAGGTGCAGTAAAGGGGAGGAGGGGTGCAGAAAGAGGAAAGATGGGTGCAGAAAGAAGCAAGAGTAGTGCAGAAAGAAGCAAGAGAAGTGCAGAATAAAGCAACAGAGGTGCAGAAAGAGGCAAGAGGGGTGCAGAAAGAGGCAACAGAGGTGCAGAAGGAGGCAAGAGAACTGCAGAAAGAGGCAAGAGAGTTGCAGAAAGAGGCAAGAGAGTTGCAGAAACAGGCAAAAGAGGTGCATAAAGAGGGAACAGGGGTGCAGACAGAGGCAAGAGAAGTGCAGAAAGAGGGAAGAGGGAAGAGGGGTGCAGAAGGAGGCAAGAGAGGTGCAGAAATTTGCAAGAGAGGTACAGAAAGAAGCAAGAGCAGTGCAGAAAGAACCAACGGAGGTGCAGAAAGATGCAAGAGGGGTGCAGAAAGAGGCAAGAGAAGTGCAAAAAGAAGCAAATAAGGTACAGAAAGAGGGAAGAGGGTGCAGAAAGAGGCAAGAGAACTGCAGAAAGAGGCAACAGAGGTACAGAAAGAGGCAAGACAGGTGCAGGGAAAGGGAAGAAGGGTGCAGAAAGAAGCAAGAGAGGTGCAGAAAGAGGCAAGAGGGGTGCAGAAAAAGGCAAGAGAAGAACATAAATAGGCAAGAGAGATGCACAAAGAGGGAAGAAGGGTGCAGAAAGAGGCAAGAGGGGTGCAGAAAGAAGCAAGAGAGCTGTAGAAAGAAGCATCAGAAGTGCAGAATGAAACAACAGGGGTGCAGGAAGAGGCAGGAGGGGTGCAGAAAGAGGCAACAGAGGAGCAGAAGGAGGCAAGAGAACTGCAGAAAGAGGCAAGAGAGTTGTAGAAACAGGCAAAAAAGGTGCAGAAAGAGGGAACAGGGGTGGAGACAGACACAAGAGAAGTGCAGAAAGAGGGAAAAGGGGTGCAGAAATGTACAAGAGAGGTGCAGAAAGAAGCAAGAGCAGTGCAGAAAGAACCAACAGAGGTGCAGAAAGAGGCACGAGGGGGGCAGAAAGAACAGAGAGAAGTGCAGACAGAAGCAAAAGAGGTGCAGAAAGAGGCAAAAGTAGTGCAGAAAGAACCAAGAGATGTGCAGAAAGGGGGAAGAAGGGTACAGAAAGAAGCAAGAGAGATGCAGAAAGAAGCAAGAGAAGTGCAGAAAGAGGCAAGTGAAGTGCAGAAGGAGGCAAGAGAACTGCAGAAAGAGACAAGAGAGTTGCAGATTCAGGCACAAGGGGTTCAGAAGAGGGAACAGTTGTACAGACTGAGGCAAGAGAGGTGCCAAAAGAGGTAAGATGGTTGCAGAAAGAGGCAAGAGGGATGCAGAAATTTGCAACAGAGGTGCAGAAAGAAGCAAGAGCAGTGTAGAAAGAACCAACAGGGGTGCAGAAAGAGGCAAGAGGGGTACAGAAAGAGGCAAGTGAATTTCAGAAAGAAGCAAAAGAGGTGCAGAAAGAGGCAAGAGAACTGCAGAAAAAGGCAAGAGAGGTTCAGAAAGAGGTAGGAGAGGTGCACAAGCACAAAGAGGCAAGACGGGTATAGAAAGAGGCAAGAGGGGTGCAGAAAGAAGCAAGAGAAGTGCAGAAAGAAACAAGAGAGGTGCTGAAAGAGGCAAGAGGGGTGTAGAAAGAGGCAAGAGAAGTGCAGAAAGAAGCAACAGAGGTGCAGAAAGAGGCAAGAGAGGTGCAGAAGCAGGAACAAAAGGTGCAGAAAGAGGGAACAGGGGTGCAGAAACAGGCAAGAGGGATACAGAAGTTTGCAAGAGAGGTGTAGAAAAGTTTTCTTTGGTGAGCTTTGAAATATCCTGGGTAATCTTAACCCCCAAATATCTCATTTCCTTTTTACACTTTCTCTCGCCAACCTCCATATGCCAGGTCATGACATCCGTCTTTTCCTTATTGATAGCATAACCTGAGATTTTCCCAAAATCTGTTGTTAACGTTAAAACCGAACTTAGGGTTTTTTCAAAATTGGTAGTAAAAATGTAAATATCATCAGCATATAACCCTATTTTCTTGCTCCACCCATTAAATTCGAATGAGGAGATGTCTATGTTATTTCTGATTTTCCTGGCTAGTGGCTCAATGTACAAATCAAACAACAATGGCGACAGGGGGCAACCCTGCCTAGTGCCCCTTATAATCTGAAGAGCTTTTGTCATTCCTTCATTAACCAAAACCCTGGCTTCAGGTGTAGAATAAATTCCTTTCAGGATTTTACTAAAATTGGGACCCAGGTTAAGAGATTTGACCACCGCCTGCAAATAAACCGAATTCACCCTATCAAATGCTTTGGCAGCATCTAGGGCCAATACTGCCAATGGAAGCTCATAAGCAGAGGTAAAGTCAATAGTCCCTATAAGCGCATACGTAAGCTCTTTCAAAGACCTGCCTCTAATAAACCCCTTTTGATCCTCGTGCACCAGTTGTGTCATAACCCTGTTTAATCTTTCTGCCATAACCTTTGAAAAAAGCTTATAATCACAATTCAAAAGTGAAATGGGCCTGTAGGCATCACAATTTTTGGGGCGTTTCCCTGGTGTGAGTATTAGAGTTATAATAGCCTCATTCCAAGATACAGGCATTACCGCATCTGACAAAAAGATTGCATTAAAAAGATCACCAATCATGGGAGTCAATACACTGGCCAGGACTCTATAAACTTCGTGGGGCAGCCCATCTGGTCCAGGTGCCTTTCCTTTCTTACCTCCCTCAATCGCCTCTTCCACTTCTCTACTGCTTATATTGCCATTCAATAATTCCATTTTCTCAGCCGGTAAGTGGTCAAAACGATCTTGACTTAACCAACTCAGTACCTCTTCCTCCGTCACATTTAGATCTTCCTGGTACACTTTCCTAAAATGCCTAAAAAAAGCCAAACCAATACCCTGACTATCTCCAAGAAGGTCCCCCGATTGTTCACATCTAATTTCTTTGATCATATTCCTGACTTGGTCATTCTTTGCCTTCCAGGCTAACAGCTACTGCAGCCTTCCCCATACTCAAAGTGGGCCAGTCGGCTAGATTCCCATTTCTTCGTAACCCTATCCTGCATAATTCTGGTCAGATTTATTTTTGTATTTGTTATCTCACCTAATATCCTCTCCTGGTCTACCTGATTTCTTGAACTAATCAAATCTTTTTCTAGAGTGCGAATTTGCTCTTCTAGTTCTAACACCTCTTTGTGATAAGCTCGCCTTTTTGCAGCCGCTAGAGCACCCAGTCTGCCTCTTAAAAAGGCCTTATACGTGTCCCATACTACCCCAATCGCAGATGAACCTAGATTATTACGAAAAAACTCCTCTGTTTCTTCCTTTAACCCCTTGATTCTGCTTGTGTGCTGGACATTCCGATCGCGGGTGCGGTCGTGACGAGCTCAGCTCGTCATGCGCACAGCGCTACCGCGCAGCATGACGAGCTGAGCTCGTCACGCGCATCGAAGGGGTTAAGGTGTCTATAATCCCTTCTTCTAATAATATTGAGCGATCTAGTGTCCATCTTGACTGAACAACCCCCTCACCCATCTTCATGTGTAATAATATTGCTGAATGATCTGACAGATGTACCCCTACATGTTTCACATCTAGAACTTGATCCTTCAATTTATCATCTACTAAGAAATAATCAATGCAAGACTGATATCTATATTTTTTGTTATAGAATGTGAAGCCTTTCTGGGTACCTGCCCTAAGACGCCAAATATCACAGAGCCCCAATTGCCCCATAATTAATCGTATCAATTTGGATGTCTTGGGATTAACCACTGCTCTACTATTCAGGGACCTGTCTATTTTATGGTCCAACACTGCATTAAAATCTCCTGCCATGATGATCGGGTCTGGGAAATTTAAAAGCTCAGTAAATAGTTCTTCTAATGGGCCAGTATCATCCTGATTCGGGCCATAGTAACCTACTAATGTATACTTCTGGCCTAAAATTTTTAATTTTGCCACCAACCATCTACCTGCTATATTTGAAACGCTACCTTCCATAGAGATGTTCATCCCTTGTTTAACCAAGATAGCCACCCCTTTTGTAACTGTAGTCTGTCTAGTGCAGACAGCCTGTAAAATCCATCTTTTAGCTTTAAAGACCTCTCTGCATTCTTCCTCCGTCAAGTGTGTCTCTTGTAGAAAGACTATTTGTGCAGGACAGTCCCTTAAATATTGCAGTACCCTCTCCCGCCTTCCCTTCACCCGAAGCCCATTCACATTCCATGAGAGAATTTTTATCTCCCCGTTACTTTCTCAACCATCATCTCTAAAATCGAAGTTCAAACATTGATATGGTGCCAACGAGACATCTGAGGATATTTTTGTTAATTTTCTCCCTCATGCTCCCCACCCTGTGCATCCCACACTATCCCCCCCCGTGGAAAACCCTACCCAAGTTTCCATGGCCAAAGCCCTATAGGTGCCCCCCTAGGCGCGCCCCAGAAAAACCCCCCCAAATTTTTTTTCTTATACTAACAGAAATCGGTTAGCTTACATCTAAGTCTTAACACATCAGTACCTCATAATTCTTAACACAATTCACATTATATTACTCGCCCCCGGGCTGAAGTGTTTCAATAAACCTATCCACCTCCTCAACAAAACGAAATATATGCATTTTGTTGTTATGCATCACTTTCAAGAATGCAGGGAACTTTAACTGAACTGATGCCCCTAACTTTTTTAACGGCTCAATTCTTTTCCCTAACTCTCACTGCCTATTAGACGTAACACTAGAAAAATCAAATCTTATTTCAATCCTGACCCCGTCCACTTCCATCGTTTTTTTTCCTCAATGCCTTGATCAAGATCTTCTCCTTTAATATATAAGTTAAAAAATTAACTAGGGGGCGTGGCTTGGGCGCGCATGGAGTGAGACGTGCACCATCGAGTCTCCGCTCCAGCGCCTCTCGCCCGTATCGCCAGCTTGATCTCCGGGCTCCGCTCTCACCTGGGGCTTGCTCCGATCCCGGCTGGGACCTCCCGGGCAGTGTTTGGAGGCCTGGGGGTCCTTTGGGGGCTCGGTGTTCCTGGTTCTCTGTGGCCGGCCCTGGCGACTGCCATCTTGTCTCCTGGCCGCAGTGGAGCTCCGGACGGTGCTGGGGGCGATGCGCCAGCTGAGAGCGCTGCCGGCGGCGGGGGCACGCGGGGGCCGGATACCTGCTGCACTCTGGTGGCTGGACACCGCTGCCTGGACCCCTGCGGCCTCTTCTCTGATGCTGGATCGGGTCTGCAGCCTGCCGGCCGCGGACGCGCGCCCGTTGGTGCCTACGGCGCCTCCCAGTGGGGAGGTGCAGGCGGTCGCCTCTGGCCAGTGGATCGCTCTGCCTCTCTGGTCCCGTGACGCCCCTGATCCTGGTGTGGGGCCCCTGGAGCATACGGGGCCTGGCGACGGCTTCTTCCTGCCTGGCGGACCCTGGATGGCGCGACGATCGGAGAGGGCCACCGAGCTGCGGTTGGAGTGGTGCAGGTACCGGGTCGGGGGGTCTTTTTTGCCCAAAAGTGGGCCCTCTGACGCCCAGCTCGCTGCTGCGACCCTGCCTGCCCTTGGGGGGCATCTCAGCGCTGGCCTTGCCCTGGTGCCTGGATCTGGTCCCCTAATTGGAGCGTGGTGCCTATGAGAAGGGGCAGAGGGGCGCTCACATTCCTGGGGGCCTCTTCATCGGCGCTTGTCCTGGGCTCCTTGGACTCTGCTTCACGACCGCCACGACTTGGGCCGCCCTTGGACTCCGCTGGGAGTTTGGTGTACGCTGCTTGCCCCTACCCTCTGCCTTGAGTGTCCCCACCACTGCTCCTGCTAAAATAGCCCTTTGCTTGGGGCGCTCTTACCTCTGGAGGGACCACCGACTTGAGCCGCCCTGCCGCCACGCTGCCGGCCGCGCTTGCTGCCTAGGGGAGGCCTCCCGGGATCCTGCCTGTGGCTGATTGGACTGGCCCACGTCTCGGCTGTCCCGTCGATTCACACCCTTGGCCCTGACCTCGGCGGCTACTGTCCTCTTGGGGTCCCGCCGCCATGCCACCTAAACACAGGGCTCACAAGGACGCAGAGGCAGCCGCTGCCCGCGATAACCCAGTGACTTCCATGTGGGCCAAGGTGCCCCCCTCTATGCAAAAGGGCCCCCCTGTCTCTTCAGGGCTCTTGGACACGCCAGCTCAAGCCATCCCTATCACTCAAGTCGGAGATCAGCTCCCTGCGGCAGGACTTCAAAACTGGGCTGCAGGATGTCCGCAGGGATGTTGTGGAAATTGGTGATAGGGTCGACGGTCTAGAGAGGACGGTGGACGCCAGGACGGAGGACATCGAGGGCCTCTGGAGGAAGATGTCAGAACTGGAGGACCAGAATATCTCCATACAATTGAAGCAGGAGGATCTGGAGAACCGCGGACGGCGGAACAACCTCCGTATTTGGGGTGTGCCATTGGGCACAGAGGGATCTGATGCCTTGACGTACACCGCAGACCTCCTGCATGCAATCCGTGAGGGGGAAGGTACCACACCTCCTATGCTGGACAGAGCCCATCGCGTCCCGGGTCCCCGCAACTGCCCAAATTTTGTGCCGGACATTATCACCCGAGTCCATTTCTTTGCGGACAAAGAAGCCATCATGCGTAAAGTACAGGGGATCCGGTCAGTCTCCTACAATGGACTGTCCATTCAAATCTTCCAAGACCTTGCACCGTCCACGCTTCGTCGGAGGAAAGCTTTTAAACCTGTCACCGATAAATTGCGGGCCCTGGACAACAAATACCAGTGGGGCCACCCCTTTGCCCTGATGTTCTCCTGGGAGGGTCGATGGCGGGTTATCCGGTCCCTGCAAGAGGCGCTGCGACTTCTTCGGTTGCCTGTGGACTCAGACTCTGATGATCCCCCTCCTCTGGTGTTCGCCCCGCGGATTCGCTCCGGCCGGAGTGGTCCACTGTTCCCCCGCCTCGCTCTGGACGCTCTTCGAGGGACATCGACTCCACGCAGGCCAAACGGGACGCTGTCAACCATGTCCGCTCCATGAGTGCCTCCCCATCCCTGGGGCCTTGACTGCTCTTCCCCTTATGGCATGGCGCTTGTTAATGCTTCCGATGGGGCCTCGCTCCTGGGGGCCTTCTGTCCGAGCCTGGAGGCTGAAATGTGTTGCATGTTCAACGTCGCTGGGCGGAGGACTGGTAGCGGGGGCCTCCCGTCCCTAGTGTGCCCACCACTTCCCCCTACTTCTTCTTGCCGAGTCTTGAGGGAGAGTGACTTCTCCGGAATGTCCTACCTTCGGGGATCTGGGCTATTCCGCATCGACTCTGCACTACTTTGGCCCAGTTGGCCAGTTTATTTTCTTCTTTTTTTTTCCTATTTCTGGCTTTCTTCTTTCTTGCCCTACTTTGGGCCCCTTTCGGCAACGTCCTTGCGTGAACCCGCGGGGAGGCTTGGCTCTGGGGGGACTTTGGGGTGTTGGGGCATCCTGCTGGGGGCTGGTGGGACCTGTCCCTCTGTGCTTGGTATGCTTCCCCTGTTGGCGCTCTTGGTGGGGTGTCTCTCTTACTTCTATGTGGGGCCTCAGCCGACCTTCCCCTCGCTGGGGTTCCTAGCCCGTCCTGTGGTGTTTGCTGTGCGATGCCTCCTTTCTCCTTCTCCCCTCTTCTCTTCCCCTTCTAGCCGCTACCTGCTGCTCCACCAAATGATGCGCGCGCTTGGTCTCTCTTTCTTCCAGTTATGGCTGCCACACCTGGTTTGAAACTCGAATCCCTTAATGTGAAGGGACTCAACTCCCCCAACAAGCGGCGACAGATTTGGAGATACCTTCTCCAATTGAATCCTGATATTGTCTTCCTTCAGGAGACCCACCTGCTTAAGGAGGATATCGCCCGCATGGCCCATCCTCGATTTCCGCTTCAATTCTGGGCTTATACCTCTTCCAAGGTAGCTGGAGTAGCAATACTTTGTCGAACAGGCATTCAGCAGGGGGCCTCTAAGGCGGTACGCACTCCGGATGGCAGGTTCCTCCGGGTGGTGGTTCGGTTTGGCCACAGGACCTTAACTCTATGTAACGTTTATGCCCCCAACCAGGCGCAAGACTCATTCCTCCGGGAGACCCTGCGGGAACACGTGTCGAACTCGGATCCCCTCCTTATCTTCGGGGGTGACTTCAATCTGGTGTGGAGTGCCACTGATGATCGCAGTGACGGTTCCTTCCACGGAACCGGGGCTATGTCCTCTGCCCTCAAAAATCAATTGACCGAGCTTGGCCTATTAGATGCCTGGCGCTACCACTCGCCCGATTCGCGCGACTACTCGTATTACTCTCCTGTACATCGCTCATATTCGCGCATCGATTATCTCTTTGTTTCGCATTCCCTCATCGGGGACACGCTCTCGGCCTCTATGTCAGACATTTCAATTTCAGATCACGCGCACCTTGAGCTCCTCTTTCGGGATTTGCTTCCTCACTCTAACTGCCCACCGCGATGGCGGCTTCCGGCCCACATACTTCGTGACCCGGTTGATATTGAGGAACTTCGGGCTGCTATTGTCGCTTATTTTGAGATGAATGACTTGCCAGAAACCCCTTTTCCTGTGGTCTGGGATGCATTTAAGGCCACTATACAAGGCCATATTACCTCTATAGCGTGTGCCCGGGCCAGAGAGTCGTGCCTGCTTGAAGTTAAACTCTCCAGTGACATTAAGGCGCTGGAGCGCCTCGATCAGACTCAGCCACGGGCTGCTCACAAGCGGCGACTGGCTATGCTGCGCGGCCAGCTCCGAGTACATCGTACCAACAAGGCTGAACGGGCCTTACTGGCTCTCAAGCAGAGATATTATGAGGGAGGAGATAAGGTAGGTACGGTTTTAGCCCGGCGATTGCGGACACGTGCAGCTAAAGCACATATAGCTAATATTAAGTGCCCTGATGGCACCCGGGCCATTACTGGAAAAGCTAAACTCTACGCGTTTCATGCATATTATTCGTCTTTGTACGCTCAGGACACGCCCCCTCCGGAACAGGTCCGGGCTGTCCTTGATAGCTGCCCTTGGGCTCCGATCACCCCTCATCATGCACAACTACTGGAAGCCCCTCTTTCACAGAGCGAACTTGCGGGCGCTCTGAAGGACCTCCCTCTTGGGAAATCGCCGGGCCCGGATGGTCTGCCGCTTTCCTTTTACCGGGTCTTCTTCTCACAGCTTCAGCCCTATCTTCTCCGTCTCTTCAATTCTTTCACGGACACGACGGGCCCCTCTGCTTCTGTGGGATTAGCCGAAATAGCGCTACTTCCAAAGCCAGGCAAGGACCTCGCACTATGTTCCTCCTTTCGCCCCATTGCCCTACTCAATTCGGATCTTAAACTCTACACCAAAATCTTAGCTAAACGGCTGGATCCGCACCTCCCGGGCCTGATCGACCCCGACCAGGTCGGTTTTATTCGGCAGCGACAGGGGGCTGACAATGTGCGCCGGATTGCCCATCTTGTTGGGAAAGCCCAGCACTGGAATATCCCTGCCTGCCTGCTGTCTCTTGACGCGGAGAAAGCGTTCAACCGTGTGGACTGGACCTTTCTCCACGCGGTGCTCTGTAAAATCGGGCTTGGCCCCTTGATGGTGTCCCGCATCATGGCTCCTTATCTCTCCCCTACGACCCAAGTCCGGGTCAATGGCCAACTCACACACCCCATTTCTATACATAGAGGTACGAGGCAGGGCTGCCCCTCTCTCCTCTTTTATTTGCCCTTGTGGTCGAGCCGCTTGCCATCTTGATTCGCCAGGCGCCAGACATACATGGCATCCCTCTCGGAGGCCAACAGCACAAGGTAGCTTTGTTTGCAGATGACCTCCTTCTCACACTGTCGCATCCACACACGTCTCTTCCTGCCCTTCACCATCTTTTGTGTCAATTCGAGCGGGCGTCTGGCCTTAAGATTAATCATGACAAATCCTGGGCCCTGAACCTTACCATCCCGGCAACGGAGCTCTCGACGTTGCAAGCGTTGGTCCCCTATAAATGGGCCCAAAATTCCATTCGCTATCTTGGGCTTAACTTGACCCCTACCCTCGCTACCTGGTCGCAAGCTAACTGGCAGGAGTGTCGTCGGTCTGTGTTGGAGGACTTGCGGGTCTGGAGACCTCTCACTCTCTCCTGGCTGGGCCGTATTCATGCCCTCAAAATGTCCATTTTGCCCAAAATCTTATACGTCTTCCAGTCACTTCCTACTCCTATCCCGCGTCATCAGATTCTAAGCTTACAGCGTGATTTCACCAGATTTATCTGGGGAGGTCGTCGCCCGCGCTTCTCTAACAAAATTCTCATGTCACCCCGGGATAGAGGGGGCTTGGCTTGTCCGAACCTGTTGGACTACTATTGGGCGGCGCACCTTCGCTTTATCTCTGAATGGATGGCATGGGAGAGTGAAAAGGTGTGGTTTCACATGGATAGGGCGGTGACCGGGCGCTCCATATGGGATTTGCCCTGGCACTCCCGGGTCTCCCGCTCCCGCAGTGCTTATATAGCCGTTCCTACCAAAACTGTCCTTGACATCTGGGACCGGATTGCTGTACCCAAGGGCTTCACCACTTTCCCCTCTCCTCACACCCCCATCGCAGGCAACTCTCTCTTTCCTCCTGCTCTGAACCCTACCATTTTCATTGACTGGTTGGATGGCGGGTGCCGTACGATACGGGACCTCTTTGTCGGTACTACCTTCAAGACTTTTGAACAATGCAAGCAGGAATTTCAACTCCCTGAAGGGGCTCGGCTTCAGTACTTGCAACTTTGGCACTGGGTTCACGATGCATCTTTGGCGTCGGCAGCCACACGTGCTCTCACTCCCTTCGAGCGGCTGGTCCGCTCGTTTGATAATTCCAGGGGTCTTATTGCACGCACTTATCGTATTCTCCAACACCCCCTGCGGCTAACTCCGCATCTCTATCAGACTCGGTGGCAGTCGGACCTGGCCACGGACATTGCGCCCGCACAGTGGGAGCGCCTTTGACAGGACATTCCAAGGGTCTATCGCTGTATCTCGCAGCGTGAAACCGCTTACAAGCTAATGTCTCAGTGGTATTACACCCCTCGACGATTACATAAAATGTACCCTACGGCTTCCCCTCTTTGCTGGCGATGCTTGACGTCACCCGGAGACTTTCTTCACATCTGGTGGTCCTGTCCACTCCTGGCCACTTACTGGAAGGAGATCCTCAGCCACATCAAACTGGTTCTTGGCTTCCCCCTGCCTGAAGCTCCAGCTACGCTCATTTTGGGTATTAAGCCTACTAATTTGCGCGCACTGATGCGTGGCGATTGGCAGGTCTGTCTCCATATGCTGGGTGCGGCGAAACAACTCATAGCCCTGTACTGGAAGAAAGCAGAGACCCCCCCGATCACGGCTTGGTTCACCCGTCTATGGCATACCATGGCCATGGAGCTCCTTACAGCGCGCTTGCAGGACCAAGACACTCGCTTTACCAGGCTTTGGCAACCACTAATCGATTACTTTTGTAGAATGGAGCACGCTCGCTTTATGCCCCCGAAACTCCGGGCGTTACGCCTCTTTGAAGATGCGCTGCTTCCCTTTTCCTTCACTGTGCCCTCCTGAGCCCCGCGCCATCCAGATGCCCCTGTTCCACCAGGTTGTCGTTCTTTGCAAGGATCACTTCCAACACCTCTCTTCCTTTTGTCCCCTTCCTTCTACTCTATCTTCTTTCCTGTCCCTCCTCTCCTCTCTCTTTCTTCCTCGTCGTTCCCTCTTTCTTTCTTTCTCTCGCTGGTCTTTGTTGTTTGTCTTTCTTTCTCTTCTTCTATTATTTTGTTTGTTTCTTGCACGTTGTGTGCGTTTGTTCTTTGGTTTTGGTTAAATGCTCTTGGAGCTGTTGTAAAACAAACGCCTGCCACTTTTGATCACTACATCACGCGGCCGGCCCTAAGCGGGTTGTAGGCGACTTGCTGTGTAACTAAGTTTGTATGTCTGCTATCTGTATCGATACGCCATTGCATCCCCCTTTTGTTTTTGCTTATCTTACTTTGCGGCCGGCCCGCCATGGGGTTGTAGGCGACATGCTGTGTAGCTGTGGCTTATTTTTTCTCTGTTTTAATAAAACAAAACAGATTTACGACAAAAAATTAACTAGAATTATCCTTGGCTTGGTCCGATTTGCATTGAGTCTATAGGGGTCCCTGTAAATCCTTTGAATGTCTCTCGCAATCTCCTCTTCGGTGTCCTCCAGCTGCAGTTCTCTTTTGATCAACTGGACTGTATAAGTTTTAATATCTTCTCCTTCCTTGCCCTCCGGGAGTCTTAAAATCTTTAAGTTATTCCTTCTTTGGAAGTTCTCTAACCTTTCAACCCTCTCGAGCTGTTCCTTCTCCCTTATCTTGAGACCCTCAATTTCAACCGTATTAGCCTTCACTGTTTCTTTAAGGTCTTTTACCTCACCCTCCAAGGTCGATGTTCTATTACTCAAATCATCAATTTTCCTTTCCAGAGTTTCACAAGCCGATCTAATCTCTTTCTGATTAGTCTCTGAGATTTCAAATCTGCTCTTTATTTCAAGCGTGAGAGTAGTAAGTAGTGCACTTATAGCGGAGCCCCCACTCTCCACACTACTATGGCCCGCTCTACTTCTCCCCCAACAACCTTCTCACCAGTATCCTTCTCGCCAATATCCTTCTCCGTCTGTCTCTGATTATCCTTGAAACTTGGATTTTTCCCTTCCACACTACAATGAGACTCATTTCGCACCTAGAGGAAAGTATTTAAAAATTCTCCCCCGTCCGAGGAGGCTACTTCCTCTACCACATCTACTAAATCATCTGCGCCAGGAGCCAGAACTTGATAGCGATTTGGGCTCAAATGCCAAACCCAATCACCCATATTTGAAGGATCCATATTCCCACTTGCTCCTTCTAACTTCTTACTCCGTTCTTCCTGACCCCCTTTAGTCTCCATCAGGATATTATTGCCTAAAATAAGGGTTTTTGGCAAGATCTTGAAATAAGACCTGAGCGAGGGAGTAATCTTTATCTTATGATCGGGAATGGTTCTTCCTACCACCTTTTTTATAAGATATACCCTCTTTAACCTCTTTACCTGATACCTCTTTCAAGGGGCCAAACCTACTTGCTTCTTTTACCTTGATCTCCTCTTTTCTCACTACTCCCCCCTCCTCAATTTCAAATACCGATTTTCTCAGCTCAGAGGAGCCCCCACCACTACCTCTCCCTGTACTCCTAAGCATATATCTTGTAATTCCCCTAGCGTCTGCTGTACCTACACCCCCCTCCGGGGTCTTTTCTTGTTTTTACTTGCCTCCCCTCTCTTACCATCTGTCTCGGGGCCTTTTTCTGGGCTTTTTTCCTGACACTCTTGCAGCCGCTGTCCCTAAACCTTCACGCTATCCGCGCTATCTCTGCCCCCTGCACCACACTCCACCTGCTCACTGGTGTCGGCCTCACCGCGGCTAATTTCGTTTCCAGTTCCTGTTCTGACTTCGCTGTCCCTGATTCCTCCTCCTCTGCTCCGGAAGTGAAACCTCGCGGCAGCGCGCCCGCCCCTACGAAGCTCCAGCGCTGCCCTCACCCACGGCTGCTCTGCCGTGATGTTGGAATCCTATCACCGCTGTTACCGACGGACCCGCGGGTTTGGCCGCTCCAAAAGCCTCCGGGTAGATCCTCTGGGTGTGTGTCTCAGGTAATTACAAATTTAGTTTTGTCGTTCCTTAATTTTCCGTTTTCTGCGGTTTGCGCATTATAATCCGAAGTGCGCCTCGGGTTTACCCGCAACCCGCCAACTAGCCGGCCGCCATGTTTTCCTCAGTCTTTGAAAAGGCTAGGAAAGAAGTGACTGGCTGGCTGAAGAGTTGGATGCATCTGCCGTTAACATTATTTGGCCGAGTAAATCTCGTAAAAATGATAATTCTCCTAAGTTTACTTTTTTGTTTGACTCAATTCCCCTGCCTTTTAAGAAAGAGTGGTTTGTTCAATTGCAA
This sequence comes from Calotriton arnoldi, assembly GCA_963921515.1. Lineage (NCBI taxonomy): Eukaryota > Metazoa > Chordata > Amphibia > Caudata > Salamandridae > Calotriton > Calotriton arnoldi. The sequence continues at coordinate 322,699 of CAWUFW010013393.1, read as the reverse complement.
GGGCAGATTAGTTCTTTTATTTGGTCATCCAAAGGACCACGGTTAGCCTGGAAGAAGCTTAGAAGGAGGTTGGCGAAAGGAGGTTTAGCGTTGCCAGATTTTCTTTTTTACTCCTGGGCTTTTCTATTAAAGAATGGCAGAATGTTACTGGATAGACCCACAAAAACAGAGATAGGTAAAATGTTTGAGGTGATGTTGAGGAAAGAAAAGGGAGCGGAATGCGGTTTTATGTATAAATATGCAGATCCAAAATACTTTAAAAGGTTAGGTTGAAGATCTTGGGGGGCATGGCTGAGACGTGGTATAAAATTAGAAAAGTTATAAAATTGCCATATTTCAATTAGTTTGCCCCCATATGGGAGGCTCCGGGATCTCCAGAATGGACAAAAGATCTACTGGCATTGCCATTGAAAGAGGCTGGTGTACTAAGATGGAAACACCTAGTTAAGGAGGGTCATCTGATTACGTGGGAATAGTGTATCCAGGAAATGGGACAAAGGATTTCAAGATTCAAGTTTCTTCAAATTCAAAGCTGGTATCAGGACATGAACGTAAAAATAGGAGAACCCAATGAACTTGAGGAGAGACTGCTGTTGGAGGTCGTACCAAAAAAAGAAATTGCGCTGTGGTACTGGCGTATGCTAGAGATGGATGATGGGGTTTTCATCTTGCCGGAGGATCTCTGGGGAGGATGCTTGCCGGAGACTACGCTGGAAGACCAATGGCAAGTATCTATGTCTATGCTATACAAAATTGTTAAACCTGCATACCTGAGGAGGAACCATCTTTTTACCATCCATAGGGCTTACTGGACCCCTCAAAGGTTATCTAAATTTGGGGCTCGTGGTGATGCGGCGTGTCCAAAATGTGGCAGCAAGAGGGAAGATGACCTGCATATGTTTGTACACTGTCCTAAGATCCAGCCATTCTGGGAGGCCATGAGTAATGTTTTAACAAATGTTTTGAATTTACAAGTTAAGGTAAGCATTTTTCTGGTCATTTTTGGAGGTTTGGATCTGCAAACTACAGTTAATAATAATAGTGCAAAATTGATTTTTTTATGCCATACTCTTGGCGCGTAGAGAGATTTGCAAATGATGGGTATCAGAGGCCCCCCCGAGCTGTAGTGACTGGTTAAAATCCGTGAGGAATGTGGCCAGGCTGGATATCTCAGATAAGGGGAAAAAGAGGTATGAATTTTGGACACCCCTTCTACGTTGGTGTGAGCAGCAAGTAAGGATTTAGATCTGTGGTCCAATGATTAAGCCTGTCGCCACCTCAGCTGGCACCATCCTCCATTGAGCAGGTGGGCTTGTGGAGTTTGTGTGAGTATTGGAAGCAAAAGAGGAGTGATGTCGCAACCCGAGGGCGAGTAAAGGCAAATAAGAGAGCGAATCCCCTCCTTGTTTCTTCTCTTTGGCGAATGAGGTCTGTGACACTTCAGGGTGGAAACGGTGGTAGAAGGTGTGAACGAGACAAATGAGGAAAAAAAAAAAAAAAAAGAGAGGTTTAGAAAGAAGCAAGAGCAGTGCAGAAAGAAGCAAGAGAAGTGCAGAAAGAAGCAAGAGAGGTGGAGAAACAGGGAAGAGGGGTGCAGAAAGAGGCAAGACGGATGCAGAAATTTACAAAAGAGGTGCAGAAAGAAGCAAGTGCAGTGCAGAAAGAACCAACATTGGTGCAAAAAGAGGCAAAAGAGGGGCAGAAAGGGATAGGGGAGGTGCACAAAGAGGCAAGTGGGGTACAGAAAGAGGCAGGAGGGCTGCAGAAAGAAGGGAGAGAAGTGCAGAAAGAAGCAACAGTGGTGCTGAAAGAGGCACAAAGGGTGCAGAAAGAGGCAAGAGAAGTGCAGAATGAAGCAACAGAGGTACAGAAAGAGGCAAGAGAGGTGCAGAAACAGGCAGGAAAGGTGCAGAAAGAGGGAACAGGGGTGCAGATAGAGGCAAGAGAGGTGCAGAAAGAGGGAAGGGGGGTGCAGAAAGAGGCAAGAGAAGTGTAGAAACAGGCAGGAGAGGAGCAGAAAGAGGGAACAGGGGTGCAGAAAGAGGCAAGAGAGGTGCAGAAAGAGGGAAGAAGGGCGCAAAAAGAGGCAAGAGGGGTACAGAAAAAAGCAAGTGAGGTGCAGAAAGAGGCAACAGAGGTGCAGAAAGAGGCAAGAGAAGTGCAGAAAGTGGAAGAGATGAGCAGAAAAAGGCAAAAGAAGTGCAGAAAAAGAAAGAAAAGTGCAGAAAGAAGCAACAGAAATGTAGAAAGAGGCAAGAGAGGCGCAGAAAAAAGCAAGAGTGGTTTGTACACCATTAGTACCAATTTAACACCCACATTTAGCAATAAGTAACAGGTGACCATTCTAGGTTTGCAAAGGGCCTTCCACCATGCTGTAACACTTGTCTCTGCATTTAAGGGTACGTTTGAGCCATTTGAGCTAGAAACAAGGTTTTTATTGTTCAAATGTGCAGATTATGCAGCAGATGATGGATTATGTGGCAAATGCAGAAAATTTACAAATGTGTGAAAGTCGGTGCAGCCAAACAGTCGCATAATTCCAGTGGCCCTGCTCATACCTCTGACTAGGTCCAGAAGTGCTCCCCCTTCCCTTAACACTTTTTGGGCCCTGGGGACCCCATCCCCCAGGGCCTGAGACATTTTTTTTAATTAAAAAAAAGAATTGGGAAGGGGGCCGCGTGCCCCCCCAGACTGATTTCGGCCCGGGGACCCCATTCCCCCGGGGCATGGCCAATGTTTTATTAAAAAAAAACGAATCTACATTTAAAGGAGGGGGGCCACGCGGCCCACCTCCTGGGGCCTTTTTCAGCCCCGGGACCCCATCTCCCGGGGCTTTGCCTCTTTGTTTTTTTAAGTGTACGGGAGGGGGCCACCAGGCCACACCTTTCCTGGGCCACTTTTGACCCCTGGGACCCCATCTCCTTGGGCTTTGCCTCTTTGTTTTTTTTAAGTGTGTGGGAGGGGGCCACATGGCCCCCTTTCCCTGGGTCTCTTTTGACCCCGGGGACCCCATCCCCCAGGGCCTGGCCAGCCTTTCTTTAATTTTTTAATTTTGGAGGGGGGCTGAGTGGCCCCCCTCCTGAGGCCAATTATGGCCCGGGGACCCCATCCCCGGGGCCTGGCCTCATGTTGGGGACCGCGGGGGTTCCCCAATGCCCCCGCAGTCCCAGCCAGCTCCCCACCTCCTGCAGGAGGCGGCATTGCTTTTGGACAAGGGGAGCTGCTAACATGCAGCTCCCCTTGTCCAAAAGCAATTTGCTTCACTTCATGGAAGCGAGAGCAGGTTTCCTGCTCTCGCTTCTATGAAGGGAAGCAGAAATTTGCAATGACAGGGCGGGAGCAGTGCTCCCGCCCTGTCATTGCAAACTGCAATGTCCTGGGGATGGGCACCCCGGGACATTGCTGGAGCCGGCCCTGGGTGGTGGCGGTCCCCAATCAATCAATCAATCACAGAATTTGTAGAGCGCACTACTTACCCGCGAGGGTCTCAAGGCGCTGGGGAGAAAAAAGGGGGGGGTGCTGCTACTGGTCGAACAGCCAGGTCTTGAGTAGCCTCCTGAAGGTCAGCAGGTCTTGGGTCTGTCGTAGGCTTAGTGGAAGGGTGTTCCAGGTCTTGGCGGTGAGGTGTGAGAAGGATCTGCCGCCGGTGGTTGTTCTTCGAATGCGAGGGACGATGGCGAGGGAGAGGTCGGCGGAGCGGAGCTGGCGGTTGGGGACGTAGAAGAAGAGTCGTCTGTTGAGGTAGGCTGGGCCAGTCTTGTGGAGTGCCTTGTGTGCGTGGATGAGGAGTTTGAAGGAGATTCTCCTGTCGACGGGGAGCCAGTGCAGGTTCCTCAGGTGGGGGGTGATGTGGCTGTGGCGTGGTACGTCGAGGATCAGGCGTGCGGAGGCATTTTGTATGCGTTGCAGTCGCTTGATGAGCTTGGTCGGGTCCCCAGGGTCATGGAGGGCTCCAGGAGGGGGGCCCCCCTCCAATGTATACATAGCCCCGGGGAGGTGGTTCTCCCCAGGGCCAGGAGTCTGCAACGGACCCCTGTATTTGCATACAGTGTGCCCCGGGGAGGTGGTGGTCCCCAGGGCAGTGTGGGGAGGGGCAGGAGCCCCCCCACACTTCTTTAATTAAATTGAAGCCCCGGGGAGGTGGTGGTCCCCGGAGCTTGGGGTGGCCCGTGAGGCCCCCGCCCATAATTTCAGTGCGCCCAGGGGAGGTGGTGGTCCCTGGGGCAATGTGGGGAGGGGCAGGAGCCCCCCCATACTTCTTCATTTAAATTGAAGCCCCGGGGAGGTGGCAGTACCCGGGGCTTGGGGGGCCCACGAGGCCCCTCCACCCATAATAAAGGATCCCCCCGGGGAGGTGGTGGTCCCTGGGGCTGGGGGGGCCAGGAGGCCCCCCACCCATAATAAAGGATCGCCCCGGGTAGGTGGTGGTCCCCGGGACTGCTGGGGGGGCTGCGTGCCCCCCACACACTATTAATCATGCCCGGGGAGGTGGCAGTCCCCGGGCCTACGGGGGCCCCCATGGGCCCCCGCATAATAATTGTGCATTGCCCCCAGGATCTGGCCCACCCGGGGGCTTCTAGAAAACAAAGCGCGGGAGCCCGCACTTTGTTTTTTTTCAAATTTTTGGCAGGATCCGTGAACCCAGCGCGAATCTTAGAAAGTCTTTTAAAAAAATGCTTTTTATGGCCCTGGGGGTCCCTGTGGGACCCCCTGAGCAGACCTAGGGGGTCAGGGTGTTTCTACCCTGCCCCCTTTTCTTAATTTGTAACCTTTTTCTTGTGACTCGGTTCAAACGAGTCTCAAGATGGCTGCCAACACTTTTTGGTTTAGAGTGTTGGCAGCCAATCAGAATCAAGCTCGTGCTCGGGAGGGTTCGCGGATCGACCGCGGTCACCAGATATATAATTTTTTTAAATATGAATATTTCAGGAACTACTGAACGGATTTACACCATGTAAAAAAAAGAACGCTTTCTGAACCAAGAGCTACCTTTTTGCCAAATTTGGTGTAATTCCGTTCAGCAGTTCGGGCTGTAGCTTTGTCTAAAGTTTCCTATGGAAATTAACATGGAGAAAACGTGTTTTGAGACCCCCTTTTTTCTTGTCCCCCGCTTTACGAATCAGCCCAAAAATTTCAAGATAGGAGCTGACCGTAGCGCTCCATTCGTTTTGAAAATTTCGCGAAGATTCATCAAACGGCGCCAAAGATATTGGCAAATCAAAAAAAGCTTTTCCTATGGAAACTAGGTCCTAACTATAACTACCTACTGGCGACTGCCAGTAGGTAATACATATGTAGATATATGATATATATATATGTATATAGATATATATATATATATATATATATATATATTTTTCATGCGAAATCCAGTCCAATGGACAAAGTAATGTGTTACACCAATCCAGTACACAAGTGTTTATTGTGCAGAAAAACAACGCATTTCGGCAGGAACGGCCTTTGCTGAGTTAACGCAACTTAGAAATACATTTGAAGTCATCATAGACAGAGAAAAAGTCTTTACAAATCCAATAGTGATTGACCAAATGTATACAAATTATCTCAAATTGATTAAATCTCAAGTGAGAATATTTTTGCAGATCATAATCGAAATTTTAATTCAGCATTAAAAAGAATTTCTTGTATTGTTTCGGCCAATAAACATAATAAAAATATCCTTTTTTTTGCCATCATGTCGTCTTTCATTTTGATCGTCTCTTGCTCTTAAACAAGACATCATAGCGGTTTTCTATGTTTCATAGGGTTGAGAGCAACAGACGTCTCCAGTTACTTCACCAGAAATAAAGTGCATGAAGTGCAATAATAAAACCACAACATATTTGATCTTAAAACGGCATAACCAATCAAAATTATTTCAATCAATATTTCTATAAATAGGGATTCTATGTAAACATAATGATCATTCTAGTGTTATAATCACATGTATCTCAATTCATAATGAATCCCCCATAATGCCATATAGCAATATATTGTGAAATATCGGGCAAGTGCCCCGATTCTTAGTCATTGTTTACCGAGCAAGTGGCCTAATATCAAAAGTGAATTAAGATCCTGTGTGTGGTAAAAATAAAATGTTATCAGAAGGAGAATAAAAAGGAAAAAAGGAAGAAAGGAAAAATAAAACATAGAACATATATCTAAATAAAAGCTAACACAGTGAAATATCATCAGTACATGGGTTGCATAAAGACAAATGGACTACAGTCAGTCCTATATGTGTTGCCAGTTCTTCCTCCCTATTCATGCCATGTGGTATTCTGGTATTCAGATCAATTTTGTATCTTGATTCGAGGATGCATAGTTGTTTTTCTCTGTCACCTCCCCGTATGTGCTTCATGACTCGATCTATTCCAAAGAATTTTAGTAGTGTGTTGTCGCCATTATGTGTACTGTAAAAGTGTCTTGCCACAGGATAATTAATACAACATCACTTGTTCAAGCATGTTAGTATGGTCTAGCATAGATATGGGCCTACTCTGAAAAATGTGCATGCAAGCCTCTACCCCTTTCTTTTGATCGATACAAGTGTAAAATGAGCATACATCCAACGATATCATCCAATAACTTTTTTCCCCACTTTATAACATGTATCCTTCTTAAAAAATGTGTACTGTCCTTGCAATACGACCTTAAGTTGGTAACAAAAGGTGCCAGGAAATGATCAAGGAAAACTGAGGAGTTTTCCAATAGGCCTCCATTTTAGGATACAATGGGCCTCCCTGAAGGTCAAGTAGGATGCTTATGTATCTTTGGTAAAAGGTATAAGCAGGGCAAACGTGGGTTGTCGGTTTTCAAAAAACAATGCTTATCGTCTCCCAGTAGGCCCATACTTAGTCATTTTCTCAACAAACCATGGTACTTATGTATAGATGTCTCATACATTTCCCAATTGATTATCTCAAAGCAGGCAGAATCACTCAATTGCCTCATGGCTTCTGATTTATAATCATCCACATTCATTAGAACTATATTGCCCCCCTTGTCGGAGGGCTTAATTACTACAGATGGATCATGCATCAAATTGGCATGGGCCAGCCTTTGACCTTCTGATAAATTATCTCTCATTTTGCAATTGTAATCACTGCATAACCTGATTAATTCATGTATCATAACTGAATGAAATGCTTCTATATTGTCATGAGGGACATTAGGATTGAGCCTAGATTTGGGCTTGAAACCACTACTCTGTGTCCTATCAGGCATAAAGCCAAGAGTCCTTAATGTTTCACTTACATCACTGACCACAGAACTGTCTTGATTTGCTTCTAAATCATGGATTGCCAAAATAGAATCAATATCTGGTAACATGAAACCTGTGGATACATCAGATGGATATTCATCATCATAAATCTTTTGAGATTATCATGGTATTTAGGAATTCTGTATATTTTCATCAATTTTAAATTTCTTATGTATAAGAATAAATCAATTCTCATATCAACGCAATTCATGTCAACAGTTGGACAAAATGATAGTCCCAGTTTAAGTAGAGATTCCTCCTCAGGTGTTAGTGTTGCGGGGATTCTGCACATATACAGAACTATGCGCAGGAAAACAGGACCTCGGTCTATAGTGGTGTACCAACCATCCACCTTAGTGCCCAAAATCCCAATCCGACTAGCTATAGTGTCTCATTCGTTCTCCGTACTACAGCGAAGCTACCAATGATTAGACATCCCAGAACACGGACTCTTTCAGGAATCGCGGGAGCAAGAACACTCTTTCATTACTCACTCATACTTGTCCACAACGTGCGTATTAAGAGACACGGTATAGTTTACAATGTTTATTTCAACTAACGCGCTCTAAGACACAGTACACACGCCAGTACTAGCAGCATAATGCATAAAGACAAAATAGTAAGCATCGTTACAATTCCATAGAATACAAACTGGGACAGCATTTTATAAAGACAGTGGATGAAGGACTATAATTCTTTGCCACCCTCCCCGTGCTAGTAACTAGTTTATTATAAAAAGAGAAGACCTCTGGGCTTTGTCAGGGGGACCCCCATACCTCAAGAACTAGACGCATGGTTTACATCATCGGACAAGCACAGCTCTTCTCCCTGGAAAGGTTTTTCTCCAAGTGCCACCACCAGGGAGATCACAATATTAAAAGCACACGAATTTCTCCAGTGCAGCTGTATTTCATGTTATGTCTAAGTGCGAGGGCTGACCAGAACAGCAACAACAAGGGACGTTGTTTTTCGACCTTGTACATTGTGTGCAGACGAAAACCACAGAGAACATCAGAAAAGGTGAAAGGCAGAAATGCAGACAGTTCTAATGTGAACGGTCACAAGCAGAGTCTGAAAAAACTAAGTCACGGAGTAACGTGTGCAAAGGAGGCATCATGGCTGCTAGGCCTAAGCTAACTTAGTAATGTCGACCATGAGGCCACAATCCACACTACACCCTCCCCTGGTCAGTCCATAGGACAAGACATAGGACGAAAGCAGAGTTCAAATAGATGGAGCATAATGCAAACGTCTGTACGTGGGACAAGTTTTTTGGAAGAAGAAAAAAAATGAAATAGGGAAGAAAAAAAATGGTCACTCAAAGAGGATCAAAACAAATCCGGATCTGTAGTTTATTGAGAGTCAACAAAACTAATCCATCAGAGTGTATGCGCAAAAGACCGCAACACCTTCCAAAAAGACATCATTGTTATCGTCTGAAAAAAGGGATGCCATCCAGTTCAACAAATCAAAACTGCATTCATGTTCCTCACAATAGGGAACAGCGATTAGCATTGCGGGACAACTTGCGTGATATTCAATATAACTTTGTTGTAGGAGATCCTGAGCAGCCGCCCAGATATCCCATTCTGCCAAGACTCCAAGTGCAGCCGCACGTGCCATTAATCCGTCACCAGAACATTCCTGTTCATGGGCCAGCAAGGGGCCCATCAACTGGTCGAAATCCGGGTCAGTACAAGACGTATTGGAGAGGCAAACATCCAAGGACCAAGAGAACGGACATCATAAGCAGGACATCACAGGTTGCACGCAAGTGAAATACGCAAAGCGAAAAGATAGTCCATAAGCCACGCAGAGTGTCGCCAGCGGCAGGACGCCAAAGCTGTCCATCATGCGGTCACAGAGCATCCGCAGTCCCCCTGGGTTGTGTAGGCCCACAAGAGGTGCAGCCATTGCGCAACAGACAAAGTAAAAGCAATATTCCAGCAGCTAAGGCTAGGATCAATGGGAAGCCACCAAAGACGCTGGAAAAAATAGAATGAATAAAAGCCGGTATTACACCAAATATAGTCTGAAAGGACGTCAAAAGGCCAGAGCCCACAACTTTAAAAAAGTGTACAAGGCCCTTGGTATTAGATGCATTAAATATACGGTGAATCAGTTCACCGAAATGTTGGGGGAGGTTAGTATTTAAAAGGGCCTGTATTTCACTGTGGGCGCTGGCCACCTGGAGGACGAAGGTCTCCCATGCGGAAGTTAGCATAACCTCCTGGTTTAATAATAGCGCCTTTATTCTGCTCAATTTATTGAAATCTGCCTTCAAAGTCGGTATGTAAGGCCAAATGGAACTATCTAACTTCCCACGCGGGGGTGGAAAAAGCACATTTTTGCAGCACACTACGCGTTGCGAAACTGTTACAATGTAGGGTATGCCAGCCTGCAACCCACAACAATCTTGATTATTTAAAAGCAGATAGCTGCCATTAGCAAGCATAGTGAAAGTAGGTGATATAACCGGAACAGGAATGCCCTTTAAAACACATGCAAGATTTGGAGCTGAAACATTACAAGCCCCGTGCAATTTAATGTTTTTACAAACAAGGAAATGACCCACTGTAGAATCGCAAGACTCTCCTGTGAGAAATACCTCCTTGTCATCCCTAAGGCATCTGTATGTGAACGGTAGGGACCAAAGTTCATGCAAAAAGGCACTGCCCAAAGGCTCAAAACGGCCAACAGGATAATGTTTCATGCAGGAACTGAATTCAAATAAAGAAAAAGGCAACGTGATAACCCCGTGTACTAGCCACACTGCAGAGTCAGTCTCCGCCACAGAGAATGGTAAAGGATCTATTTTCTCGATATGTAGAAGAGTGTATGTTGCATCCTTCATGGACATGAACAGCTGTTTCTCAGTTAAATTAAACGGCAAGAACAAAGCTGATGTGTTTAAGTAATGCCATGGAACCTTCCCCATTTTCAGTGTCTGCAAAGTCCATGCAAACTGCATTACTGAACGCAATTGATTCTGACCATGATATAACACAGACACGTCATCTTGTACAATATCAACAACAGACGAAACAATATTCTCTAATGTGTAAATGCGGGAAGACAGGGTGTTGATACTATTGTCGACAACAGCAAGCACTTTTTCTAGATTCGCTTGATCTATTTTGCGTAAACGGGAAGCAGCTTCTATTTGTGAAAGCTTCCAGATTTCATTGTAAGTCGCATAAACAAATCTTTTAGGTCTTGGCCCTCTAGGTCCTAGAACAAAGACTGCCAGGTCGATGTTGCTGGAGAGCAGGGATAACTGTTGTTTTACGGAATCTAAGGTAGAGTGCTGCAACCACTGTGTACATAATTTACCAACTGAATATGTTGTAATGGAACGTGAATCAGAAAAACGTGGATCTGGTCTATCCTGTTTGTAACCAGGAGCAGAGTTATGAAAACGCAGTTGGCAGGCATTAGAAGCTATGGGCCACACCAACCAGGCTGAGCGATCAAGTGTAGAGACATTAAACGAGTTATTCTGAAACAAAGCTTGCAATGTATCAAGGGAAAAATTTAAATGCAAGCTCCTGTTCGGCCAGGACGACAACACAGGAGTGGAAGGTGCATTTAATTGTTTGGAAGTCGCCAAACCAAAACAAGTTGTTTGATATAAAGTACTATTTAAAAATAATATTTGGGTGGGGATAAGGCATGCGCAGTGTAAAGCTTCTGTACCGCGTACCTGCCAAGTTCTAGTGCCCCAAAGAGATTTCAAGTCAATGGTGTTTTTCCAGTGCTCAAAGCCACCCACAGCTAATGCGTCCATAAAGGAACTGGAATATAGTAACTTGGTGTGGGTTAACATCACCTTTGGATTTGATGAAATGTTCAATTTAAAGTAATAGGACCCCAGGTTTGATCTGTCAAAGTCTGTAAAGTAAGTAAATTTATTTATCAGTGTTTGGGAGCTACCTTGCAGAGGGGTCGGGCAATGTTCCCACTGGGTATAATTGAAACTACCTCGAAGTGTACTCGGTTTATGCAGAAAATGGGTACCGTAATGCTGGTAACAATACAAATCGGCATATTTAGCAGAATTTAAGTACAAATCCTCAGCATTAAAAGCAGCATAATATTTTAAATCAGAAAATAATGATTCAATTGCATGCACATCCCAATCATCGGAATGAATATTCCTTTTTACCACATCACCCATGGAAACACGAAGCACATTCGGGACATTAATAATTTCTGTCGGTCCATGTATTTGGAAATTCACTGCATCCCATACGATGCCATCTGCAACTGGAAAGGCGGAAATGTTCACAAATGTGTGGTCACGCTTCATGATGTGTGAAGAAGAATGTGGAGCCAAAGTTCCAGCCACAGAGTTCACCGCTGAGCGTTCTGGCAAATAGTGACCATTGATGAGCAAGAAAAAAACTGTCACAAAGCCAATGGACAAGAACAGGAAAATCAGAAATAGCACCAACCAGATGTATGTCCACGGAGGGACCAAAACGTTGTCTCTGAACCAGGATACAAAAATAATGAATTTAGTTGGGACAAATGATGAAGTGGAAGACGAATCAAAGGAAAAACGAGTCGGGTTCAGTGGTGTTGTAGGTAAATGAGCCACTGACTCACTTGCGGGGTATGTATACTCGGTTTCCTCATTGCAGGAGGAAGCCGGGAGGTTGAGCAGGCGATCTGGCAAAGCGACCATCCCAATGGTAACATCGGCACATGTGGAGACTGGAGGGCCACGAACAGGATTTCTTGAAATTGCTGGACATGATACCGCAGGTGTTACACTATTCAGAATCGGCTAGATGTTGTAGCTTGACATTGTCCACTGAGATGTATCTGTTGTCTCTGCGACCAGGAAGCGGTGGTAAGATGACTGTACGAGTTCCCTTCAAGCCAAGAACCGGAACCGGTGCACGATAAGAGGGGCCAAATTCTTTTTTGTTCTCCACCTTCTCTCGGACCAGATCTCCAATCTTTGGAAGCCAGCCAGCAACCGGAATCTGCAGCGCTGCGTCTGTGGCTGAGGGTAAGTGTTCGCTTGCAAGTCTGTCACGGGTCTCTTGTAAGTCCTGTAACATAGTAGAATGATTATCTACATCAAAAATTGCGGCAGTCGCCACCATGTCTAGACCATCAAGGTCTGGCACAAACATCTGTATGCCAAAGAGCATTTCGTATGGGGTCCCCCCACCGAGAGATCTTCTAGGGAGATTATTAAGTGCACGTTGCACACCATACAAGTGGGCCAGCCAGTTACTGCCAGTACCTAAGACTCTAGCTGTCAAGGATTGCTTTAAGTCACGGTTCATTCGCTCCACAATTGAGTTGCCCTCAGGCCTGTATGGAGACGAAAATTGCACCAGCACCCCCATAGACCTCATTGCGTCCTTGTACGCCTTAGAGGCGAACGCTGGACCTTGGTCGGAATGGAAGGTGCCACAGGCAAAAATTCCCACAAAGACACGCAAATCCCTGATGACATTTCGAGCGTCAGCACTGCATTGTGGCCAAACCCAGATGAAACGTGTGCACGAATCAACTGCAAATAAGATATATTTATATGCTGTATCAGAAGAAAATGGACCACAGTGATCAAGGTATACACAACCAAAAGGTTTATTAGAAATGCAGAGCTGTGTTTGTGGCGGACGTGTAACCGTAGAGGGCTTAATTTGCTGACAAATGTCACAAGAAAGGACATAATTACGGGTCTGTTTATATAAACCACGCCACCAATAACGCTGCTGCAAGAGTGAAACAGTTGCAGACACGCCAGCATGAGCCGAAGGCAAGCCTTTGTGTGCGGCTGTTATCAACGAATTTCTGCGGTCCGTGTTGGGAATCAGCCGATCACCAACGTCCGGAATTCTTACATAAGGAACCTGGTCGGGACTTAAGTGATAAGAGTACTTGGAAGGGAAACCCTGTGGGTAATTTGAACCTTCCTTGGTTGCAGCAATAGCTGCCAAAATCTCATTATCTATTTTTGTCATGGATCTTGTAACGGCTGCTACTGAGCACGTGGCTACTGCTGATTTGGCAGCTTCATCCGCCAAACTGTTACCGACCGCGTGTGCACCCACACACTAGTGGCCAAGAGTGTGAATCACCTGTGTGAGAGGCAGACTTTGTTTAAGATCTGCTACTCGAACCCAGAGCATTTTATGCTTAATTGCGCTGCCTTTAGAATCTCTATAGTCGTTCTGAGACCAAAAGAATAAGTTGTCATTAAAAGACTGAACAAAGTAGTAAGAATCGCATACAATAAGTGTAGTCACATCCGGGTCTGCAAACTCAAGTGCGAGCACCAAAGCACGCAGCTCGGCCAATTGGGCGGTACTGTCTCCCAGTGCCTGCGTGTGCACAAGACTCGATTTGAACTCACCGTTCACCATGGTACCTGCCACAATAGCACATGCTGCTGAGTATGTATGCTTAGAACCCGTGGCCGGTTGCGCCGAACCATCGGTGTAAATGATACACTTGTATTCTTCAAGCGGCAGCAAAGACAGAGGAGGAGGATGAACAAATTCATACTGCAGGAACTCCTGTGTCTGAAGAGAGGAATCAAAGATAAAGGTGACATCCAGAGACGTCAAAGAAGTAGCCCATTGTATCCAACGGGGGTGCAAAGCCTTAGAGTTTGGCACACTTGCCTTTGTCACTGCCTCTAGGGCAGGATAGGGTGTGACAACCAAGATGCGTTTTCCCTGTGCCAGGGCGCGTTCTTTAAGAATCGCCATTTGCACTGCAGTCAAAACTTTCTCCACAGTTGAAAAGCGCAACTCGGTAGAAGTGTATAGATGCGACTTGTAGGCAATAGGTACCTTCGTTAAACGTCAAGTACGTGAAACCCACTGCCCCTGGCAGTATTCTAATCACCAGGTTCGTGTGGTTATCACGAGTCAACAAGAACTTAGATTCAAGCAGATCAGACTGCAAAGATTGCAGAATAAGCAAATGTTCCGGAAGCCAGCATGACTTGGAAAAGGTAGGTTGTATCAAGGCATAGAGAGGCTTGATACGCTGGGCATATTCGGGAATGTAAGAACGCCCGAAGTAAAGACTGAAGTTTTTTCAGGGTCGTTGGAGGGCGCAGAAGTGCGCACTTCTCCAGGAAGTGGGGAGCTAAGCCCCTACCTTCATTGTTGAGCTCATAGCCCAAAAACAACACAGTGTATTCTGCGATGTGAGATTTGGCAAAATTAAATTTGTAACCTAAGACCGCGAACTCAAGAATAATGCGGTCTACTCGGGAAAGATGCGTCCATAGTTCGTCGTCTGTCAGATATATATCATCCACATACGAATACGCATCTGGGTCTATGCTGTCCAACAAAGAGACAACACGGGCGGCGAAGACCCCCGGGCTGTTCTTGTAGCCCATTGGCAAACGCCAGAATTTTATTTGTTTTCCACCGGAAGTGAACGCGGTCCATTGACTGCAGTCCTGGGACAAATTGTGAGTGTAAAAACCATTGGAAAGGTCAAGCGTCATTTTATATTTTTTACGAACACAGAACTGTGGGTATTCTGTACCGCAAAGGTTCAACAATGAGAGTTGAAATGCTGGTAGTCTAAAACCATGCGGTAAGACCCATCGGGTTTAGAAACCGCGAAAAGGGGATTATTCATTGGTGACACGCATGTTTCAATTACCCCTTGATATTCTAACTGTGTTAGAATGTCAGAAACGGGTCCCTTAGCTTCCCGCCGGGGGGGATATTGGGGTTGAGGCTGTGGCATAGACCGCAATGGTATATCATGGGGGGGAGAATCCTCATCCCAGCCCACGTGATTACGGTACAGTGCTGGGGCCTGGGGCTGGGCCACAGCCCATTCAGCTGCTAAAGCCTCCGCTCTCTCCTTGGGGACATGATGCGAAAAGCTCGGAAGGATTACTTCCTCCCCTCTAGGAGCAGCAAGAACAAATGGGGGCGGCCAATCTGCCTCCGCCAACAAAATGTCGTAAGAAGAGATCAGATTTTCCCCAAAAATCCCTTTAATAACACGCTCAATGTCACCTTTAATTTGAAGGACAATATTAAATAGTCTGTCAGGGGGTGCCACTCGGGTGTCAGCTGTCTCGCCAGTAATGAAAGTGTCAGTTGCTGTCGCCTCCACATGAGCACATAGTGCCTCCCGCACTATGGTAACTTCTGCGGCGCTGTCTAGCAGCGTCACTGCCCACGTCCAATTCAGGAGTCTCGTTCTCACCGTCTGTGGCATATCTCGCTGTTAAAGCTGCAATTTTTTTCTTCTGAAACTGGGGGCGAGAACGTGAAAATTCTTCTTGTTTTGCTCTGCCAGGTTGTCGAGGTTGGTCTCGTCCCTGTGGGGCGTCACGACCCCTGCCTCTATCCTGGCGATCTCCTCCACCAGCCTGTGAGGTCGATGGTGCCTGTGAAGAACGAGGAGAACGCTGGTCAGGGACCTGAAACCTATCAGGAGACTTAATTCTCGCTCAGTCGCGCAAATCATAAGTGCGTTCAGAAGATACGGAAACCGGTGACGCAGCACGCGACCCTGGTTTTAGTTGTTGCTTTCCCTGTTTCTTTAACTTCCAGTTCTTTTTAGAAAAGAATTGTTTCTCGTCTTTACCAGACTGTGATGTTGGTTGTAATTGTGGTTGAGTTTGCGTTTTAGCAAACTATTGCGTCCAATGGTTTTATAAGCCTGTGCAATAATTTTCGGTAATTCGCTAGGCTTATCCAGTTCTGGGACTAAAGCCAAACCATTAGCGACTTGAAAGTTAACTGCATCACCCTTGACATTCGCAAGGATTAGATCAGCCACTACATCGAACACTCCCACCAGTCTCATCCCCAATTCCACAGCCGCTTCAGGGCCATGTTCGTCTTGTACATGCTTAATTACGGTGGGGAGGACCGTCATGGATGGAGTGCCGAAACACTTCTCATACACTGCCACAAATACCTTACGCCAGTTGTTGCATTCTGTCAATTCGGGAATTAAGTCTTTTGGCAAACTAATAGTCGAAATCCTGTGTTTTTCCACAGGAGAGGTATTCGGAAACACCACCTCCAGCTGGTCAAATTTTTCAGCAAGCCAATAAGGCAAATCATCCTTATTCTGTGGGCGCTTGCCCATCACCGAATTAACCATGACGGGACTTATAGTCACACCTCCAAGTCCAGCTGGATGCGCTGCAACTCCAGGAGGGGCCATCTGGACGTTGCCTGTGACATATTGTACTAAAGCTCTGTGCACACGGATCAAAGACGTATGCAGCACGCGCAGTTCATCTACTGGAACCGCTAAATAACGTGGATGCGGGGTATACCCGGCCAAAACAGGCCAAGCGGCCCCATCTATCGATGAGGGGCCTAAACGAATCAGGGTGACCGGGTGTGGGAGGGCGCCATTAAACCAAACACGGTGTTGCCATGCCGTGAGCGGTACTTCAAGAGCCTGATAAGGCCGATAAACATTAGGAAGGGCGGTGGGAGCGTAAACGTGGAACAAATTGTCAGCTCCTTCCACCGCCGAAAAAGTGACCCATGAGTAAAATACCTCAAAGTGGTAAGCCGGATCAGCTTGGACCACAAAGGTGAGGGCGACACCCACGTCGGGTACTCCATAGGCCGTTAAATGAGCACGGAGCGCGGCGTGGCTATGTGCCAGGATATTTACATTCACAGCCATCAAGACTAAGAATGTAGAACAACCTAGTGCGTGGCAGCGCAATAGAGGGTTAACATAAAAGAGAACACCTTTTAATAACTTCAAGCTTGAAAGAACCTATAAAAACATCAATATAGGAGGTTACACCCTCACCTCTGTTTCCGGAAACAGAAGTGAAGGGAATTGTGGACAAGCACAAGCACTACTCAAGCGTCTCGCAGATAAGAAGCCCACCACACGTTGGTAGCGGTATGTTGCGGGGATTCTGCACATATACAGAACTATGCGCAGGAAAACAGGACCTCGTGTATAGTGGTGTACCAACCATCCACCTTAGTGCCCAAAATCCCAATCCGACTAGCTATAGTGTCTCATTCATTCTCCGTACTACAGCGAAGCTACCAATGATTAGACATCCTAGAACACGGACTCTTTCAGGAATCGCGGGAGCAAGAACACTCTTTCATTACTCACTCATACTTGTCCACAACGTGCGTATTAAGAGACACAGTATAGTTTAAAATGTTTATTTCAACTAACGTGCTCTAAGACACAGTACACGTGCCAGTACTAGCAGCATAATGCATAAAGACAAAATAGTAAGCATCGTTACAATTCCATAGAATACAAACTGGGACAGCATTTTATAAAGACAGTGAATGAAGGACTATAATTCCTTGCCACCCTCCCCGTGATAGTAACTAGTTTATTATAAAAAGAGAAGACCTCTGGGCTTTGTCAGGGGGACCCCCATACCTCAAGAACTAGATGCAAGGTTTACATCATCGGACAAGCACAGCTCTTCTCCCTGGAAAGGTTTTTCTACAAGTGCCACCACCAGGGAGATCACAATATTAAAAGCACACGAATTTCTCCAGTGCAGCTGTATTTCATGTTATGTCTAAGTGCGAGGGGCTGACCAGAACAGCAACAACAAGGGACGTTGTT
Source organism: Calotriton arnoldi (assembly GCA_963921515.1). NCBI lineage: Eukaryota > Metazoa > Chordata > Amphibia > Caudata > Salamandridae > Calotriton > Calotriton arnoldi. The sequence continues at coordinate 304,854 of CAWUFW010013393.1, read as the reverse complement.
TTTCGACCTTGTACATTGTGTGCAGACGAAAACCACAGAGAACATCAGAAAAGGTAAAAGGCAGAAATGCAGACAGTTCTAATGTGAACGGTCACAAGCAGAGTCTGGAAAAACAAAGTCACGGAGTAACGTGTGCAAAGGAGGCATCATGGCTGCTAGGCCTAAGCTAACTTAGTAATGTCGACCATGAGGCCACAATCCACACTACATTAGAGTATGGGAAGAGAGATTTACAATAGATTTGCCATTCACAAATGGACTTGTTTCTGCTCTTTGTATATATTTGTTTCTCCCTCCTCTTCTGGTTATTCTTTGTTTTTCTTTGCGCCCCCTTCCGCTTCCTTTTCCTTGACCTATTCCTCTTCCTGTGCCCTTTGCGGTTGTCCGATCGTGTGAGGTCTGTTCCTTCTGTTGTTTCAATAATTGGAATTCATGGATTTAGGTCAAGGGAAGTAGTCCTAAAGGGACCACCGGGTCTGTCCTTCTGTATCTGAACTTAAATCTGAACTGGAATCAGTGGATACTATTCCCTGATGTCTTTGTTGTTGAATGACATTAAGATCTCGTTGAGCCCGATCAAAGCGTTTTGCATAAGTTAAGATCCTGCCCTCTGCACAGTCTCTTTTATCACGTAGAAACTTTCCTTGTTTTTTGTTTTTTATGGCAGCTTCATAGAGTTTAAGACGAACATCAAGAAATTGATGACTGTACTTTCTTCTTTGGTTGGTCAAGTTCCTGTCTTACTATTTGGAGATCGTGTTCTCCAGGTCAATTCTGGCATATTTGACTAAAAGCTCCAACATTCCCTTGCATATTTTGGCCATGTATAGTGCCCATTCTTTTAAAAGTTCTGGGTTAGGATTTTCATAAGTGGAAATTATGGATATTCTCAGTCCCCTGGAACGCGACTTACTTCAATAACGTTGGTTAGAGAAGTTATTTCCCACCATTTGTTCAGCTCACGCTTCACAAGTTTTTCAAGCAAACTGAGGTTTTATTTGAGTGTTGGTTCTAACACTGTGGTTGGGACTCCAGTTTTCGTTGATATTTGGCTGACATCCATATTCTCATTGAATAGGGAGAGTGCGGCAGCTTGCCTCTCCATTTCCCATGTGCTTATTTCTTATGCACAGTAAATCAAACACGGTGAACCGAGTAGACAGTTTATCAATACTGCCATGATGCAATGCTCCAGAAAAATTGGTAATTTTCTTCTGAGCAGCAGTAGCGAGAATGTGGATGGGAAATGTGGGGGCAGTTGCTTTTTCCGAGCCCTCCGACCCATGTAGACACAATGCGACCCCAACCCCACACACCTACTTACCATAAGCTTGTGACATCTTCCAAAAATTGTTGTTACGTCAATGCAGAGCTGGAGCCGCTGGAATGGTTGGAACGGCGTATTTCTTAAAGAAGCGAATTACTGCCAAAGATGCTGTGAACCTGCCTTTATGTGCCAATGCCTGCGGTGGCAGCAGAAGCCTCCCAAATTTTTAATGCAAAATCCAGTCCAGCTGACAAAGGAAAGGAAAGGAACATATAGGACTGTAGTCCGTTTGGCTTTATCCAGCCCATGTACAGATGATATTTAGCTGGCTTAGCGTTTAATTAGATATATGTTCTATAGATATATGTTCTATGTTTTATTGTTCCTTTCTTCCTTTTTTCCTTTTTCTTCTCCTTCTGATAACATTTTATTTTTACCACACACAGGATCTTAATTCACATTTGATATTAAAGCACTTGCCCAGTAAATAATGGCTAAGAATTGGGACACTTGCCTGATATTTCACAGCAAATTGCTATTCGGCATTATGGGAGACTCATTATGAATTGAGATAATGGGTGTTTATAAAATTAGGATGATTATTTTGTTGTCCCTATTTATAGAAACATTGATTGAAATAATTTTGATTGTGTCTAAAATTTTAAGATCGAATATGTTATGGTTTTATTATTACACTTCATGCACTCTATTTCTGGTGAAGTAACAGGAAACATCTATTGCTCTTAGCCCAATGAAACATCGGAAACTGCTCAGATGTCTCGCTTAATAGCAAGAGACGATCAAAATGAAAGACAACATGATGGCAAAAAAGAGTCTTTTTATTATGAATATTGACCAAAACAATACGAGAAATTGTTTTTAATGATGAATTGAAATTTCGATTATTATCTGTAAAAATATTCTCACTTGAGATTTAATCAATTTGAGATAATTCTTATACACTTGGTCGATCACAATTGGATCTGTAAAGATTTTTTCTCTGTCTATGATGACATCAAACATATTTTGTAGGTTGCGTTACACATCATACATTAACTTGACAAAGGCCGTTCCAGCCAAAATTTGTTGATTTTCTGCACAATAAACACTTGTATACTGATTTGGTGTGCCACATTCCTTTGTCCTCTGGAGTGGATTTTGCATGAAAAATTTGGGAGGCTTCTGCTGCCACCGCAGGCTCCGACACATAAAGGAAGGTTAACTACGTCTTTGGCAGTAATTTGCATATATATATAATTTATTATATGCCACTTGTACCTAACGTTCTGTAGAGAATAGGACTCCAGCACTCGAGGATTTCAATTATGGCATTGTTATTGAAGTTGCCACTCGCCAGACAGTATATGAATACTATATATATGTATATAAGTGTGTATAAATATATACACACATGGTCGAAACGCGTCTGTTTGTCTGCCTGAATAAATAAGCTTTATCAACACTCACAACTGGTGTGGCTCGTGGATCTTTGCTGCAACAAGGGGATTCGTCTTCCGTATATATATATATATATATATATATATATATATATATATATATATATATATATATATATATATATATATATATATATATATATTTGAAAAGTTTTGCCATCTTGTGAGATGCACTCCCAGGAAGTAAGCAGACACAGGAACTGGGATATTAAAACACACTGACCAGCAGTTTAATGCGACGCGTTTCAGGCTTACGCCCTTCTTCAAAGCCAACTGCTCTCCAGGACGGCCAAACATTTCTGCCAGCATTTTCCCTCCATTTATTCAAGACACGCCCCAAGTGGGCTTCAAGTCACGCCCCAAGTGGGCCGGCAAATCACATTGCCTGCAAAGCATGATGGGGCTGGTAGTTCCTTACCCATGTGGGTCTGTTTGTAGCCATCACTGGTTTTCAAAGTTCTTTAAATGGTGCTTTAAAACAAAGAAACACAGCTCTCTTTACAGGCCGCTCCTCCTGTTCCACCCGCAGTCAATATAAAACAGCAGGCGGCCCCGCTTGGGATCTTGCGGTGGTGCTTCTCTCGACCTAGGCGGGCCGAATTATTTATTTGAAAAGGTTTGCCATCTTGTGAGATGCACTCCCAGGAAGTAAGCAGACACAGGAACTGGGATATTAAAACACACTGACCAGCAGTTTAATGCGACGCGTTTCAGGCTTACGCCCTTCTTCAAAGCCAACTGCTCTCCAGGACGGCCAAACATTTCTGCCAGCATTTTCCCTCCATTTATTCAAGACACGCCCCAAGTGGGCTTCAAGTCACGGTCCAAGTGGGCCGGCAAATCACATTGCCTGCAAAGCATGATGGGGCTGGTAGTTCCTTACCCATGTGGGTCTGTTTGTAGCCATCACTGGTTTTCAAAGTTCTTTAAATGGTGCTTTAAAACAAAGAAACACAGCTCTCTTTACAGGCCTCTCCTCCTGTTCCACCCGCAGTCAATATAAAACAGCAGGCGGCCCGCTTGGGATCTTGCGGTGGTGCTTCTCTCGACCTAGGCGGGCCGAATTATTTATTTGAAAAGGTTTGCCATCTTGTGAGATGCACTCCCAGGAAGTAAGCAGACACAGGAACTGGGATATTAAAACACACTGACCAGCAGTTTAATGCGACGCGTTTCAGGCTTACGCCCTTCTTCAAAGCCAACTGCTCTCCAGGACGGCCAAACATTTCTGCCAGCATTTTCCCTCCATTTATTCAAGACACGCCCCAAGTGGGCTTCAAGTCACGCCCCAAGTGGGCCGGCAAATCACATTGCCTGCAAAGCATGATGGGGCTGGTAGTTCCTTACCCATGTGGGTCTGTTTGTAGCCATCACTGGTTTTCAAAGTTCTTTAAATGGTGCTTTAAAACAAAGACACACAGCTCTCTTTACAGGCCGCTCCTCCTGTTCCACCCGCAGTCAATATAAAACAGCAGGCGGCCCCGCTTGGGATCTTGCGGTGGTGCTTCTCTCGACCTAGGCGGGCCGAATTATTTATTTGAAAAGGTTTGCCATCTTGTGAGATGCACTCCCAGGAAGTAAGCAGACACAGGAACTGGGATATTAAAACACACTGACCAGCAGTTTAATGCGACGCGTTTCAGGCTTACGCCCTTCTTCAAAGCCAACTGCTCTCCAGGACGGCCAAACATTTCTGCCAGCATTTTCCCTCTATTTATTCAAGACACGCCCCAAGTGGGCTTCAAGTCACGCCCCAAGTGGGCCGGCAAATCACATTGCCTGCAAAGCATGATGGGGCTGGTAGTTCCTTACCCATGTGGGTCTGTTTGTAGCCATCACTGGTTTTCAAAGTTATTTAAATGGTGCTTTAAAACAAAGAAACATAGCTCTCTTTACAGGCCGCTCCTCCTGTTCCACCCGCAGTCAATATAAAACAGCAGGCGGGCCCGCTTGGGATCTTGCGGTGGTGCTTCTCTCGACCTAGGCGGGCCGAATTATTTATTTGAAAAGGTTTGCCATCTTGTGAGATGCCCTCCCAGGAAGTAAGCAGACACAGGAACTGGGATATTAAAACACACTGACCAGCAGTTTAATGCGACGCGTTTCAGGCTTACGCCCTTCTTCAAAGCCAACTGCTCTCCAGGACGGCCAAACATTTCTGCCAGCATTTTCCCTCCATTTATTCAAGACAACGCCCCAAGTGGGCTTCAAGTCACACCCCAAGTGGGCCGGCAAATCACATTGCCTGCAAAGCTTGATGGGGCTGGTAGTTCCTTACCCATGTGGGTCTGTTTGTAGCCATCACTGGTTTTCAAAGTTCTTTAAATGGTGCTTTAAAACAAAGAAACACAGCTCTCTTTACAGGCCGCTTCTCCTGTTCCACCCGCAGTCAATATAAAACAGCAGGCGGCCCCGCTTGGGATCTTGCGGTGGTGCTTCTCTCGACCTAGGCGGGCCGAATTATTTATTTGAAAAGGTTTGCCATCTTGTGAGATGCACTCCCAGGAAGTAAGCAGACACAGGAACTGGGATATTAAAACACACTGACCAGCAGTTTAATGCGACGCGTTTCAGGCTTACGCCCTTCTTCAAAGCCAACTGCTCTCCAGGACGGCCAAACATTTCTGCCAGCATTTTCCCTCCATTTATTCAAGACACGCCCCAAGTGGGCTTCAAGTCACGCCCCAAGTGGGCCGGCAAATCACATTGCCTGCAAAGCATGATGGGGCTGGTAGTTCCTTACCCATGTGGGTCTGTTTGTAGCCATGACTGGTTTTCAAAGTTCTTTAAATGGTGCTTTAAAACAAAGAAACACAGCTCTCTTTACAGGCCGCTCCTCCTGTTCCACCCGCAGTCAATATAAAACAGCAGGCGGCCCCGCTTGGGATCTTGCGGTGGTGCTTCTCTCGACCTAGGCGGGCTGAATTATTTATTTGAAAAGGTTTGCCATCTTGTGAGATGCACTCCCAGGAAGTAAGCAGACACAGGAACTGCGATATTAAAACACACTGACCAGCAGTTTAATGCGACGCGTTTCAGGCTTACCCCCTTCTTCAAAGCCAACTGCTCTCCAGGACGGCCAAACATTTCTGCCAGCATTTTCCCTCCATTTATTCAAGACACGCCCCAAGTGGGCTTCAAGTCACGCCCCAAGTGGGCCGGCAAATCACATTGCCTGCAAAGCATGATGGGGCTGGTAGTTCCTTACCCATGTGGGTCTGTTTGTAGCCATCACTGGTTTTCAAAGTTCTTTAAATGGTGCTTTAAAAAAAAGAAACACAGCTCTCTTTACAGGCCGCTCCTCCTGTTCCACCCGCAGTCAATATAAAACAGCAGGCGTCCCCGCTTGGGATCTTGCGGTGGTGCTTCTCTCGACCTAGGCGGGCCAAATTATTTATTTGAAAAGGTTTGCCATCTTGTGAGATGCACTCCCAGGAAGTAAGCAGACACAGGAACTGGGATATTAAAACACACTGACCAGCAGTTTAATGCGACGCGTTTCAGGCTTACGCCCTTCTTCAAAGCCAACTGCTCTCCAGGACGGCCAAACATTTCTGCCAGCATTTTCCCTCCATTTATTCAAGACACGCCCCAAGTGGGCTTCAAGTCACGCCCCAAGTGGGCCGGCAAATCACATTGCCTGCAAAGCATGATGGGGCTGGTAGTTCCTTACCCATGTGGGTCTGTTTGTAGCCATCACTGGTTTTCAAAGTTCTTTAAATGGTGCTTTAAAACAAAGAAACACAGCTCTCTTTACAGGCCGCTCCTCCTGTTCCACCTGCAGTCAATATAAAACAGCAGGCGGCCCCGTTTGGGATCTTGCGGTGGTGCTTCTCTCGACCTAGGCGGGCCGAATTATTTATTTGAAAAGGTTTGCCATCTTGTGAGATGCACTTCCAGGAAGTAAGCAGACACAGGAACTGGGATATTAAAACACACTGACCAGCAGTTTAATGCGACGCGTTTCAGGCTTACGCCCTTCTTCAAAGCCAACTGCTCTCCAGGACGGCCAAACATTTCTGCCAGCATTTTCCCTCCATTTATTCAAGACACGCCCCAAGTGGGCTTCAAGTCACGCCCCAAGTGGGCCAGCAAATCACATTGCCTGCAAAGCATGATGGGGCTGGTAGTTCCTTACCCATGTGGGTCTGTTTGTTGCCATCACTGGTTTTCAAAGTTCTTTAAATGGTGCTTTAAAACAAAGAAACACAGCTCTCTTTACAGGCCGCTCCTCCTGTTCCACCCGCAGTCAATATAAAACAGCAGGCGGCCCCGCTTGGGATCTTGCGGTGGTGCTTCTCTCGACCTAGGCGGGCCGAATTATTTATTTGAAAAGGTTTGCCATCTTGTGAGATGCACTCCCAGGAAGTAAGCAGACACAGGAACTGGGATATTAAAACACACTGACCAGCAGTTTAATGCGACGCGTTTCAGGCTTACGCCCTTCTTCAAAGCCAACTGCTCTCCAGGACGGCCAAACATTTCTGCCAGCATTTTCCCTCCATTTATTCAAGACACGCCCCAAGTGGGCTTCAAGTCACGCCCCAAGTGGGCCGGCAAATCACATTGCCTGCAAAGCATGATGGGGCTGGTAGTTCCTTACCCATGTGGGTCTGTTTGTAGCCACCACTGGTTTTCAAAGTTCTTTAAATGGTGCTTTAAAACAAAGAAACACAGCTCTCTTTACAGGCCGCTCCTCCTGTTCCACCCGCAGTCAATATAAAACAGCAGGCGGCCCCGCTTGGGATCTTGCGGTGGTGCTTCTCTCGACCTAGGCGGGCCGAAATATTTATTTGAAAAGGTTTGCCATCTTGTGAGATGCACTCCCAGGAAGTAAGCAGACACAGGAACTGGGATATTAAAACACACTGACCAGCAGGTTAATGCGATGCGTTTCAGGCTTACGCCCTTCTTCAAAGCCAACTGCTCTCCAGGACGGCCAAACATTTCTGCCAGCATTTTCCCTCCATTTATTCAAGACACGCCCCAAGTGGGCTTCAAGTCACGCCCCAAGTGGGCCGGCAAATCACATTGCCTGCAAAGCATGATGGGGCTGGTAGTTCCTTACCCATGTGGGTCTGTTTGTAGCCATCACTGGTTTTCAAAGTTCTTTAAATGGTGCTTTAAAACAAAGAAACACAGCTCTCTTTACAGGCCGCTTCTCCTGTTCCACCCGCAGTCAATATAAAACAGCAGGCGGCCCCGCTTGGGATCTTGCGGTGGTGCTTCTCTCGACCTAGGCGGGCCGAATTATTTATTTGAAAAGGTTTGCCATCTTGTGAGATGCACTCCCAGGAAGTAAGCAGACACAGGAACTGGGATATTAAAACACACTGACCAGCAGTTTAATGCGACGCGTTTCAGGCTTACGCCCTTCTTCAAAGCCAACTGCTCTCCAGGACGGCCAAACATTTCTGCAAGCATTTTCCCTCCATTTATTCAAGACACGCCCCAAGTGGGCTTCAAGTCACGCCCCAAGTGGGCCGGCAAATCACATTGCCTGCAAAGCATGATGGGGCTGGTAGTTCCTTACCCATGTGGGTCTGTTTGTAGCCATCACTGGTTTTCAAAGTTCTTTAAATGGTGCTTTAAAACAAAGAAACACAGCTCTCTTTACAGGCCGCTCCTCCTGTTCCACCCGCAGTCAATATAAAACAGCAGGCGGCCCCGCTTGGGATCTTGCAATGGTGCTTCTCTCGACCTAGGCGGGCCGAATTATTTATTTGAAAAGGTTTGCCATCTTGTGAGATGCACTCCCAACAAGTAAGCAGACACAGGAACTGGGATATTAAAACACACTGACCAGCAGTTTAATGCGACGCGTTTCAGGCTTACGCCCTTCTTCAAAGCCAACTGCTCTCCAGGACGGCCAAACATTTCTGCCAGCATTTTCCCTCCATTTATTCAAGACACGCCCCAAGTGGGCTTCAAGTCACGCCCCAAGTGGGCCGGCAAATCACATTGCCTGCAAAGCATGATGGGGCTGGTAGTTCCTTACCCATGTGGGTCTGTTTGTAGCCATCACTGGTTTTCAAAGTTCTTTAAATGGTGCTTTAAAACAAAGAAACACAGCTCTCTTTACAGGCCGCTCCTCCTGTTCCACCCGCAGTCAATATAAAACAGCAGGCGGCCCCGCTTGGGATCTTGCGGTGGTGCTTCTCTCGACCTAGGCGGGCCGAATTATTTATTTGAAAAGGTTTGCCATCTTGTGAGATGCACTCCCAGGAAGTAAGCAGACACAGGAACTGGGATATTAAAACACACTGACCAGCAGTTTAATGCGACGCGTTTCAGGCTTACGCCCTTCTTCAAAGCCAACTGCTCTCCAGGACGGCCAAACATTTCTGCCAGCATTTTCCCTCCATTTATTCAAGACACGCCCCAAGTGGGCTTCAAGTCACGCCCCAAGTGGGCCGGCAAATCACATTGCCTGCAAAGCATGATGGGGCTGGTAGTTCCTTACCCATGTGGGTCTGTTTGTAGCCATCCCTGGTTTTCAAAGTTCTTTAAATGGTGCTTTAAAACAAAGAAACACAGCTCTCTTTACAGGCCGCTCCTCCTGTTCCACCCGCAGTCAATATAAAACAGCAGGCGGCCCCGCTTGGGATCTTGCGGTGGTGCTTCTCTCGACCTAGGCGGGCCGAATTATTTATTTGAAAAGGTTTGCCATCTTGTGAGATGCACTCCCAGGAAGTAAGCAGACACAGGAACTGGGATATTAAAACACACTGACCAGCAGGTTAATGCGATGCGTTTCAGGCTTACGCCCTTCTTCAAAGCCAACTGCTCTCCAGGACGGCCAAACATTTCTGCCAGCATTTTCCCTCCATTTATTCAAGACACCCCCCAAGTGGGCTTCAAGTCACGCCCCAAGTGGGCCGGCAAATCACATTGCCTGCAAAGCATGATGGGGCTGGTAGTTCCTTACCCATGTGGGTCTGTTTGTAGCCATCACTGGTTTTCAAAGTTCTTTAAATGGTGCTTTAAAATAAAGAAACACAGCTCTCTTTACAGGCCGCTTCTCCTGTTCCACCCGCAGTCAATATAAAACAGCAGGCGGCCCCGCTTGGGATCTTGCGGTGGTGCTTCTCTCGACCTAGGCGGGCCGAATTATTTATTTGAAAAGGTTTGCCATCTTGTGAGATGCACTCCCAGGAAGTAAGCAGACACAGGAACTGGGATATTAAAACACACTGACCAGCAGTTGAATGCGACGCGTTTCAGGCTTACGCCCTTCTTCAAAGCCAACTGCTCTCCAGGACGGCCAAACATTTCTGCAAGCATTTTCCCTCCATTTATTCAAGACACGCCCCAAGTGGGCTTCAAGTCACGCCCCAAGTGGGCCGGCAAATCACATTGCCTGCAAAGCATGATGGGGCTGGTAGTTCCTTACCCATGTGGGTCTGTTTGTAGCCATCACTGGTTTTCAAAGTTCTTTAAATGGTGCTTTAAAACAAAGAAACACAGCTCTCTTTACAGGCCGCTCCTCCTGTTCCACCCGCAGTCAATATAAAACAGCAGGCGGCCCCGCTTGGGATCTTGCAATGGTGCTTCTCTCGACCTAGGCGGGCCGAATTATTTATTTGAAAAGGTTTGCCATCTTGTGAGATGCACTCCCAGGAAGTAAGCAGACACAGGAACTGGGATATTAAAAGACACTGACCAGCAGTTTAATGCGACGCGTTTCAGGCTTACGCCCTTCTTCAAAGCCAACTGCTCTCCAGGACGGCCAAACATTTCTGCCAGCATTTTCCCTCCATTTATTCAAGACACGCCCCAAGTGGGCTTCAAGTCACGCCCCAAGTGGGCCGGCAAATCACATTGCCTGCAAAGCATGATGGGGCTGGTAGTTCCTTACCCATGTGGGTCTGTTTGTAGCCATCACTGGTTTTCAAAGTTCTTTAAATGGTGCTTTAAAACAAAGAAGCACAGCTCTCTTTACAGGCCGCTCCTCCTGTTCCACCCGCAGTCAATATAAAACAGCAGGCGGCCCCGCTTGGGATCTTGCGGTGGTGCTTCTCTCGACCTAGGCGGGCCGAATTATTTATTTGAAAAGGTTTGTCATCTTGTGAGATGCACTCCCAGGAAGTAAGCAGACACAGGAACTGGGATATTAAAACACACTGACCAGCAGTTTAATGTGACTCGTTTCAGGCTTACGCCCTTATTCAAAGCCAACTGCTCTCCAGGACGGCCAAACATTTCTGCCAGGGTTTTCCCTCCATTTATTCAAGACACGCCCCAAGTGGGCTTCAAGTCACGCCCCAAGTGGGCCGGCAAATCACATTGCCTGCAAAGCATGATGGGGCTGGTAGTTCCTTACCCATGTGGGTCTGTTTGAAGCCATCACTGGTTTTCAAAGTTCTTTAAATGGTGCTTTAAAACAAAGACACACAGCTCTCTTTACAGGCCGCTCCTCCTGTTCCACCCGCAGTCAATATAAAACAGCAGGCGGCCCCGCTTGGGATCTTGCGGTGGTGCTTCTCTCGACCTAGGCGGGCTGAATTATTTATTTGAAAAGGTTTGCCATCTTGTGAGATGCACTCCCAGGAAGTAAGCAGACACAGGAACTGGGATATTAAAACACACTGACCAGCAGTTTAATGCGACGCGTTTCAGGCTTACGCCCTTCTTCAAAGCCAACTGCTCTCCAGGACGGCCAAACATTTCTGCCAGCATTTTCCCTCCATTTATTCAAGACACACCCCAAGTGGGCTTCAAGTCACGCCCCAAGTGGGCCGGCAAATCACATTGCCTGCAGAGCATGATGGGGCTGGTAGTTCCTTACCCATGTGGGTCTGTTTGTAGCCATCACTGGTTTTCAAAGTTCTTTAAATGGTGCTTTAAAACAAAGAAACACAGCTCTCTTTACAGGCCACTCCTCCTGTTCCACCCGCAGTCAATATAAAACAGCAGGCGGCCCCGCTTGGGATCTTGCGGTGGTGCTTCTCTCGACCTAGGCGGGCCGAATTATTTATTTGAAAAGGTTTGCCATCTTGTGAGATGCACTCCCAGGAAGTAAGCAGACACAGGAACTGGGATATTAAAACACACTGACCAGCAGTTTAATGCGACGCGTTTCAGGCTTACGCCCTTCTTCAAAGTCAACTGCTCTCCAGGACGGCCAAACATTTCTGCCAGCATTTTCCCTCCATTTATTCAAGACACGCCCCAAGTGGGCTTCAAGTCACGCCCCAAGTGGGCCGGCAAATCACATTGCCTGCAAAGCATGATGGGGCTGGTACTTCCTTACCCATGTGGGTCTGTTTGTAGCCATCACTGGTTTTCAAAGTTCTTTAAATGGTGCTTTAAAACAAAGAAACACAGCTCTCTTTACAGGCCGCTCCTCCTGTTCCACCCGCAGTCAATATAAAACAGCAGGCGGGCCCGCTTGGGATCTTGCGGTGGTGCTTCTCTCGACCTAGGCGGGCCGAATTATTTATTTGAAAAGGTTTGCCATCTTGTGAGATGCACTCCCAGGAAGTAAGCAGACACAGGAACTGGGATATTAAAACACACTGACCAGCAGTTTAATGCGACGCGTTTCAGGCTTACGCCCTTCTTCAAAGCCAACTGCTCTCCAGGACGGCCAAACATTTCTGCCAGCATTTTCCCTCCATTTATTCAAGACACGCCCCAAGTGGGCTTCAAGTCACGCCCCAAGTGGGCCGGCAAATCACATTGCCTGCAAAGCATGATGGGGCTGGTAGTTCCTTACCCATGTGGGTCTGTTTGTAGCCATCACTGGTTTTCAAAGTTCTTTAAATGGTGCTTTAAAACAAAGAAACACAGCTCTCTTTACAGGCCGCTCCTCCTGTTCCACCCGCAGTCAATATAAAACAGCAGGCGGCCCCGCTTGGGATCTTGCGGTGGTGCTTCTCTCGACCTAGGCGGGCCGAATTATTTATTTGAAAAGGTTTGCCATCTTGTGAGATGCACTCCCAGGAAGTAAGCAGACACAGGAACTGGGATATTAAAACACACTGACCAGCAGTTTAATGCGACGCGTTTCAGGCTTACGCCCTTCTTCAAAGCCAACTGCTCTCCAGGACGGCCAAACATTTCTGCCAGCATTTTCCCTCCATTTATTCAAGACACGTCCCAAGTGGGCTTCAAGTCACGCCCCAAGTGGGCCGGCAAATCACATTGCCTGCAAAGCATGATGGGGCTGGTAGTTCCTTACCCATGTGGGTCTGTTTGTAGCCATCACTGGTTTTCAAAGTTCTTTAAATGGTGCTTTAAAACAAAGAAACACAGCTCTCTTTACAGGCCGCTCCTCCTGTTCCACCCGCAGTCAATATAAAACAGCAGGCGGCCCCGCTTGGGATCTTGCGGTGGTGCTTCTCTCGACCTAGGCGGGCCGAATTATTTATTTGAAAAGGTTTGCCATCTTGTGAGATGCACTCCCAGGAAGTAAGCAGACACAGGAACTGGGATATTAAAACACACTGAGCAGCAGTTTAATGCGACGCGTTTGAGGCTTACGCCCTTCTTCAAAGCCAACTGCTCTCCAGGACGGCCAAACATTTCTGCCAGCATTTTCCCTCCATTTATTCAAGACACGCCCCAAGTGGGCTTCAAGTCACGCCCCAAGTGGGCCGGCAAATCACATTGCCTGCAAAGCATGATGGGGCTGGTAGTTCCTTACCCATGTGGGTCTGTTTGTAGCCATCACTGGTTTTCAAAGTTCTTTAAATGGTGCTTTAAAACAAAGAAACACAGCTCTCTTTACAGGCCGCTCCTCCTGTTCCACCCGCAGTCAATATAAAACAGCAGGCGGCCCCGCTTGGGATCTTGCGGTGGTGCTTCTCTCGACCTAGGCGGGCCGAATTATTTATTTGAAAAGGTTTGCCATCTTGTGAGATGCACTCCCAGGAAGTAAGCAGACACAGGAACTGGGATATTAAAACACACTGACCAGCAGTTTAATGTGACGCGTTTCAGGCTTACACCCTTCTTCAAAGCCAACTGCTCTCCAGGACGGCCAAACATTTCTGCCAGCATTTTCCCTCCATTTATTCAAGACACGCCCCAAGTGGGCTTCAAGTCACGCCCCAAGTGGGCCGGCAAATCACATTGCCTGCAAAGCATGATGGGGCTGGTAGTTCCTTACCTATGTGGGTCTGTTTGTAGCCATCACTGGTTTTCAAAGTTCTTTAAATGGTGCTTTAAAACAAAGAAACACAGCTCTCTTTACAGGCCGCTCCTCCTGTTCCACCCGCAGTCAATATAAAACAGCAGGCGGCCCCGCTTGGGATCTTGCGGTGGTGCTTCTCTCGACCTAGGCGGGCCGAATTATTTATTTGAAAAGGTTTGCCATCTTGTGAGATGCACTCCCAGGAAGTAAGCAGACACAGGAACTGGGATATTAAAACACACTGACCAGCAGTTTAATGCGACGCGTTTCAGGCTTACGCCCTTCTTCAAAGCCAACTGCTCTCCAGGACGGCCAAACATTTCTGCCAGCATTTTCCCTCCATTTATTCAAGACACGCCCCAAGTGGGCTTCAAGTCACGCCCCAAGTGGGCCTGCAAATCACATTGCCTGCAAAGCATGATGGGGCTGGTAGTTCCTTACCCATGTGGGTCTGTTTGTAGCCATCACTGGTTTTCAAAGTTCTTTAAATGGTGCTTTAAAACAAAGAAACACAGCTCTCTTTACAGGCCGCTCCTCCTGTTCCACCCGCAGTCAATATAAAACAGCAGGCGGCCCCGCTTGGGATCTTGCGATGGTGCTTCTCTCGACCTAGTCAGGCCGAATTATTTATTTGAAAAGGTTTGCCATCTTGTGAGATGCACTCCCAGGAAGTAAGCAGACACAGGAACTGGGATATTAAAACACACTGACCAGCAGTTTAATGCGACGCGTTTCAGGCTTACGCCCTTCTTCAAAGCCAACTGCTCTCCAGGACGGCCAAACATTTCTGCCAGCATTTTCCCTCCATTTATTCAAGACACGCCCCAAGTGGGCTTCAAGTCACGCCCCAAGTGGGCCGGCAAATCACATTGCCTGCAAAGCATGATGGGGCTGGTAGTTCCTTACCCATGTGGGTCTGTTTGTAGCCATCACTGGTTTTCAAAGTTCTTTAAATGGTGAAACACAGCTCTCTTTACAGGCCGCTCCTCCTGTTCCACCCACAGTCAATATAAAACAGCAGGCGGCCCCGCTTGGGATCTTGCGGTGGTGCTTCTCTCGACCTAGGCGGGCTGAATTATTTATTTGAAAAGGTTTGCCATCTTGTGAGATGCACTCCCAGGAAGTAAGCAGACACAGGAACTGGGATATTAAAACACACTGACCAGCAGTTTAATGCGACGCGTTTCAGGCTTACGCCCTTCTTCAAAGCCAACTGCTCTCCAGGACGGCCAAACATTTTTGCCAGCATTTTCCCTCCATTTATTCAAGACACGCCCCAAGTGGGCTTCAAGTCACGCCCCAAGTGGGCCGGCAAATCACATTGCCTGCAAAGCATGATGGGGCTGGTAGAAAACCAGTGATGGCTACAAACAGACCCACATGGGTAAGGAACTACCAGCCCCATCATGCTTTGCCAGCAATGTGATTTGCCGGCCCACTTGGGGAGTGACTTGAAGCCCACTTGGGGCGTGTCTTGAATAAATGGAGGGAAAATGCTGGCAGAAATGTTTGGCCGTCCTGGAGAGCAGTTGGCTTTGAAGAAGAGCGTAAGCCTGAAACGGGTCGCATTAAACTGCTGGTCAGTGTGTTTTAATATCCCAGTTCCTGTGTCTGCTTACTTCCTGGGAGTGCATTTCACAAGATGGCAAACCTTTTCAAATAAATAATTCGGCCCGCCAAGGTCGAGAGAAGCACCACCGCAAGATCCCAAGCGGGCCGCCTGCTGTTTTATATTGACTGCGGGTGGAACAGGAGGAGCAGCCTGTAAAGAGAGCTGTGTTTCTTTGTTTTAAAGCACCATTTAAAGAACTTTGAAAACCAGTGATGGCTACAAACAGACCCACATGGGTAAGGAACTACCAGCCCCATCATGCTTTGCAGGCAATGTGATTTGCTGGCCCACTTGGGGCGTGACTTGAAGCCCACTTGAGGCGTGTCTTGAATAAATGGAGGGAAAATGCTGGCAGAAATGTTTGGCCGTCCTGGAGAGCAGTTGGCTTTGAAGAAGGGCGTAAGCCTGAAACGCGTCGCATTAAACTGCTGGTCAGTGTGTTTTAATATCCCAGTTCCTGTGTCTGCTTACTTCCTGGGAGTGCATCTCACAAGATGGCAAACCTTTTCAAATATATATATATATAAAAATATATCCCTCTGCTCATTATGAGAAAAGAGAACGGCACTCGAAGTCATGAAAAAATAGCCTGTTTAATGGATCAGATCTCCCCAGGCACGAGGACACATCAGAGACGCGTTTCGGCAGTTGCAACTGCCTTTTTCAATCTGACTTGCGCCATAAGGGTGCTTCATTTAAGTTTAAAAAATTTAATAGACATAGAAAGTGTACTCCCGTTTGCAGCAATATAAATCAATCATCCAACATGAAACACAGAAGGAGATGTAAACTATTACACATCTAAAAATTAAAGTGATGATTTTTCAGCAGTATTTGACATATAACTCTTAAATGAGTAATTAAACATTACGCCCGACCAGTGCCCTTGAGCGTCCGTTCCTAAATACACTGATTCTGAAAAGACACATCTCCCATCACGATGGCAATTAAAAAACCCGGACTGGAGTGCAGTTTCAAGTCCTTTGCTGCTTGGAGGAAAAATGTCAATGAAAGCATGCAAACTAGTAATTATAAAATCGGTTTTGAAGAAAGCACTCAAACAACTGTTTACACTGCCTAAGTGTCGCCTTTCATAATTATCCCGAGACTCCTTTTGGAATTGCATAATTGTATCACTGTCCTCGAGGGAATGTTCAACCTCGTAATTCCAATAGATATTAAATATCAAACACTGTTCACAGAGTCTCATACTTTGCCTTACAGTTTGGGTACTCACAGGGAAGGCGGCAAACAACTTGGCTAATGTCCACTTGTCCTGGTTAGATAAAATCCTCCAATCAGTGTTCAAGTCCCATGACCCCACCACTCGGCAAGTGCCTTCGTCGTGGTGCCCAGCTCCAGGAATGGGAAGCAATCCTAGGGTGGGGTTTGTAACTGGTTTAAGGTGCAGGATCATCAGTCCCCGCCAAGGGAGTCTCAGCTCCCAGCGCCGAACTGTCGCCTCCACTAGTTTGTGCAGGAAAAGTTCCAGGGTGAGCAGTGGCCGAGAAAAAGGGGGTTCCAAAACACATTTTCCCTATTCATTTTTCCATAGGTACATTAGACACAGCTGCAGCCGAAAACCCTGAACGGATTTACACCACATTTGGCAGAAAGCTAGATCTTGGTCCAGAAAAAGTGATTTTTGTGTTTTAATGTAAATCCGTTCCGTAGTTTTTGAGAAGTTAAGGTTGAAAAAAATTGTATATTTATTCACCGCGGATGATCTGTGGAGCCGACAGATCTCCAACTGAGATCTGATTGGTTGCTATCACCTCAACCACGAAGTGGAGCAGCCATCTTAGGTCTCGACACCTAACAAAAACATAAAATCAAGCCATAGAGGGGCGTGTTAGGGATACCCTGACCACCTAAGCCTGGCGGTGAGCCCCGACAGGGATCCTGCCTGGGGCTAAAAATATTTTTTTCTTTTACGTTTTGCTCCTGCTTTTCTTTTTAAAAGCCCCTGTGGTGTGTCAGGGCCCCAGGGATGACACATATCATATTTTTTTCTTGGAGAGGGGCCATGTGGACCCCTTCCATAGCCATTTGTGGTCCCAGTGACCCCATCCCCTAGGGCACACAGTATCGTTTAAAGGAAGGGGGCGAGTGACACCTCCCCAGGCTCTTTTTGGTCCCGGGGACCGTATCCTATAGGGCCAAATCTAATTAATTGTAGGAGGGGGTATGCAACCCCCTCTGCAGGCCATTTTGGCCCCAGAGACACCATCCCCTAGGGCTTGAAGTATCTTTTAAGGGGAAGGTGTGCACAATCCCCCTTCCCAGGCCATATTCAGCCCCGGGACCCCGTTCCCAGGGGCCAAAGTATATTTTAATGGGATTGGAGCCAAGCAGCCCCCCCTCCCAAAGCCTTTAAAAGGCCCTAGGGACCCCATCCCCAGGGCCATTATTCAATTAAAAGGGAGGGAACAGCGCAGCCCCAGGGCCATAATAGGCTCGGGAAGGGGGGCCGCACAAGACCCCCTGCCCTTTAAAGGAGATACAGCCCTGGGGATGGTGTCCACAGGGCCTGCTGAGGCTCAGGAGGGGGGCATGTGGCACTCTTCCCCTTAAAATCCCCTTAAAAAAATGGCCCTGGGGCTAGGTCCCCAGGGCCTAATAAGGCTTAGGGAGGGGGCCCCTTTAAAAAAAATACGGTGCTGGGGGATGGGGTCCCCAGGGCCAAAATAGGCTAGAAGAGGGAGGCAGCACCTGCCCCCTCCCCTTTTAAAAAAGATACAGCCCTGGGGGATGGGCTCACTTGGACCTATAAATGCTCGGGGAGAGGAGCCGTGCAGCCCCCTCCACTTTTATTTATATTTCAGCCCTGGTTGAAAGGCGCTGGGGGATGGGGTCCCAAGGGCCAAAATAGGCTAGAAGAGGGAGGCAGCACCTGCCCCCTCCCCTAATAAAAAAGATACAGCCCTGGGCTCACTGGGACCTATAAATGCTCGGGGAGAGGAGCCGTGCGGCCCCCTCCACTTTTATTTATATTTCAGCCCTGGTTGATAGGCCCAGACTTAGTTAGGCTCAGGGAGGGGGGTTGTGGGCCCTCTTCCTTTATTAATTGCCCATCCCCGGAGGATAGGGTCACAGGGTCCTCATAAGGCTTGGGGAGGAGGGCTGTGCAGCCCCATCACCTTTAAAATAAAGTGAATCCCTGGGGGTTGGGGTTCCCAGAGCCTAATAAGGCTTGGGGAGGACGGCCGCATGGCCCGCCACTTTTTTTTAATCATATTTGGCCCTGAGGGATGGGTCCCCGGGGCGCAAGAAGGCTTAGGGAAGGGGCGAGGACCCACAGGCCAATCCTAAACCACATGGCAAAGGCATAACCAGGTTGTTGGCTGCCTGCAGAGGTTGGCAGCAGGCCTTGTGGCCAACCACCCACCACGCATGGCTGAAGGCCATGCATCATGGGGTTGGCTGCCTTTGGGGGGGTGGACACAGGGCCTGTTCTCAGGCCAGGCCCTATGGCCATCCCCCTGTCTCGCACGGCCAAAGGACTTGCACAGCACAGAGTTGACTGCATGGGGGGCTGGCCACAGGCCCTGGCCGTAGGCCACACCCACCAGCCAACCCCCGCTGCGCACGTGCCCTCAGGTGACTCATACTAGCACCCTCGCCAAGCACTGCTAATTACACCACATATTCCATCACACATGATTATTGATTATTCTCTCTCCATATATGTATATATATTACCTTTGATTTAGTGATGTATTTTCTTCCTAAATGTCTATTTGATAATTAAGCTTAATTTCATCCTTAACCTACTCTATTTATTTAAGTGTAGCATTTTTAAAGTGGTTTACTTTTTACAGGTGTATACTTTCTATAAGGCCTCTAACTGTCCATATTAGAATTTCCAAAATGTCCCATTAGATTGTCTATGGCACTCATTTTTGCTCTCAGGTTCCTTGATCGACCTACAAGCTGTGATATCACCTTTTACAGTGTAATTCAAAACCAATTTTTTGTTTAGACTAGAGCATGCTATGTGCATTGAGACATAGGGCCTGATTACGATCTTGATGGATGGGATACTCTGTCACAAACGTGGCGGATATTCCGTCAGCCATATTAAAAGTCCCATAAGATGTAATGGAGGTGTAATTTGGTGGACAGGATATCCGTCACTTTTGTGACAGAGTAACCCTGTCTGCCAAGATCATAATCAAGCCCATAATGTTTAGTATATGCTATAAGTTGGCAGGTGTCTCGCCTTAAACTTAAATATAGAAAGAAACAGATCTCACTTTACTGGCTTGGTGGTGGTTGCATGGGGAACTGGGTAAAGTCTTATTCCACCTTAGAGGTTGCTTGTCTCTCAATCTAGAGGTGACCAGGCCTGACAATTCAGGGTGGACTATTTGTATTGGAGCAGGAACAGGACTGAGTTGCATAGGGCTGGTCTATGTTTGGAGTGGCAAAGCATGTGAAAACCTGTTGCCTGGAATGTTCTCCCGTGTGATCTCCAGTGACTGAGAGTAATTCAAGCATTCTTTCCATCATCCTGTCATTTTTGCCATAGATGCCATAAGTGCATGGGTATGTCCAGACATGTGTCCTGCACTCACTATTCCATTGAACTCAGCTATACACAACTGATGAGGCCTAAGTAGGTCAGAACTGGTCTGGGGTTGCTTGTTTTCCTATTTGGAGGCTCTTGGTCTGACAGTTCGGGCTGCACTGTTTCTATTGGAGAAGAACTAAGGAGCATATTTACAAGCCCCTATCGCCACCACAACGTCACTTTTAGTGGTGTTGTGGTGGCAATAGGAGCTTTGCCTTATTTACAAGGCAGTGTTAAGCCACTTAACATGGCTTAACGCTGCCTTGCAAATAAGGCCCCCTTTTATGCTACACTTAGCGTGAAAGGGGCGGCCAATGGGTGTTGTGGTGGGCGTTCCACCGCAACACCCATTGATTTTGACACTGCCCCCTATTTACAAGAGCAGTGTAAATAGGAGGCAGCGCCTAAATTAAGACCAGGGAAAACCTGGTTGTAAACAGGCAGAACAAGGAGAAATGCTTTATTTCTCCTTGTTTTTGCTGTTTCCATGTGTGCTGCGTTGTGCAACACACATAGAAACAGCAAAACGCCAATGATTGTTTATGTGCAGGAAGGTCCCCCTTCATGCACATAAACAATCATTAAAAAAAATGCTGTCTTGCAACTTCTATGTGTGCTGCAAAAGCAGCACACATAGATGTTACAAAACAGCATTTAAAGATTGTTTATGTGCAGGAAGGGGGACCTTCCTGCACATAAACAATCTTTCCCTCAACACAGGCACCCTTGCACTATGGTGCAAGGGTGCCTGCGTTGGTGCTAGGCAGCTGAAGTTAGCGCCAGCGCAGGGGGAAATGCAGGGCTGCACCACATTGTTGTAAATATGGTGCAACCCTGCGTTTCTAAAGTGATGAAGCGTGTCGTTAGCCTTCGTGGCTTAACGACAAGCTTTGCCACTTTATTGTAAATATGCCCCTAAGAATGATGTGCTTATGGCAGGTCTGGACCGACAGAGATGGTGAAGAAAATAGTGCGAATGCAGTCCGAGCAATTGCCACTAGCTGAGATTAATTTAAGGATTCCTTCCATCATCTTTTTGTTTTTGCTGTAGCTGCCCCCGGTGCAATGGGTATGCCAAAACCTGGATCCTCTGCTCACTGTGCCACAGAACTAAAACTCTAACCAAGGCCACTGGATTATGCGGCAGGCAAGGGCCAAATTATGCGGCAGGCCTGAGTAAATTAAGCAGCAAGAAAAAGGCAAATTATGCTGCATAATGCAGCATATTTTGTAATTGTATCACGTCTTTATTTCGTCATTATTAAACGTGGTAACATTGTCTGGCATTAGTTGCACCACATTAGTACCATTTTAACACCTAACTATAGCAATAGCAACAAAAAAGGTGGCAAGTCTAGTTTCGTAAAGGGCCTCTCACTGCGCGGCAACACGTGTTGCTGCATTTTTAGTAACTTTTGAACTGTTTGAGCTACAAACCTATTTTTTTTGTTAAAGTCTGCAGATTATGCAGCAGATGATGAATTTTATGGCAAGACCGGAGGCTCCTATTATGCCTTCTTATCTTGCTTTATTATCAACAGCAGCCAAGATAAGTAAGAATCCTACAGTTCCCAGAGGGCCAAGCAGAACAACTGGCCAATGGGAACGTAGTAAAACAAAACCTTATAACCAATCCGGTGATAACAGCAGTAGTAACGTCACAATCTGACTGCGAACCTTCCTCTTTTCTTGCTGCTCGCAGTCAGATAAGTGACCTTTCTTCGTTGCTCTTAAATGTTTATGCATATATGTTTCTAATACCTTGTTTTACTATTGCTGGTTGTGTTTTTCCCTTTCTGGTACTACGGCGCGTACCGCCGTCTTATTATCTGTCAGGCGTCATACGCGTCTTCATTGCTGCCGTTGTTCCCCCCCATGCGCGCGAGCTGCATTTGGTTCCAACCGCGCACTACGGTGTTTTCTCCCGCTCACCCTTTCCTCTCAGTGCGTCTCATTCCCCGTTCGACGCTTGAGCCCGGAGCTTCTGTCCGCACTCGCTGCAGTCACCGGAGCTTCTGTTTTCCGTTTACGCCCACAAGGGGAGTGCTTCTTCTGGTATCCCCGCCCCCTAAAAAAATATTAACCCTCGCCTCACCTTGGTTTTGCTCCCTCACACAATGAATGTGGATAGCTCTCCCGGTTCTGACCGGCAACAGGATGAAGGCGCTGCCTTCAAAAATGACCTCAATCAATTTATTAATTCCTCAGTTGAGGCTGCAGTGGAAACGTCCATGAGGCGTTTTTCTAAAGGCATGGAGAACTCCATGTTGAGTCTGCTGTCTAAAACTTTGGCCCAATCTGCGGAGGATAGCAGAAAAAGAAAGGTGGCTCCCTCTGCTTCTATGTCTGTTCCAAAAACTGCGTCACACTTGAATAGCGAGGTTTCCTCGCACTTGATTGAGGACTATGTGCCTCCCAGGCCTCCTTCTAAGGAGGGGATACTTTTAAACCCTGATGGTAAACGCAAAGACAAGAAGAAACATTCAGAGGTTCCTAAAAAATTGGTTATTTCCACCATTTTAGACACAGACGATGACATGGATGACGCAGATGACCTCTTTGATTTATTTGATGTTCCTGACCCTCCCTCACCTCCTGCTAAAAAATTCAGGTCTGATTCCTTTAATTTTGAACCTGTTTTGGATTCGGAAGGGGTTCCCATGTTCGACCCTTCTTCTATTCGCCACCCTAATTCCACTGAGTGGTTTCCCGCCTCCCATGTGGGCGACTATATTTCCGCCAGGCTTCGTCTTCCTTTGGACGCTCCCACTAGATCTAAGTTAAAATCTGAGTGCCCTAAACCTTCTTTAGCGGACAAAGTTTCTATTGTTCCGGCTATTGACCAGCCTCTTCTCACCTTTTTCTCCAAGTTTGGCAAAGACCCACGCAAAGGGGTGGACAAAGCCTGGTCCACATGTCAGGATAAATTACTCGACGTAGTGGGTCCTTTGGCTCGTATTTTCGATTTAGCTGAATCTGCTCGCCTAGAGGGTTCTGAGTTGTCCGCTGATGACATCTCCCTGTGGGTCCAACGAGCTTTTTGTCTCTTAGGAAATGCGAATGCCGCAGTCACACATGAACGCCGCAAGGGGCTGCTGATTAAACTTGACCCTAAATTGGCCAATTTGGCTTCTCAGGATCCAGGCATTAAAGCTAATGGGCTTCTCTTTGGTGATTCGTTGGTCAAGGATCTTAGCAGATTCGTTTCTACCTTTGCCTCCTTAGACAAGGCACAGCAATCCATTAAAAAGTTTTTTCTCCCGGGTTTTTGGAAGGGCCGGCAGAGGAAGGGGTCGCTCTTCCGGCCGTTTTTATACCAACCAAGGCTCCAGAGGTTCCTTCAATTCCGGTTCCCAAGACTACAAACCTCAATTTTACCCGCAAAGAGGACGTGGATGCAGAGGCCGGGGTCAAAGGAATTTCCGCAACCACAACAACCAACAAGGTAGGTCCGCTATCACCTCCCCCTGTAGGAGGCCGATTAAAATTATTTCTACAAAAGTGGCAATTCCTCACCGCAGACCCTTGGGTTCTCAATACAGTTCAAGGTTATCTTATAGAGCTCTACGCGCTGCCTTTCCAAACTGCGTTCCCTCCTCCTCTGGTGTTCTCGACGGAAATGTCTCAGCTCATCTCTCTCGAGATACAAGGCCTCCTCCAAAAACAAGCAATTCAGGTCGCCCCTCTGGATTCTTCCGGTTTTCTCAGTTCAATTTTCCTGGTGCAGAAAAAGAACAAAAAGATGCGTCCAGTGATAAACCTCAAATGGTTCAACCAATTCGTGGTTTATCGCCACTTCAAAATGGAAACCATCATCCACTTACGAGATACCCTACATTTAAACGACTGGATGATCAGGTTAGATTTGCAGGACGCTTACCTCACCATTCCGATTCATCCTTCTCATACCAAATTCCTGCAATTCCAATGGTCGGGCGTAACCTATCGCTTCACCTCTCTCCCGTTCGGTCTGTCGTCAGCTCCATGGTGCTTTACCAAAGTCATGAAACCAGTGGTGGCTTTCCTTCGATCTCTGGGAATACGACTTATCATTTATCTGGACGATATTCTGATTATGAACATCGACAAACAGCTTCTGCTGTCCGAACTCAATGTTATTCAATCTCTTCTTCTAGATCTGGGTTTCCTCCTCAATCTCGACAAGTCCATGCTTATTCCTTCCCAGACCATAGAGTTCTTGGGTTTCCTCGTCGATTCTTCCACAGCTTCTCTCCTACTCCCTCAGTCAAAGGTTGCAACCATCAAGTCAGAGATCGCTCGGGTGCTTCGGACCTCCCTCATTTCTCTCAGATCTCTTGCGCGGATAGTAGGTCTTCTCTCCGCTTCCATCCAAGCCATCTTTCCAGGCCCTCTCCATTATCGGGCCCTCCAACGTCTAAAAATCAGACATCTTCGCCAGGGTTTAGCCTACGACGATCTTATTCCTGTAGATCAGGAATCTCGCGTCGAACTCCAATGGTGGATCGACCATTTAGATGCCTGGAACGGGCGAACTATTTTCAGCTTCGGCCCCAGATCTTGTGTTAGAATCAGATGCAAGCCTGTCGGGTTGGGGCGCCCGTTGTGGACCAATCTCGACTGGCGGTACATGGTCGCGAGAGGAGTCGAAATTGCACATAAATTGTTTAGAGATGCTTGCAGGCTCCTTTGCGATCCAAAGCCTTACAAAAAACAGGATTCGATGTACCATTCTCCTACGTATGGACAATGTTTCTGCGGTGCGCTACATAAACCATCTAGGTGGCACAAAATCCAAGCCCCTCGCAGAATTGGCAAAGAGCCTTTGGGAGTTTTGTCTCTCAAACCATCTTTCGTTGACAGCGGAATATCTTCCAGGAGAACTCAATTCTATAGCAGACTGGCATTCTCGCTACCTGCGGGATTCCAGCGATTGGAAGCTTCTTCCATCCGTCTTCCTATCTCTATCTCAAATTTGGGACCCTTTCTACATCGATCTCTTTGCTTCTCGCCTCAATGCTCAACTACCTCGGTTCTTCAGTTGGCGTCCAGACCCTTCGGCTCTGGCTACCATGCTTTCCTTCAGGATTGGTCCCTCCACCTCAATTATGCGTTTCCTCCTTTTCTCTTGATCAACAGGGTACTCTCTCAAGTACGTCGCCAATCGACGACCTTGGTTATCGTAGTTCCTTTCTGGCAGTCTCAGATTTGGTTCCCCTCTCTTCTGGAAATGGCTTCGGACTTCCCAGTTCTCCTCCCGGTTCGCAACAACTTGCTTCTGAACCCCTTAGGTCTTCCACACAGTCTCATTCTGGACAAATCTCTGGTTCTGTCGGCTTGGAAGGTTTCCGGTCTGTCCCTCCTGACCTCCTCATTTCACAAGAAGCTTCTCTCTTTATCAGCAAAGCCTGGGCTCCGGGGACCTCCAAAGCTTATAAATCTGCTTGGTCTTTATGGGCAAGCTGGTGTCTGGAAAGACATGTCGATCCCTTTTCAGCCCCTTTGAATTTTGTGGTCAATTTCTTGGCATCTGAAGCCAGTGCAGGTAAGTCCTACAGAACGGTCAATTTGTACAGATCGGCGATTTCTCTTAATCATACCCCGATTGACGGCAAACCCGTTGGGGTTCATCCTTTGATCTGCCGCCTTCTGAGAGGAGTCCGTTTTCCAAACCTCCGTTGGCTAAGTATTCGAATTTATGGGATGTTAACGTCATTCTTAAGTTATTTTCCGATTGGCCGGACAATTCCGCTCTTTCCTTAAAAATGTTATCTGCCAAGCTTACCATGTTGTTATGTCTTGTTTCTATCAAACGTGTTTCAGACGTAAGAGCATTGGATATTTCCTCCCGTCAGTTTTCTCCTCAAGGAGTTTTGTTTCAAATTAACAGACGTACAAAAACGAATTTAAACTCTGTTTTTTACCCTTATTTCCCTTCTCATCCTAAATTGTGTGTAGGTCAATGTCTTAAAGTATATGAACAAAAAACCGCTGATCTCAGAACGTCCTCCCTCTCCCAACTCCTCATTTCTTTCCGTAAGCCCCACCTTCCAGTCTCCTCTGCTACACTTGCCCGTTGGGTACGCTGGATCATGTCCCTTGCTGGCATTGATGTCTCCGTTTTCGGAGCCCATTCCACTAGGGGAGCCATGGCCTCCAAAGCTTTTTGGGCAGGCTCTCGTTTGGAGGACATTCTGAGATCGGCGGATTGGTCTAATGACAAGGTTTTTCGAATGTTTTATTGTAAACCTGTTGTTACTGCTTCTTCTTTGGTTATTGAGATGCTTTGAACAAGCATAATAGGAGCCTCCGGTCTTGCCATAAAATGTAGATTTTCCTAATACATTATGACGGAAAGTCTTAATTTTATTAAAGACACGGAGGCGAGTATTATCCCTCCACAACACTTCTAACTGTGTTTCTTTCTCCCTCCCTTCAGCGACTCCGGCGTTGCCGCCTGCATCTTCATGATACGACCAACGGCCGGCTAGAACGTCTTCCTTCTCAGTTGGACTTTTTTCCTTCCCGTTTGGAGCTTTCTTCAAGGACTCCCGCAGATCGGCAATCCTGGTTCAAATTTGCTCTGCAGTTCTGTTCCTGGACTTTAGCTTTTTGTATGATGACTTCAATGGTTCCTCTGTTTATTGACTCTATCTGACGCTCGCTAGCGAAAAGAGGAAGGTTCGCAGTCAGATTGTGACGTTACTACTGCTGTTATCACCGGATTGGTTATAAGGTTTTGTTTTACTACGTTCCCATTGGCCAGTTGTTCTGCTTGGCCCTCTGGGAACTGTAGGATTCTTACTTATCTTGGCTGCTGTTGATAATAAAGCAAGATAAGAAGGCATAATACTCGCCTCCGTGTCTTTAATAAAATTAAGACTTTCCGTCATAATGTATTAGGAAAATCTACATTATGTAGCAAATGTAGCAAATCTAAAGTTATGCAAAAATCGCCACGGCCGCACAATCGCATAATTCCAGTGGCCCTACCTATAACTCACTGATGAGACTTAAGTAGGTCAAAACCAGTCTGGGTTTGCTTGCATTCCTTTCTGGTGGGGATTTGTCCTGTTACTATTGGAACATGAATAAAACTGGTATGCATATCGCAGGTGTCTATCTGGAGTGTATCTGAGTGGATAAAAATCGATGGTCTGTAATGTGGCCCTAAGCAAACGACAGTGGATGAGATTAATGAAAGCATTCTTTCCAACACCTTGTTGTTTTTGCTAAAGATACGTTGATTCTGATGTTTTTATGATTTTATTATTTACACATAATCTTAGGTTTTACTCAATGCTACTTTATTATTTACACATAATCTTAGGCTTTACTCATTGCTACTTTCTAAAATTATGTAAAGCCTATTGTGGGATGAGTCCCTAAAATTAGGGCCAGCTTCACTATTTATTCGAAAGGAAAAAGAAAACCTGCAGAAAACTTTATCCAAGATGCCCATCTCAACTTATAATTTCTTCTTGAGGATAGATGGGTCGCTGTCTGACACACACAGACACACGCACGCACACGCACGCACACACACACACACACACAAACACACCTGCTTACAGCACTTGCTCATGTTTTTGCACCAGAGATG
This sequence comes from Calotriton arnoldi, assembly GCA_963921515.1. Classification (NCBI taxonomy): domain Eukaryota; kingdom Metazoa; phylum Chordata; class Amphibia; order Caudata; family Salamandridae; genus Calotriton; species Calotriton arnoldi. Next base: position 277,226 of record CAWUFW010013393.1, on the reverse strand, counting down.
TCCATTCCTTGTTTAGTTGATTGATGTAATGGGGAATGTTTCTCCTTAGAAGGAAACCGTTTTTAAAAATAATACGTGTGCGCCATTTGCAGAACAATACGCCTGTCAAAAACCCCCGACGAGTGTTGTTACTGAACGTACATTTGAGACCTACCACTTTACAACTGAAAAATGATATCTGACTTGGACAGTTTAACAATGACATCCGAAGTTAAGTGTATGGTATTTTTGACACACTGTATTTGACACGTATCTCTTTTCTGTTAATGCTGTAAAAACAAGACTTGCGGTCTCTGGATATAGCAAATCACCCGTCTTTCATTGTATAGAATGTTGGTACTGCTTCAGCTGTGCGCAGGGGATAGCCACCATCAGATCTGACATGCTGTCTGCAGGGTATTGTTTCTGTTAAGTTTGTGCAGTGGGTGCGCCTGTAACACTGAGATACCTAAGCGCTAAGGAATTACAACACAAATCTGACATTCTACTAAAAGCTTTTCAGGTTGTCGTGCACTGTTTAGGCTCGCATTCTTCGTCTTTGCAAGCTGATGAAGGGTTGCAAATGTAACAGAAATCCTGGCTTGATTCGTGGAGGCCTCTCTTTCTAGTATGTGTGTGGCTTCTGTAATGATGTCAGAGGCCATTTGCTTCATCTGAGATCCAGATTCCTTACCCTGGAAACAAAGCATTTCTTCGTGGACACTAAGGGGTCGATTCCGATCTCGGCCGGTAGGGCTCCGAATCGGATTCGGCTTTACCGGATCCGATTCGGAGCCCTGTTTCCCGACCGATCCGTACGCGCGTCCGGACGAGCGAGTACGATGCGAAATCGCCGACCGACTCGTCCGGGCATCCCGACCGCTCCGACCGACTCGTTCCCGGCTCGAACCCCACCGACCGACTCGCTCGGACTCGACTCGCACCGCGCAATGGAGACGTTTCCCGGCCGGGTGAGTACGATGCGCGCCGCGAGCAGTCCGACCGAGCGGCACACTCCGGCTCAGAAGAGCTGTCGGAGCCGTACTTCGGGGGTCCGTGTCGGACCCCCCTGAACGCGTAGCCGCGCGAGTCGCACACAGGGGGGACCCATGGGTCCCCCCTACCTGTGCGTGTACGGGGCGAATCGCTTTGCCGCGTACACGCTGTGGGGCGCGCCCTTGTCCGCATCGCACCCATTGAGTCAATGGGAGCCCGTGTACGCGTCGTACAACAGGCTCCCATTGACTTCAATGGGAGTCCGACCGAATCGAGTCCGATAGCATACGGACGCATCGTACTCGTTCGGTCGGGCTGCACGGGTCCGATTCGGTCGGAAATCTCTCTGGGTCCGGCTCGGTCGGAGAGATTTCCGGCCCGAATCGGAATCGGCCCCTAAGCAGTGACAGGCGCACACTTTACTCAATATTATGCTACTTTGGGAGCAAACAAAGTGAAAACATGCATTCCTTTCCTTACTCTACTCTGTTGTGCCTAACACTCCTAACATACCTTCATCTCACGCAGAGCGCCTTGGTACATTTCCACTACTGATGGCTAAAAGGTTATCCCTAATCTCCGTGGTGGAAACCCCAGTTGTCTAGTTGCAAATGATTTCTTCTAGGTACAGAGACAGAATACGGACTTTGAAATATTGAACCCTTCTAGCTCAATTAAAAAAAAAAAGAACAATCACATCTATAGGATTAAAAAAATATAGATAGAAAGCAGTACATAATTTGATGCCAATGAGCCATACCAAGATAGAGGTGCTGTCAGCAGGCATTTCCCTCATAAGAGTTCATTCTGCAACAAGCATGCCAAAACAGATGCAGCCGAAAGCTCTGGTAATTGGTTAGCCTAAATTTCTACCAAGAATTACCAGTGTAAATTACTGATTTTTGCAAGTGATACTTTGCCAGCCAGGTCATTAATTTGTGGCTTGCAATTCACCAAAGTGCCTGGAGTAGTGAAAGTGGCATCACACAACTTTTGACACCTGTCCTTGACATCACAGGAGTTGACAGTGATAGAGCGCAATTTTGCTCTTCAAATTGTGGGGGTGCATTATAATCACATATAGTTCGCATCCACACATAATCTGTTGTCGTATTAACATTAGGGTATTATATCGTGTATTGTAATAATGTGTAAGGGGGTGTTAGGCATTTTTTTTTTCATGTTGGATAAAGAATTAACGTTGCAATTGTACGTGTTTAGATGAAACTTTAAACGTGTAGAAGTATATTCATGACTAATGAACGTTTTCGAAACTAATGCTTATGTAATGTGTTGATATTAACGATTCATATATGCGTGTATTCTAAAGTTTATGTACTGTTCTTATGTTAGCCGAACTGGGTAGGCCTAATTTTCGTTTCTACCTGTTTGCTCTCATGTTAAAGGTTGTTATTGGAATTCATGTGCATGTGGAATTTTCCTCTTTTTACATTGCTGTTGCAGGTGCAAGAATTCGTCCTTGTTAGTTAGAATAACGCCTTTGTTTCAGGAGTTAGACATAGGCAGGAGAGGATGCCTTTGAACAGCGGTGCCGATAATGTAGGAGGTGTTCTTTCGCGTCTGAGAAGGCCTAGAAACCTAGGTCATCGAGCAAGAGGTGGAGAACATCGTTGCTTCATGGAAAGTTACCTACAAGAAGGTGCCTGAATGGATGAGGCGGCCTCGTGATGTGTTTGGGAGTGTGATTTTCGAGTTTTGTATTGGGGTTAGGGACAGAGTCCAGGGATACGACTTCTGCCATACCTTGAGAGAAGAGAGCATCTTAGAACGAGCTCTGTAGCTTTATTCTACTCAACCCATTCAACGTGAGTGCGCTTCTTAGGAAGACTTCACGTGCTGACCAGCCGCGGTCCATGCAGGTAACATCGGTGGGGCCAGGTTAGGGGGTATTTCGAGGCTTGATGCAGAGGGAAAATTAATTATTTATTTAATTTTCTCCCAGCATCGTCCCTTGAAATCCCCCCTTAAGCGGCCCCACCGCCCTACCGCTGTTACCTGCATGGACCGCGGCTGGTGCTGACACCTTTCTGGGGACTTGCCTGGGGAAATGTTAAATAGGATGTCACGCCAGCAGTAGTGTAGGGACAGATTAATGTTTTTTCTCTATGAACCGCCAATGAAGAGGGATTTTGATGTAGATTCAATGAATATTTGTGTGCTGGTTCTTGAATTGGTCATTTTGTGCATGTTGCACAGCCTAAATTTCACTCTTAGGTTTGGTTCTGTATTAGTGCCTATGTACCTTTACACTCTCGTCTTGAGGTGTTTGTATGTCCAACTTTTCTTGGCTTTATAATAAATGTACTAAAATGTGGATCAGGAGTCTGTGTTCCTTTAGTGTTATGGACAATGGTAATGTATAATTGGCTAATGACTATCTCTTCTCTCCACACTTACAAGCAGGCAACAAAGACCCATCAGCCGGGGGTTCCAGAGTAAGTCTAGAACGTGGGACCCGGCTCCTTCAGTTGGTAGCAGAGTAGGATGGTTGCCTCTTGCAGTGAGAATCCAGAAAAATCTAGAATAGACTTGGACCCATAAAGCCCAATGATTGAGAGCGGAGAACGACGGACATTGTCAGAGACCGACGAAGATTGACGGTGCAGCGAGGACAGCGGTGAACGGTGGCATGAGAATGAATAGTGATGTGTGTGTTAGATTGCGGTGGTGATTTGATTGTGTGCTGTCTTGCAGAGTTGGGATGACAGTCGAGTGAATGTGGTTTATCAGGCCGAACACACCTGGTCCAAGAGATTTTGGTTTATCGGGCTCAAGAGTAGCCTAAGATCCGGGGATATATTTGTGGTGTAGGAAACACCGATTTGTTGTAATTGTCTCTCCATTGGTTTGTTGGGAAGTCGTGGAGAGCTATCGACGACCCGCTTGAGACAGGGAACTTTGAGTGAGTGGATTTGTTAGAATCGTGTGTGGAAAGCCTCATGCGCAGGGGTAGACTACAGCGATTCGAGTGGCCAGCGCAGGTCAAGGGTCAGAGTGTGAGAGTGGCTGCATACGGTGTGATTGTGAAGGAGGGTGAACCGCTGTGAGGAGGAAAAGGTGATGTCAGAGTGCGCCGCGCTGTGATAGGTTGGTTGGTGTGACGCTGCGCTGGGATTGGTTGGTTGTCATCAGGAAACCAAAGCAAGGAAATTTTGTTAGCGAAAATAATTTGGTTTAATAATGCGATGTTTTAGGGTACTACGAGATTTGTGCAGGGGAGATACATTTGTGGTAACTCGAGTGGGTGAGAAAGCACTGCCTGAGGATACTCCACCACATTTCATTGCAATGAACGGAGGTCCCCATACTATAGCCTGGCTTCAAAATCGGCACAAGATTACTGAGAAGGAGGGAGATTTTTTTTTTCCTCATTATGGGTCATTCTGATTGGAAGTATTATACCCGTTTTTTTTTTTGGTTTTTTTTGGGACCACGCGAAAAATACTTTATTTGGTTTTTTACAACCATAAAATAAAACACTTAAAATTATTAAAATGTGAAGTTAAAACAAATTCACGATAAAATGCATCATTATGTCAAAATATGTACAAACATTTCCCCTTCTTTCTTTCCATCCAACTCATTATTAACCCTATTATAACTGTATATCTGCAGGATTTTCCAACTCATTAATAGCCAAGTTCATAAGTTCAAAATCCGCTTTTCTTAACAGTGTATCAATCAAAGTTAAAAACTTTACCCCTCGACAAATTAGAATATTTGATGACCCCCCGCCCAGCGAATAATAGTCTGTCTACAAGTACGAATGTTAAGGACTTTTAAAATTGGTTTTAGAAATGTTCTTCTTGCTTCGCTGACAGTGGGACAGACACACATCGCGTGGCATAGTGATTCGTTGTGATATCCACATAGTCTACAAGTTATACCAGTTGAGGGGAGTGATGTCTTCATTACGACCTCCGCCTAGACCAACACAGTTAGAGGCATTAGATGCTTGGATACGAGCAGCTCATGCAAAGAACAGGGAAACATCTCAGGGAAGGATGAAGAAAGCAATGAAGGCATATCAGGATGCACGAGGGGATGCACAGTTGAAGAGGTGGAGGGTTGACGCCATTGAGGGAGAAAGGCTGTACCCACTATTAGTGAAGGAAGGATACGCTCGGAACAGGAATGGGGATGATGGAAGTGACACAGATGACAGCCTGTTAGACAAATTATTAGCAGAGCGTCCTCCATCCTATAATCCACATTCAGAGCAGGGAAAGCAAGAACTGGCAGGTGCAGCGAGCCTGGAAAGAACGGAAGTGCCACAGCCAGGCCCTAGTGCGAGAGTAGTGGGAAAGATTTCAATGGGGGCAGAAGGAACAGGGATGCCAGCACTTGGAGGGGCTGAGACAAGTGGAGTCAACACTGCCATATGGTTACCGCAGTGGCGGCTCGCTGAGGGAGTGGTGCGGGGCGGTGGGGTGGGGGTAGTGAACTCGGACATACGACGGACAGAACTCAGAGGGAGTTCTGTCCGTCGTAAGTCCGAGTTCACTACACCCCCACCCTGCCCCTCCCCCACCCTGCCCCACCACCCCGCACCACTCTCTCGGCGAGCCGCCACTGGGTTACTGGAAGCCCTTACGGTACCGGTCACCATTGGACCTGTAGTCTCTGTGCACGATCCGAATTTAGGGGGAAGCAGTAGCCAGCAACAGACAGGATTGGAAGAGAGAATCAATTCAGGGGGAAATGTCACAATGGATGGGAAAAGTCCATTTTTAGTGCCTGTGGAAGCTAGTACTCCATTGCCAGCAACTGCAGACCATTCAAGGGTGCGTGTTTGGTCTAATAGGTTACGATCAGGTTCATTGGCAAATTCCCTGTAGGATTTCAGAATGTGGGAAGCTCCAGTTAGAGGACACATGTGGAGGATATCGAAGGTGGGAAGGAGTCAGGGAGCTTCTGGAGATCAGCACATCTTACAGAATACAGTGTCAGTAGATCGACGGAGGAATCAGAGTAGTGAAAGGGAAGGACAGACTAGTGTGTCGATTCAGGGAACGATTAAGGCTGCAATAAAGACAACATTGTTGGATGTGGTAAGATTGAAAGCAGAAGTAGATGAGATAATCAATCGGAGCTTGCCTTTGGAAAGGATAGAACTGTATGACCAGGATGAGTTGTTGTTTGTGGCGAAGGATATTACTCGTAAGGTAAGGCGAGCACATGAGAAGTTGACTGAATTGGCCCAGAAGTATGATGTAGACCTGACCAAAACAAAAATGCTACAGGGAAATCATAGGTTAAATTACAGTGATCAGGAATTGGAAGAGAAAAGGATAATGGGTTTGAAAACACACATAAGGGAGTTGGTCATAGGAATATACGCATGGAGCATGCTCGACAATTTGGAAGAAAGGTGGTCCAAGAAGAAGAGTGTGAAGAAAGGGATAGGAGATACACTGCCTCCTGGAGGGGAGACCGCTGGAGTGGAGGTTTACCCATTGCGAGAGTTATCAAGTAGAGGGTATGTGCATGTGCCTTGGAGCAGGAGAGATTTAGCAGCGTTTACAAATTATTTTCCTCAGTTGCGGGAGAAACCTGCCAAATGGTATAAGCAAGTTGACTGATTTGTAACAATTTCAAAGGTGTTGTGGATTAACTTGAATACCTTGTTTGATATTGTGGTCCCAAGTGATTTATGGGCTGCATTTAAAATTGCTGTTGATTGGCCATCTGTTGAACCAGAAAGAGATGCTGTAACGCATGGCCCTTTGCCTGTGGTTATGAAAAAGTTTGAGCAGGTAATCACATGGTTGCAGTCCAAGGTCGTCCCACAGGATATTAATGGGGTCAAGATAGATCGAACCACCCAGAAGCTTAAAGAATCATTTCATGCCTACTATGAGAGGCTTTTGCAAGCCTTCAAGCAGTACAGTGGGCTGGATACTCTAGATCTTAAGGATATGGGACAGTTTGTTTCCACGTTTGTGCTAGGATTGAGACCAGAGATTAGCTTCATGATCCAACAGCATTTGATCTGCTGGCAAAATAAGTCTGTGGATGAAATCCTACATTGTGCCAGATACTGTGGTGATGAAATAGAGTCCAAGCACAGGAAGATGAAGGACAAGCTAATGCTGGTACAGATGAGAAATGCGGATAGGGGAGAACAGGCACAGGTGAATGGAGGAACTTTGGGTCGGAAACAGGGGAATAGTTATGGAGGGACCCAGAGTGTGTCAGCTCCTATGGGACAAGGAAAACGAGGTCAGGAGTAGATTTGGGTGTCCTAAGGCGGACCACTGCCTGTCATTATTGTCACAAAATTGGGCATTGGAAGCACGAGTGTTGAGCAAATCCAGCAAATCAGATCCAAGATGAAGAGACAGTGCGAGTGCCTGATGTTATGAATTCTGTGACAATGTATGGGGGGGAGATTGAGTCAGCAGGTGCAGGTACCCCAATCGCAGAGAATTCCACAGGGTAACCAAGTGTATCAGCAAATGCCTTTTATTGAGACATTTGACGAATGTGATTCGGACCCGTTACAATGACGGTGCCTGAGGGGGGAGGATGACTGTGCTCTTGGAGCAGTCTTAGAGTTAGAACAGAGTGGACCGTTTGTGGAGGCAGATGTTGACAGTCATCCCATTACATTCTTGATTGATACTGGTGCTACCCATTCTACTGTGAGATCTGTAGTAGTCCCCAACCTGCCCCTCTTGGGACAATCAATCCAAGTTGTAGGAGCTGCCAATAAGAGAATTACAAATCCTTTGACATATGAGTTACCTGTAAAAATAGGAACATTCCAGGATCGACACCAGTTTGTGGTGTGCGATTCGAGTCTAGTCTGTTTGTTGGGACGTGACCTTTTGTGTAAGCTGAACTGTACCATCTATTGCACCCCCAGGGGAGTAGAATTACAGACTAATGATGATGATATTGCATTTAAACTGGCGAACCAAAATCTCTTCGCAGAAATGTTTCCCGTGCTAATTGTGGACGAGCTGCCATATGACTTGAAAGACACTGTCTCTCCTGTGGTGTGGGACTTTACAGGAGAGGAGATAGGGCTGATTCGAGGGGTTGAGCCAGTCAAGATACAGATTAAACCAAAAGCCGAATTTCCAAGAACAGCGCAGTACAACCTGAACCTGGAAACGGTGGCGGGAATAACACCTGTGATTGAGTCCATGATTGCACAAGGCATTCTAAAGGAGATTATAGGAAGTCCATGCAATTCACCCATTATGGGATTGCAGAAACTGAATGGCAAGTATAGGATTGTCCAAGACCTGCGGAAGGTCAACGTGATTGTGATTCCACGTTGTCCTGTGGTACCAAATCCAGCTGTGATCCTATTTTAAATCCCTTGTGAAGCAGAATGGTTTACTGTCATAGACTTGTGTCAAGCATTCTTTTCGATACCCTTGCACGAGGAAAGCCAATTTTGATTTGCTTTCCGGCTGGAGAACCATGTGTTAACGTGGTGTCGTATACCCCAAGGGTATACTGAGAGTCCATCTATCTTTAATCAGATCTTGAAAAAGAATCTTGAGAGTTTAGTGCTGCGGCAGAGTTCAGTACTTGTGCAATATATCGATGATCTCCTGATTGCTTCAGAGACCGAGGAAGCTTGTAGGGTCAATACCGTTGTTCTGTTAAATCACCTGGCACAAAATGGGCCCAAGGTGTCCCCAAGCACACTTCAGTACTGTTTGCCTGAGGCCAGTATGTTGGGTCATCGTATCGAGAAAGGCAAGAGGAAGGTGTCACCAGATCGCATTGGGGCGATCATGCAAATGAATCTGCCTACTACCCAAAAGGAAGTCCGGATGTTTTTGGGAATGGTTGGCTTTTGTAGACAGTGGATTCCCAATTTTTCGCTGAAGGCAAAGCCCTTACAGAGACTGACGCACAAGGATGTGAGTTATCAGGTACAATGGGATAATGACTGTTTGGTCGCCTTCTTAGAGCTGTGAGAGAGCCTGTGTCGTACTCCGGCTCTGGGAAAGCCTGATTACAACAAAGCATTCTCCTTGTTCTGTTGCGAGAGGGAGGGTTGGGCACTAGCTGTACTCACCCAGACACATGGGGGTGTCCGTAGACCAGTGGCCTACTTCTCAGCTACATTAGATCCCGTAGCTTCAGTGTTGCCCGGATGTCTCAAATCTGTTGCTGCAACTGGTGTCAGCATTGAAAGATGTGAAAGTATTGTGATGGATCATCCACTTACTGTTTATGTTCCACACTCAGTTGAGCTCCTGAACCAAAGCACAGCATCTGACCATCTTTAGGCTCACTTGTTATGAGCAGGTTAACTTGGCCTCAGAGAACGTTACCTTGAGAAGATGTTCTATGTTAAATCCTGCTACTTTGATGCCTATTCTGAATGCTGAAGGGGAAGATTGTGAGGATCATGGCTGTCCGGATGTGACTGAACTTTGTACTAAACTGACACTCGACATTGTTGATGAACCACTGCCTGAATCAGATCAAGTCCTTTTTGTAGATGGTTCATGTTTAAGAGACAATGAGGGTCATCTGAGAGCAGCGTTTGCTGTCTGTACCATCTCTGGAGTTGTGAAAGCTGCTTGGTTACATGGAGTACACTTCGCACAAGTGGCTGAAATCATTGGTTTGACACTTGCATGCCTTGTTTCTGATCCAATCCTAGTCACCATCTATACCGAGAGCCAGTATTGATTCTGTGTGGTTCGGACAGCTATGGTCACAGGGGGGATTCTTACCATCATCAGGATCTCCTATAAGGAATGGGGAATATGCAAGACAACTGTTGGAAGCTTTACAGTGGGCGAAGGAAGTGGCAGTAGTAAAATGTGTCGCCCATGAGAAGGGGGAAGATTTTGTTACTGAGGATAACGGATAAACGGATGAAGTTGCACGCTTTTGTGCTGTACATCCTTGCATTTTCAATGGGAATTATTCAGGAGAGAGCACAGAAAGGACCGAGCTCAGCATGATGCTAGCCATAGCGGACACTTGGGATGAGGTCAAGCGTCTGCAGGGAGAAGTGTCAGACCAAGAAGAAGCTGGTTGGATAAAGGCAGGTTGTGAGAAAAGAGATGATGGCATTTGGGTTTCAACAGATGATAGAGCAGTGTTACCAGATTGTTTGTTGAGTCCTATGGCAAGGCCAATTCATGGAGCAGTTCACATTGGGAGAGATGCTATGGTGCGAGTGTTCAGCCAAACATGGTTCAATCTGAAGTTTTGTGTGTTTGCTGAAGCAGTGTGCCACCGGTGGGTTACATGGCAACAAATGAATGCTGGAAAGAAAACTGTGGCTGCGTTGAGTCTAGAACGTGGAACACGGCTCCTTCAACAGTGTTGGAACAGAAATATGAATTCTATATACAGTGTAAAATAATTAAACTAAGGGCCAGATTTATGGTGGAGCATGTCTTAAAGCAGTCAGTGCATATTTGCAGGAGGTTGCCAAACATCCCACCTCATTAATATAAAATGAGAGAAGAGGCTTTTGGTGACACCCTGTAAATGACTGTGAACACAGGGATGGAAGCCTGTGAGGTAGGGAGGTCTTCCCTTCCTGCATTTACATTTTGCAGTTGTTAGCATTTAAAAAAAATGTTAACTTTCAAGGAAGACATCGGAGGAGCATTCAATTAAAAACAAAAAGTTAACTTTCAGGGAAGACATTGGAGGAACATGCAATCGTCCCTTGAACCCCTATTTTCTCTCCTACAAGGCCCCCTACCATGATTCCCAATGAGGAAACTATCCCACAGGGACAGTTTCCCCTTTAAGAATCAGTTACCTCTTAAAGTTGGGTGTCGTTAACTGGTCAGTGGTTTGCACCTGAATTTGTGGTTGGAAACTGTTAGACCTGGCATCCTAGGCGTGGTTTCCCACTGACTTTTTGCCCTCAGACCTCCTGTTTTTGCTGACTTCTTTTTTGCTGGCCTTAGGACTCTGCACACTTTGCCACTGCTAACCAGTGCTAAAGTGGTGGAGCTCTTTCCCTAAAGCATGATAACACTGCCTTATATCCAATTGGCATATTTAAAATACTTATAAGTACCTAGTAAAGTGCAATATACGCGTCCAGTGCCTGTACATTAAATGCTACTAGTGGGCCTGGAGCACAAATTGTGCCACCCACTTAAGTAGCCCTTTAAACATGTCTCAGGCCTGCCATTGCAGAGCATGTGTGTGCTGTTTTAAATTGCCATTTAGACCTGACATAAAAAGTCTTTTACCAGGCCAAAACCTTTCTTTTTAATACATATAAGTCACCCCAAAGGTTGGCCCTAGACAGTTCTGAGGGCGGGGTGCAGTGTATTTAAAAAGTTGGTCATGTATCTTTAAGTTTTACATGTCCTGGTAGTGAAAAAACATTTAAATTCGTTTTTCAATACTGCAAGGCCTATCTCTCCCATAGGATAACTTTGGAGTTGCCTCATTACCTTTTATAAATGTAATTTCCAAATGGAAAGAAATAACAGGTTCATGGTTTGTGTCTCTGGAATCCTAATTTAAAATCCTAACTTATGCTACAGTCGGATTTTAAAGTACAGTTCTGAAAATGCCACCTTTAGAAAATCGACATTTTCTTGCCTTAGCCATTTGGTGCTTACAGCCTCTCTCTGGTCACATGACTGGGTGTAGTTGGCAGTTGGGCTTTGTGTATTCCTCCAAGAAGCCACACATAATGGGAGCTTAGGTGTGACTAGATGGGCCATCACTGGCAGGATGGGAGGGAGGAACTGGGCCCAGCCTCACTTACATCTGAAGACACTATGTCCTGCTCCACACAAAGGGCCTAACAACCCTGCATGTGTCACTACAGCCAGCTTGGAGCCAGGGCAGGGAAGGCACTGCTGAACCTGTGAATACTCTGCCAGGAAGAAGGACTGCTGTGCTGCTCCAAGGATACCACTGTGCTGGACTGCTGCTCTACAGGAACTGCTGCCCTGCTGTGGTGACCTGCTGCCCTCTTGCCTGGGTAAGAATAAATGGACCTGCACTACATCTTGAACCCAGGACCCCAGAGTGACTCAAAGGGCTAGTGTGAGCCTCAAGGACATAACACGCTCCCCAACAACTCCTGGACCTGTCTTCAGTGAGTTCCTGACCCCCCAATGGTGTCCCTCAGGTCATGGACTCTTGGTGTGTTTCTTGAGCTTTTAAATGTAAGCTTTTGGGCACTTAACGATGGTGAATGGGCCCGTTCACACCGGAACAGTGCTGCTTGCATGGAAAATCAGTGCAAGCCGCCGCAAGCCCATCTTTTTGCACAGCAGCATCGTCAGCCCACGAGGGACAGCACAACATGAAGCTCAAGCCCACCCATCCATGATGCCCATCCTGTTATTCTCACAACGCCAACTGCAACCTGTGACGCTCTCCTTGCTCCTGGCGTCCCTCCCCAACTCGAACAGTACTGTTGGCACAAAACTTGAGAAGGTAAACCTTCAGTGGGTCTAATCTGGGACTGTATTCTACCTAGGCTCTATCGCGGTGTGCCTGGACTTTTGACTTTGACCCGGTTCAATGTTCCCAGATATACCCAGTTGGGGCTTTATGCTTTTAGGTAGTATTTTACAGTTTATTTTTTAAAAATTCATAACTTCAGTTCTACTGATTGGATTTTGTCCCTGTGGTCTGGTGTTATTTATTAAATTATGCACTATTTTTCTAAACTGGGATATTTTTGTGTGGTGTTTTCACTGTTTTACTGTTTGAAGTTTTGCACAAATACTTTACACATTGCCTCTAAGTTAAGCCTGACTGCCAGTGCCAAGCTACCAGGGGGTTGAGCACAAGTTAATCTGAGGTTTGCTTGTGCATTACCCTGACTAGGATTGTCATTACTGCTTGACCAGGGCTCACACCGCAGTCAACCAGTAAGTCAATTTCTAACACAAACCATTTATACTTTCCATTCTGACTTGCAAATATGAGGTAGGGCCCCTTTCATGCCCCTGCCTAATCATGATTCAGAATTGTTGGACTCGGCCCTCTCTGTTATGTGAGATTATCACTATTTATATAGCACACTAATCACCCGTGAGGGTATCCAGGTGCTTGAGCAGTTGTGCAGGTAAGTGTCCTCTCAGAATAATTCAGAAATCCAGATCTTCAGCTTCTTGCAGAACTCAAGAAGTGAGGAGGAGGCTCTGGTTTGTTGTGGGAGACCATTCCATGTTTTTGGTGTGATATATGAGAACGAACGACCTCCTGTTTTTCTCTTGTGAATGCGGGGTGATGAGTGTGAGCGAGAGTGAGGCTGAGAGTAGATGTCTGTTAGGCTGGTGAAAGTGTATGTGGTTTTTGAGGTATGCTGGACCAGAGTTGTGTAAGGCTTTGCATGTGTGTGTGACGAGTTTGATTTGGCTGTGTTTGTGAATGGGGAGCCACTGGAGCTCTCTGCAGTGGGGTGAGATGTTGTTTCAGCTTGGGGAGGTCAAGAAAGAGTCATGTGGCAGCGTTCTGGATGGTCTGGAGTCTGTCTAGGAGCTGCTTGAAGATTCTGGCATAGAGTACATTACCGTAGTTGAGCCTGCTAGTGATGAGTGCTTACGCGATGGTACATCTGGGGTTCTGTGGCAGCCACTTGAAGATTTTTCGCCGTAAACCTTAGATGTGGAAGCAAGCAGCGCTCATTGTGTTGACTTGTGCTGTCATGTTGAGCTTATCATCCAGGATGATCCCCAGATTCCTGGCGTGGTTGGTAGGTGTTGGTCCTAGCTCCATCCGCCACCAGATGGAGTCTCATGGGGAGGTCTTGCTTCCAAAGACCAGTACTTCCGTCTTGTTGGAGTTCATCTTCAAACAGTTGTTACTCATCCATTCTGCTACCATGGCCATGCAATGGCGAAGTTGGTTCTGGTAGTGGTTGTCTTGTCCGTCAGGGAGAGTATGAGCTGTGTGTTATCAGTGTAGGAGATTATGTTGATGCCCTGGGAACAAGTGGTTTCATGTAGACGTCATTGAACAGGGTGGGCTGAGGGATGATACCTTGAGGACTCTACAGATAAGGTTCTTGGTCTCCGATGTGAAGGGTGGCAGTTTGACTCTTTGGGTTCTTCCCGTTAGGAAGGAACAGATCGATTTGAGTGTGGGTCCTTGGATGCTAATCCCGTGGAGTCAGGGTCTTTGCAGGGTCACCCCTAAACCTTTTGCCTTCACCCTCCTGTTTTCTGAACCTGTTTTCGTTGACTTTATGACTCTGGGCACTTTACCACTGCTAGCCAGTACTAAAAGTGCTTGTGTTCTCTCGTTTAAACATGGTGAAATTGGCTTACACCCGATTGACACAGTTAATTTACTTGTTCCTAGTAAAGTGGTAGTACATGTACTCAGGGTCTGTAATTTAAATGCTACTAGTGGACCTGCAGCTCTGATTGTGCCACACACCTAAGTAGCCTTTTAAACATGTCTCAGCCCTGCCATTGCAGCATGTGTGTGCAATTTAAACTGCCATTTCGTCCTGGCAAAATAAACCTTTTACCAGGCCTAAACCTTCCTTTTTACTCCAAATAGGTCACACCTAGGGTGGGCCCTGGGCAGCCCAGGGGACAGGTGCAATGTACGTAAGATGTTGGACATGTGCTTTTAAGTTTTACATGACCTGGAAGTGAAAAACTCTTAAATTCGTTTTCTCTACTGCAAGGCTGACATCTACCGTTGGATAACATTGGGTTGCCTTATTACATTTATTTCAAATTCTGTTTATTGAATTTTAGATTGATGCAGAAAATCAACAAATACACAACACATGTCATACCTTGCCCAGAGTTACAGTAAGCACATAAAGGTTACAGTTTGTTGACTAGTTCTGTGGCATAGAAGAGATAGTTGATAACGTCAAGCGTAATATGTTGTGGGTGACGTTCAGCAGGCATCCAGCAAACCGCCCTCTGAATCGAGGGTCATATAAAGGAAACTTAAACTACATTAACCAACAAAAACTTTGATGTCATGGTGCAAATAATAAGAAGGTGGGTGTGAGGGATGAGCACTTGTACTTAAGATCCAGTCGCCCCGCCGAAGCTATCCACCACTTGTAGAGTTGGGGTGTTAGATGTGAAACAAATTAAGCACCCTTAACCGCGGGGCGCAGGCCGTCAGTGGGAGCCCCTCCGATAAGTAGCTCACTAATGGTGACCAGATATAATCAAAACCTTTTCTAGTATCTTCTATAATATCAACCATGCGCTCCAGAGCCAGTGCCTTCCACAGCCGCACATGCCATTGAGTGAGAGATGGTGCCTCTTGTTTCTTCCATGCGGCAGCAACTGCCATTTTTGCTGCTCCCAAGCAAAGCCACATGACCGATTTATCACTCTGCGTTTGGCGTTTCATGGTCGAGTCTCGGATCCCTAACAGAGTGTGTTCTAAGGTTTGAGGAATGGGGTATCCCAACATGAGTTTAATTTGGGACAGGATTTCCTTCCAAAAAGGCTGTATGGAGGGGCAATCCCACCAGATGTGACGAAAGTCGCCCAGCATACCACACCCCCTCCAGCATCTATCCGAGGTGTTAGGGAAGATCTTGTGCAGTTTCTGGGGATATAAGTACTAGTCGTGCATGATTTTGTAGTGTGCCTCCCTCAAGTACATGGAGCGGTTGAATTTCACTATGTCTTTGCTTAAGTGTTCCCATTGTTTGTCCACCAGAGGAGTATCTATCTGCGTGTCCCAGAAGCGTTTAAACCTCGGAGTCGTCTTGGGGCTCAGGGCCTGTATAAGTGCATATAGGAAGTAAATGCAACCCTTAGAGGATGACCCGGACTGAGCAAACTTTCTTATTACATTTAATAAGTGCTAGCTTTCAATTGGGAGCAGGTCTGATGTTTAAAGAATTGTAATTTAAAACCCTCTTTAATGGTAAAATTGGATTTTAAGTTCTGAAAATTTCAATTTTAGAAAGTTGGCATTGTCTTGTTCTAACCATTTGGTGTTTGTATCCTCAGTCACATGACTGGGTGTAGCTGACAGTTGGTCTTTGTGGATTGCTCCCAGACTGTGAGACAAAGGGGGAATAGATGTTGGCAGGATGGGCCATCTCTAACTTGATAGGGGCGAAGCTGGGACCTATCACACTTGCATATCACGAAGCCTCTGCCTGAGCACACTCACAAAGGGTTTGACACTAGTCTTTTGTACCCCCTGACAAGCTGGGGCCAGGTAGGGAGGCAGGAAATTCCCAAGCAGCTTGGGGGTGAAAACCTGCAGGACATTCCCCTACTTTAAAGCTGGCACCAGTTATAAATATTGGACCCTCAGATCCAAATATTCGGTACACCTCTTGATCTGTCGGAGACTCAGGAGGACTAGTGTGCTGCTCAGCAAGAAGGACTGCTATTCTGCTGCCCTTCTGCTGTGCTGCTCTTCTGTCCTGATGCCTGAGTGAAAGGACTGGACCTGCATCTTGAACCCAGGACCACCAGAGTGATTCTAAGGGCTAGTTGACTGGCCTCCTGATCAGAGCTTCAGTGATAGAAAAGGCTCCTACCACCTTGAATCCAGCACCTGAACTCTGTTTGCTGTGAGTCCTACCCCACCATTGGTGCCACTCCAGTCCTGGACCCTTGGAAGAGGGCCTGAAGGTGCTCTGCAAGCCCAGCTGTGGTCAGAACTATGAAGCATCTACTCGCAGCCCGCTACAGAACCGCCACAGCGCGACACATCCCCGACGCCAAACCTCTCATCGCAGGCTACATTATCGACGCAGGACTTCGCATTGCAAGCCCCTCTCAGACAGCAACCTCGATGACAATGCAGGATTTTGCCTCGCCACCTCGCAGCTCCTCGGAACCACTGCTGCACGGCGCATCTTCGATGTGGGATCTCATAATGCTCCGCAACCAGGAGTTAAGGTACTTTGTTCCACCAGCCTAACTTGGCCCCTGTATCAAGCCCACGCTCCATCACAGTCAGCCTGAACTTTTCCCAGTCTGGTGTGATTAGATAACCACAGCTGGCGCTATGAGCTTCTAGGCACCATTTTCACTGACATCTTTAAAATTGCATATCTCCAGTTCTTGGAGTTTTGTTGTTTTGATCTCAAATAATTAATTACATTTTACTCTATTTTTCTATATTGGTGTTGGATTTTTCTTGTGTTGTGTTTTCACTTTATGACTATCTAAAGTGCTGCATATGTGTGACATCATGCCTGGTTCTGCGAAGAACCTTGCTAGGGGTTCTATGTGGAATATCTCTATGTGTTGGTTCTCAAGTTGTCAGTTACTCTACTGCTGTCGATGGCTGAGGTGAATAAAACCGGACCTGATCATTCAATGGTGTTTATGAGTTAATTACTATTGTGGTAGACACCACATTAATTTGGCGACGAGGATGGGTCTCACCTCAACATCCAGCGAAGTTTCCTGTATTCCTTCCGTCGAAAAACAGAGTTCTTGTGATTTCGCCTCCTCCAGCGGCTGAATTATTCATTTAGAGAAGGTGTTTGCAACACTTCTCCAGCGGCGGTAAGCGGAATATCTGGCATGTCCTTAATAAGCTGGTGAGGAGGTCTGCGGGAGGCGTGTGAGGTGAAACGCATTTGCGTTTCACGTGTATTGATATTCACGGGCCTGGAATAGTACAGGAACGCATTTGCGTCAACGTTGAAGAGGAAAATAGTCACGCCTACGTCTGTCGTCATGAACGGGCGCCATCTTGCATCGTTGGGGAGTTAAGAAGAGTGTTTGTTCAGCTACGTCCTGACGTGCGTCGTCACGCACGGAGGCCATTTTGTCGTATTGGGAAGGATTACATTCGGTAACACTGTTTGTGAGATTTAAGCTTCACAGTGTTACCGAGTTTGCGAGTCGGTTACAGGAGCATCTTTCTTTTAAATCGGGATTATTCGTGCATGGGACATCCTTGGTGTTTAACAGTGTTTAGAGTCATGAAGTGCTGCGGTGAGTAGCACACCTTTTGTTTTGGTGTTTTTACATCCTTTGCACTTCTGTTTCTCATATTGACGTCGTCGGTGACAGACATTCTTCTGTATCGTGGAAACTGGCACAATTCTTTTGCCAATTGACTAATGCAGCGGTGATTGGCACACCATTACGAATTTACGTGAAACAAGCTTTTGTTTATTTATTTTTGATCGTTGCTTCATTTTTTTTTGTGTACATTTAAAAAAAAATGTGACACACGTTTGGAGTAACTTAATTTTAAGAAAGTCTATTATCCAATAATTTAGAAGTATGTTTTTGGCACAGTAGAAACAGTTTACTTCTAGAAAATTTAAAAGTGAGTTATGAGTTGTTTTATTTAAAAAACAAAAAAGGTGTCAGTGGGATTCATTTCAAGTTAACTCTTGTGTTTATGGATCTTCTTATAAGAAGATTGATATTAATGATTGTTCGTTATAGTGTGTAAGAGTGCTTTACATCGCTAGTGTTTTTAATATTGATTCATGATGCAAAACGTAACCCAGCCACCATTTTTCTTGACTAGTCCAGGAGAACCAACTATAAAGTGGCAAAAGTGGAAGAAGATTTTTGTGAATTATGCGAGAGTTTGTGGAACAAACTTAAGTGCTGAACGAAAACATTCTTTACTGTTACACTGTCTAGGGGGAGAGGGACAGGAGGTTCTTGAGCATTTGCCAGAACTCAGTACTGCTGACCAGAGAACATTAAATGAGTATGAAATTTGTATACTACAGTTGGATCGGCATTATCTCCCTCGACTAAGCACAATAATGGAGAGATATCATTTTGGGTTACGTGAGCAAAAAAAAGATGAGTCCATTGAGGAGTTTGTCTCAGCTTTAAGAAAGCTTTCTTCTACATGTAAGTTTGGTGGTGCTGTGGAGGAAAGGATTAGGGATCAGTTTGTTTTGAAATGTGCTCATGACAAAATTAGAGAAGAATTGTGGTTAAAAGACGAACCACCCTTAGATGAAGTTCTGGCAATTGCCAAACGTGTGGAACACATGATGAAATGTGTAGAAGAGTTAAGTACTGTAAAAAACAAATCTAATTCTTTGAGCACCAATGTTGAAGAAAGTGTAAGTCAGGTTAAAAGTAAAACAGCTGTTGACTGTGACAGGGACAAATCTTATCGTGTTGCTGAAGGTATCTCTTCTCTGGACAACAGACCATTTTGTTTTAGATGTGGCAGAACAGGCCATCTAGCCAATGCTTCGTTCTGTCCTGCTCTGCGTGTCAATTGCAGTGCTTGTGGTAAGAAGGGTCACTTTGCCAAATATTGTAATAGCAAGGTAAAAAGGAGGGAATATTCTCAAGTTAAAAATCAACCACAGGTAAAAGAAATAATGTATCAGGTTGATGAGCAAAATGCAAAACATCCTTCTCATGTGGTCTCTATTGAAGGTGTGGAACTTGAGTTTAAGTTTGATTCTTGCTCACATCTCACCATGATAAGTAAGGATATTTTTGAACAACATTTTAGGGACAAGGTCACTCTCTTGAAAAGTGATGTTTCTCCTGTTGGTTATGGTGGTTTACCCATAAAAATGCTAGGTTACTTCTTAGCTTGTATCGAAATGAGTGGACGTATGACTGATGGTAAAGTGTATGTGGCAAAGCGAGGGAACGCACTTTTAGGGTGGCCTCATCAACGTTTGCTTGGTGTTTTTCTTAATCCTAATGCAGTGCCACAAGTCCAAGTTCAGGTGGTGGATGATTCTATTACCATTTTGGCTGAACGTTTTCCAGATGTTTTTGAAGAGAAACTAGGATGTCTGAGGGGTACAAACATCACATAAAATTGAGAGAAGGTGCTGTACCTGTTGTGGCAAAAGTAAGGAGAGTTCCTTTGAATGAACAAACTGGTGTTCTGAAAGAGATTGAGCGCTTAGTTGATATGGGTGTCATTGAACCTGTTGAAGCAACAGAGTGGTTGGCTCCAATAGTTATTGCTAAGAAGGCCAATGGCGAGTTACGCCTTTGCATTGACTTACGCTCGCTCAACAAAGAGGTAGTTGTGGATAGGTTTCCTTGCCCAACATCGATGAACTGGTTGGCACCTTGGTGGGTGCGAAGTACTTCACCACCCTAGATCTTGCATCAGCATATCATCAAGTGGAGTTAGACAAACCTTCTCAGGATTTGACAGCCTTTGTGACACCTATGGGAACCTTTAAATTCCGTAGGATGCCATTTGGGCTTGTCTCCGCTGCGTCTGTTTTTCAACGGATAATGTCTAACGTACTCAAGGGTCTTTCAGGTGTGAGGTGTTATCAAGATGATTTGTTGATTTTCGGAAGTACAAAGGAAGAGCATTACTCTAGGGTATGTGCAGTTTTTGAACGTCTGAGGAAGGCTGGATTGACTCTAAAAAAGAAAAATGTAAGTTTGCTGTGGGGGAAGTCAATTATTTGGGACATTGCATCTCTGGGCAGGGTGTTTTTCCAAAGAAAGAACTGGTTGAATCCATTGTAAAGATTAGTGAGCCTATCAACAAGGAGGAGTTGTTATCTTTTCTAGGCATGGTAGAGTTTTACGGTAAGTTCATTCCAGGGTATGCTGATAAGACGCAAGGTCTTAGGAGACTTACGGGTAAGAGTGTGGTTTTTGATTGGAGCACTGAATGTGCCAGAGAGTTTGTTGCTATTAAGGAGGAATTAACAAAGGCTCCTTCTTTGCAAGCTTTTGTTCCAGGTGATGAGACTCTCATTTTGACTGATGCAAGTGCAAAGGGTTTGGGAGCGGTTTTGCTTCAAAAGAACCGTGGTGTTGAACGTTTGATTGCTTGTGCGTCTAGGTGTTTGAGAGGCTCGGAACTCAACTATTCGGTCATAGAGAAGGAGGCATTAGCAATTTTTTGGGCACTAAGGAAATTCAGAAATTTGATTTGGGGTACTAAGGTGAAGGTTCTGTCGGACCATAAACCCCTGAAAGAGGTATTTTCGAAGAAAGGATTAGATTCAATTTCTTCAAGAATTAAGAAGTGGATCATTTCACTTCAGGAGTTTGATTTTGATGTGGACTATATTCCAGGATTTATCAACAAATCTGCTGATTGTCTATCTAGGTTGGTTGATGTCAAGGCGAATGATATGGATGAGGTGTGTCTAGAGGATGACGTAGTTAATGTTTGTGAAGTCACGTTAGGTGCGGTGGATGAGTCAGAGTGGAAGACAGAAATTAGGAATGATAAAGAAATTACAAAAGTTATTGAGTTAATTTTGTTAGGTAAAAACAAGCACATGGAGAAGCCTTGGTCTTTGATTTGTGAGGAATTGTCGGTTGTGGATGGTGTTCTCACTAGAGGTACCAAACTTGTTCCGCCTTTGGGTGTGCGTAAGAAGTTCCTATGTCTTGCACACTCTGGCCATCTTGGCATTGTGAAGACGAAAGAGTATTTGAGATTGCAATTCTGGTGGCCAGGGATGGATATGGAGATTGAGAGGATGGTGCGTGATTGCATGGAGTGTTGTGCTAGTGACAAAATACTTAAAACAAAGCAGATGCCCATGGTTTGCAGGAAGTTACCTAAACACCCCTGGGATGAGATAGCCATTGACATTGTGGGACCTCTGCATGGTGTGTGTGATACCCCTTATTTGATTGTTGTTCTGGATCTGTATTCCAGATGGATTGAAGTAAATTCTGTCAGGGATATCTCGTCAGCTAATGTCATAAAGTTCTTGGAGGAAATATTCAAGAGGGAAAGCTTTCCTAATAGCATTCTCTCTGATAATGGACCTCAGTTTTGTTCCTCTGAATTCCAGTCGTTCCTGAAAGATTGTGGCGTTACTCATAAACGAAGTTCTGTTTATCACCCAGAAACTAATGGAGCTGTGGAAAGAGTTAACAAGACTCTCAAAGAGAGCATACAGCTGGCCAGAGCAAGTAATTTGAACTGGAAAGTTGTTCTGCAAGACAGAATTACTGCCTATCGCATGTCCCCTCACACGTCCACTGGAAGAACTCCCTTTGAGTTATTCAAGGGGAGGGCCCCGAACTCTAAGCTATGTCCAGGATGGATGAGTCTTAACAAGGGGTTGAAAGATAATCAAATTGGTGAGTGGAGACAGAGAGAGTATGATAAGCAGTTGTCAAGGAAAGTGTACTTTGATGATAAAAATGTGTTCAAACCAGTGAAGTGAATGTAGGTGACCATGTAAAAATTAGGGCACCTGTTGGGTGTCAACCCTGGTCAAAGTTTTCTAAAGTAAGAAGGGTTGTCAAGATTTTCAAAAATGCGGTGAAGACTGAAGATGGAAGGATTTGGAACAAGAGCCGTGTAGTTTTGGTTAATTCCAATAATAAACCAGCTGTTAGTCAATGGGGTTGTCCTCATTCTGATTCAACAGTAACTAATGCTGGTTCCTCTCTGACACGGTCGCGTTCTTGCTCTGCTAATGTCAGACAGAGGAGTCAGAGAGTGTGCAAATTACCTTTGTATATGAAAGACTATGTCCGCTGAGTTCTTTTCCTCTTATGAAGTGTTATTTATGGCTTGCAGTTTTCTATCTCTGGTTCTCGTTCTTTTCGTTTTTTTGTTAAGTTTTCTTTGGTTGTAAAGAAGGAAGATGTGTGACATCATGCCTGGTTCTGCGTAGAACCTTGCTAGGGGTTCTATGTGGAATATCTCTATGTGTTGGTTCTCAAGTTGTCAGTTACTCTACTGCTGTCGATGGCTGAGGTGAATAAAACCGGACCTGATCATTCAATGGTGTTTATGAGTTAATTACTATTGTGGTAGACACCACAATAGATACCTTGTTCATTGCCTTTAAGTTAAGCCTGACTGCGTCGTGCCAAGCTACCAGAGGGTTGAGCACAGGTTAATTTGGGGTTTGCTTGTGCCTTCACCCTGACAGGAATTGTGGTTTCTGCTTGAGGAAGGTTTCACCTTTCTCAACCAGTAACCCAATTTACTAGAAGAATGAAGTGCAAAACAAGCTTTGTGATTCAGAAATACCTAACTTGTCAAATATTTTTTGTAGATTATGATATAGGTTTTTGCAGCCACCTAGACTGTGGCTTGTAAAGTTAAGGTTTGGTGACTGCAAAAATGCATTTGAGCAGATGTACGATGGGGCCCGTCACAAAACCCTTGGCTGTGACCTGCCCAGCATGTTGCAATGCGACTGATGTACCAATCAGTCGCTTGATAAAATGTATATTCAACGGAGGTCACACGTCTTCCTGCCTCATTAATATTAATGAGGCAGGAGGCTTTTTGTACCCCCTGCGAATGAATGACTGGAATAAAGTCCTGCGAAGGAACCCGTCCAGTTCTTAAATAAAATTGGGATATAGAAAAGACATGAGGGAGCATTCAGTCACCTTAAGGCTGCCCATCGTGATTCTCAAAGGGAAAGGTGGAGAGCTTTTTTTCCTTTGCGAATCAATTACCATCCAAAGTCGAGTATCAGTCTACGATGAATAGTTTGTGACTACAATTGCGGTTGCAAACCATTGATATTTTCCATTCCGAATCGCAAGGGAAGTTCTCCTGTAATACTCCATTCTAACACTTAACATGTGCCCTTGTAAAATGTACATTTTCCCAAAAGACCTTTTGGTGCTACTGACCAATAACTGTTTTCCTCCTCAATGCAACCTATTTTTCGACCTCAGGAAGATAAAATTGTGTGGACCCACCAGATTTTGAAACTGTGAATCTGGTCAAACAATGGTCAATTGAATGGATGAATTAGTTCACAGAGCCAATGAACCTGGTTTCACACATTCAGTCTCCCTGGACTGACCTTATCAGTAAGCAAACTCATGTCCTGTAGGTCAAATAGATGTCAAGGCAGAGGATTTAACTCGCTAAGAATCTTTCTAGCTTATATGTAAAGTAGACATGCCCTTGAACTGTGCGCATAACACAGATGCAAACTAAAAAGTAAACAACACCATAGTACAACGGCTTACTCATCAACAACTGTGTAGGGGTGTTGCATGCTGCCTAATGCCCCCTTCTCTGCATATGTGTTTTCTTTAATTTCAAATCAATTAATTCAATCAAACCAAATGGCGACTAGAACACTCTGCTTAGTGGTAGTGAAAACGCTGTAAAACATTTAATTTACATTTATGTGTGGGAGAAAAAAAGCATTCCTCCTGTCTGATAGAATTATGCATCAGGCCTGAAAGCAAAAGCAATAAATTCAGCTGTGTACGCCACTGGCCTGTACTGATCTGAGCGTCTGAGATATTGCAACAGGAACAGAACTATCGGAAGTGCGTACATTTCTGTGCTTCATCTGAAACTCATAGGAGAGTCATTAAAATACCCCCAAATATTGAAAGAGAGGATGATTTACCATTCTAACTAGTTCTCGAATATTTGGGGAAATATTTGATTGTGAGCACTGTCATCAGAAGGAGCGAGTTCAAATATTAGCATGAGAGTGTGTATTTGTGAAATGTTTATGCATGCGCACCAGACTTATACATTGACAGATGGGGAACTTGAAGAGACCGAACATCTCCAGCATGGGAATACACAAGGCAGTGTTGCTGCAAGATTTCCAAAATCATATCATTTACTGATTAAAAGCTAAAAGTACACTTCGCACATGTTAGACACAGTGACACATGAAACTGAGGCAAGTGTAGTAGAAGCACCGTAAAAGCATGCTTTACAATCTAAGATGAAGAAAACATACAAAGTAATACTAATACATATAAATGAGTTGCACTTATGATTTTTTAATGAACATGTTGTTTATTAACATTTTCTGATGAAATAGTGCCATTTATTAATAAAGTGACCTAGTGGTTCTATGCCTTCTGTAACAAATTCACCATTTAGAAAAGTCAGTGCAAAAATATGTAGAAACTAGTTATGGTTTTGAAATTTTGAATAATACTAGAGATTCTATAGTTTATGAAAAGTGAACAACAAATTTTGTAGCGTCAATTTAGAAAATTATATACTTATATGAATATTGAAAAAAATGGTGGTAGTAGGGTATTTCTAACGTTAGCTATTTCCATTTAAAAATGTCTGGTGAAAGTTCATAGAATGCGGCTAAGGAAAGTCTCTTGGCGTACAAAGTTTTGGCTGACATTCTATACATATGTGAGGCACAATAAAGTAATTTTGGCATTCCTGAAAAAGCATCTCCGTCATAAATTAATAAGTTTGGGCAACTAATAAGTACACAGATGGCTCTCGAGAGCTAATGTGGACCAGTGTGTATGTATTCAGATATCCGGCATGAGTAGCGTGTGATCACTACGTGTGGTGTGCATGTTGTGTCCTGTTTGGCTGAGTGTTCCTATCTACATGTGGTATCTAGCTTTGTGAAGTTTTTGGGGAACGTGATCCTTTGGCCAAACGTGTTTTATTGGGGCCAGTTTCCTTGGACCTGTTTGTGGTGCAGCTAACTATCTGTGGGATCGATCAGGGTTTTCATGGGCATGCATTTCTCTTTGGGTTAAGAGAGACCCCACCTGTGACCTGTCATTCTGTAGGCGTGGGTGTGGGTCGCAGAACTGGCCTGATCGCGTATCTCTGATTCGGGGTTGATGGGGAGTTCACTTTGGGCAAATCCGACAGCAATGATATGAGTTCACTGGAACTCCTGAAAATAAATAATATGAGTCACTGATGTCATTTTTATCGAAATTCTCAACATTGTGTGTACAGTTGTCATAGTGTACATCAATATTGTCTTTACTGATATTGACATAGTCATGCATTCCTAGATTATGGCGTACTGGTAACAACATTGTCATTCGTACATGGATTATGGCATACATAGCCATCGTTACTGCCGGTATCAACCTGGTTGTGTGGGCACAGGTGATGGCATACATTGACATTGCATTTATGGGTATTACTGTTACGGGTCTGCACATATCACGGTATTCATTGACATTGTATTTACCCATTCCATCACTCCCCTCTAGTTGATTCTTCAACTACTCTATCTTCCTCATATGCCATGACAGTTATATTATTTGAACGTGTGTGTTTCTCTGTAGTATCTGTTACTTTTTCCCTAGCAACGTGCATACTACCTAATTTCAGGACTGCGTTTTCACAGCAGGAAACCCCCACTTGTAGGAAACCACATAACAGAAGTACAACAATGAAAACTGGAATAAGTGACATGACTAGTTTGGACACCTATAGGGAGATCCATAAAAATATACTATGCAACCACTCCTTCTCCGGGGCACCTCCCTCCTTCTACATATTGGTTTGCAGACGATGCAGTTCTTGGATGGCATGAGCCAACCCTCCATCGCAGTGTTACTCAAGTCCAACACTTGCCGATGTTGCATCACCATAAGGCAGATGGCGCTCAGTTTTTCCTTGATAGCTCAGTGTTATCTATCATCTTCATCATCTCGCACCTGTTTATTTGCAACCAGCGGGTGTTTTCTTTTGTTTGCATGTTGAAGAAGGGTATTGACCCTCCGGCGTTTACTTGAGTCTCTGTGAACAGTCTAAATTCTTCTGGAATGTCCTTGTACTGAGCCCAGCCAAAATAATCACTAATCAGCAGTTCTTCTCCTTCGGGCCTGATGCAACAGAATTGTTTTCTTTTATAACGAATGTTGAGACAACTCAGACAGATCTTCTCCAGGGATAGCCAGGGTTGGGGTGTGTATGGTCACGAGGGTACAGAGGCCCCACCATCTGGGGGTGAGCTGGGTGTAAGCAAGGTCACTGCATTGCCTGTAGACATTCATCAATGTGGAGTTGGCCCATTGCAGATCTAGCATGTGCAGTATCACGTCTCAATTTTCATTATTGCGCAATGGTATAGTTCCTTTGCCTCTGAAATATAAAGAGTACAGTGTAAGTTTCCGTACAATTAGTGGTTGCCCCTTCCCCTCCAGCCATGTGTACCTATTAATCTCACTATCCCAGGTTTCCTGGCATAGGGTGTCTATAATAGCACTAGACCACCTCCCATGGGACTCATTTCCCCTAGCGTGATCGAGGTGAGCGGCCCTACACTGAAATTTCATGTCCGGGGTCCAATTGTCATTATAGAAGGCGGCCCCAAAGACATTAAGGGCCACCCTGGGACTGCAGACAGAGGCAGGAGTGGACGTATTTGTGCACTGGTGTGGTGGTCTTGCTACCTCCAAGAACCTCCTTTCTATGAAGTCCTGGGGCCAAACAGTGTTCTCCCCTGTGGTCCCCTTCTGCGCATCTTGTCTACCTTGGTTTGGATGTCACTAGGCTTGGTGAAGAGATATAGTGCTGTGGGGTTGGTCTCATACCGGCTGATGTTTACTATTGTCCTTCAGGTTTCTGCTCTATTGGGTTGGATCTTAGCCCTGATTCTACATGGGTACAGAAGGAAAAGGCATTTTGCTCTTTCAGGGGCTATCTACTGGGGTAAGTAAAGCCTGTATGCGCCTACTGTGTGGGGTATCAGTACACATACATAACAAAACCTGTTCGTAGGTTGAGTGCCTACGGCGGTCATGTGTTGGTGCCAGGTGTTGTGT
Organism: Calotriton arnoldi; assembly: GCA_963921515.1. Taxonomy (NCBI): domain Eukaryota; kingdom Metazoa; phylum Chordata; class Amphibia; order Caudata; family Salamandridae; genus Calotriton; species Calotriton arnoldi. The sequence goes on along the minus strand of CAWUFW010013393.1, from coordinate 249,861 downwards.
AGGAGTGTGTGAGGAATACTAGCGTTTGGCTCAGTGTAGGTGTATGTGAAGTGAAAGAGGTTTCTGCACATGCATTGCAAGAATGTAGATGTAGAGTTTACGAGATTAGGCATATGTCTAGCTCCGGAGCGGCATGAGAGCATCCTGGCTAAATAGAGCGTGTACAGAAATATAAAGGAACGTAACTTAAAAAACATGTGCAGGCTGTAGGGTAGTCTTCGGGTGAGTTGTCTGTCATCTGGGCACCCAGAGGTGTTTTGCCTTGGTGCTGTGCAAAAAATGTCTCTCAAAGACCTGTTGCAAACGTAAATTGGTTAATTGAGCGATTGGCCTTGTGAAAGAAAGTCCTTTTGAAAGCTTTGATCGAAGGAACGGCAGGCTGCTGCAGTGTTGGTACACTTTCAGCTCAATCACAGACCTGTAGGATAAGAGCTTTGGTTTGCAGGTTAGCTTGGAAAAAACACATCATTAGGTGGTTGTCTGAAAGATGCCTGCATTACATTTTACTGATGCACTTGATGGTTTAACTGTGAGCAAAATATTTTCCTAATGGGGTACTGAAAAGAAAGTGCTAAGGTATTAGGAGGATGGTGAGTTTTAAACTGTTTTAAGAGGTTCTCTTTATATTTTGGGTTACCCCCTCTCCTAGCTACGGTGGGTTCAGTACTCTTTCGATGTGGACTGCTCCGTTTAGAGGTGTGACGTTTTGATCGAGGCAGGGATGTCCCTTTTTGACATGCATTTACTGTGGATATTTGAATTTTAGGCTAATGTTTCCGTTGATACGTGCGTATCCCTTGGGTCTCTGCACGTGGTGTGGAACTAGGCTTTTCTCTAATTAGGCTGACATGCTGGATTACGCCCTTCCTCTGGAAGGGTCGAGAATCTTTGGGCTGTTTTTAGGCTGTTTTGTGCATCTCCCGGTGGGCGGTTATCTGTGTTTTTGGACGTTGCCTACTTTTAAGAAAAGGATACTGGAGGTGGTTGGAAGGTTGCATGTGGACCCCAGTAGGAATCTGTAGAGAAATGGCTGGAACTGTGTTTGTTGTCAGTGTTTTGTCGGCCAGAGTCTGGGGTCTTGTTGGGACTTTATGTGCCTTGGCCTGATGAAGGTGACGCTAATGGGTTTGAGGGTTTTTCCTATGGACTGGAGTCATGTAATTGACGATAAGCCTTCTGTGGTTCCTGTGACCTGGATGCCACCTTGACTGGGATGGGGTCTCTCACTTCCACAGACGATGTTCTAATAAGGCCCTATCAATATCAATGGACCAGTGGGGGCACGGTTGGTGAGCCTATTCTTGCACCTGGTGCGCTGGCTGTGAAGGTCATTGATGGAGACCCTTTTCCTCAAGTCTGGGATATTTCGAACCTGTCTCCTTTGGCGGGAACCAGGAGCATTTTGTCCGATGGTACTTTACTCCAGCTGCTCTGGAGGGGCACATTTCGATGAACGGACCTTATTGATGTGTTCGAAAGAATCTGGGGAGAAGAGGAGGAATGTTCGGCCCAAAAAGGGGATTAGGTGTGCCGCTGGGGCATGTTGTGTGTAGGTAAACTAAAAACAGCTGAACACCCGGATGGAATTTTCTCTATTGACTTGGTACAAAGTTTGTGCATGGCTGATGGGGCTTCGTGGTTGCTTCAACCCCCTTCTCCCAAGTGCGTGGGACCCCTGGCTTCTGTCACCGGAGTGTCTGCCTCATTATGGAACTCTAGGTGGGGCCTCCATTTGGAGGAGGCCTGAAAAAGTGCTGAAGAATGAAGTCCTTTCGATCGGGGGCCTGCCCTAGTGACTTGGGTGAAGAGCCCTGGGTGCCTGCTTCTATGTACCAGCTGGGGGCCCTCCCTGCTCCCTCGTCAGACTGTCCTTCCACTGGAGGGTGTGGTCAGCCAACCCTTCCCTGGGGATCAGCAGCAGTGGGGGCCCTGGGCCCTTGTGGACACCTGGATGGCGAACTCTAGTGTGGATTCCCAATTGACATAGTACAGCCACCCTGAGGTGTTCTTGTGTGTAGGTAAAGGCTTGAGTCTTTCCCACTGCTGTGTCGCTAGTCCTTTTTATGGTAGTAAGCTTTCTAGAGTGGGTGTGGAGAGGATGTTGTACTGAGGTCTTAGATTCACTGCGTGCTTGGCTTGTCCCAGGGTTTGTTTGGTGAGTAGGTATTCTGTGGAAACTGCTGTGGTAATATTCTATTGTGTTCATGATACATTTTTAGGCAACAATAGTTGGCCCTGTGGTTTCTGTGGTGACAATAGTGACATTCTCGAGCATTGGGAGTTTGCCAACGTTTTGGCTTCCTGGTGCGGATACTCAGTTGGATCCCTCTGGGGTCCTGTGGTTGGGCGCTTGCCGAGCTGGACACCCCTTGCATGGCCGTCATCACTTCGACCCCTTTGGGGGTGCTCTCGCCCATTTCTAGGTCACTTCAAGGGGGCCCGGTGTAGGACATGGGGTCAGGAGCCTGGCCATCCTAGGCCCAGGATGGATTTTCCCCATGTGGTAGGTGGGGACATCTCCTTGGGAGGTTACTGCGCCAGTCCGGCATGCTATATTTCTTACCGTGGGCACTTGTCACATGCTTGGTGAGAGAGAGGGAGCTCCCAGTGCAGGCAATGCACCCCTTGTCATGGTGCCACCTGACTTGTACCATCTTCCTCCCTGGAGGAGGTGCCAGGTTGGTGACAAAGGCTGGACCGGGTGGACCCAAGGGTTTGCATGGTCTTGTTGCTATCCCCATTGCCCCTATATGCCTTGGGCCGGTTTCCCACTCATCCTCAGGGGTGTTCTGGGTCTGTGGGTGTCATGATTGTAGTTCTCCGATTCCCTACACACCCTACCTGCTACTCTTTTGCCCATTTCTACCAAGGGATGATGTGCGTGGCTGGTCCACTGCCCCGCTAGTTTAAACAACTCTAAGAGGTTTCCTATGTAGTCCAGGACTGCCCTCTTGACAGGGGCTCGACAGTCCAGGATCACCCTGGCTGGCGTTCACGTGGCATTGGAGGATGTTGCTGGTTTGTTCCCTAGAGGGGGGTCCTCTTGGGAGGAAAAGGCTACATTTTCCTCTTCGGTGACTGGATGGACAGCCTTAGTTTGGAGAATAGATCCCGTCCCTGCAACTTTGATGGTGGTCTTTGATATAGGGGCTGCCCCTTCTTGTAACCATGACCTTGCTGCTCCTGTATCCATCAGGAAGCGGTATGGTGTCTCTCTTATTAGCATTGTGACCAAAGGGCCCTCCTAAGTGTTATCCAGGAACTGTCAGTGGGGCGAGCGCGTTTTCAAGTACCTGTGTGGTCCTTGGTGTGCGCTCTCTGCCTTTCCCCTGTATTGGCGGGCCCCACCCTATGCTTCTGCCCTCGCTGTCGGATTTGGAGGAATCAGAGTCTTCCTTCCTGATGGTGCTAGCTCTGGTGTTGCACGTGTAGTGTGACAAGGCCACCCTGCATTCTCTTTCTTGGCCCACGTCTGGCCTGAACGTAAGTTTTGGTGTTTTCTATGATATTTGGTATTGAATGTTCCCTCCTAAGGCCAGGGAAATGCGTGTTTTTTGGTACAACCGTGCCACTCACAGCAGTGTCTCTCTAGTCTCCAAGCCTGGTTGGGGAACTTCGCTTGCATGTGACTTAGTGGAGTCTCCATAATGGATCGGGGAACTTGTTTTAAGGATTTTGCAAATTTAGATTGTCTCGAGATTCCTTAAATAATTACAAATTCTACTCTAATTTTGGGGGAGCAGTATACACGGAGTGGTACCAAAAACAATCTACTGATTACGAGCTCTATAAAAATTAATGCATCGAAGAAAACACATTTCACACTAAACAATAGACAAAAGCAATGAAATAGTAACAACCTGTAACAGAATGCAACTGTTAGTTCAGAGCAGTACGAGTTGATTTGTAGCAGTAAACTAGCAAACGTTAAATTCTGGTCCGGGAAAAATGGTCATCGTAGACTTACTTACTATGGCATAACATTTAGACATGCAGCATATTGCAAAATATAACAGCACCACAATATCAATAAATGCATAAAAATGGAAAAATCTAAAAGAGACTAAGAGAGAAAGTTTGACAGAAAAAATTATTTCTTTGTCCCAAAAACATTAACCCCCTCCTAGCGCCTACAGCCAGAGGAGAGGGGATGCTCCATGTACTACGCAGAGCTAAGTGACCCGGATGGTCTGTCACTATTGTCTTGGCAGACAAAGAAAGCAGTGCTTTGTGCAGAAAAAGAAATAACCTGACAGCTATCGGCTCTCCTTGGCCAGGCACAAGCTACACCTTATTTCTAGGCCTGGGCGGTGAACTCCGCTCTGTTCGTGGAGTTTGCAGAGTTTTTCACACTCTGCGCTCCATGGAGCTTGATGAGTTCTGAAAAACTCTGCGGAGCGGAGTTTTTTCCTTGCTTGCCAACAGTAAGTTGGCGAACGCATACAACGATAATCCAACGCTAGATCGCTTCCCAGCAAGATTTCTCATTGCGGGCGGATGCGGATGGTCGCTACCGTTCGCGTTGAGAAACCTTCCGTTGGCGTTGAGGAAGCTGCCACTCGAGTAGAACTTCTAGTCGAATGGCAGAAAGAAGCAGTGCCCTCTTGCGCTGTGCGTGATGCAGTTCACACTGATTTTACAGTGCAGGACAAACACCCAGTGCTAAAAATCAGTGTGAACGGCGCAAGGTATTGTACTCCACCACTCGCCGAATTCCACATAGCTTGGCGGGTTTTTTTTGTCACTTCAGGGAGTTCTGCGTAGTGGAACTCCGTGAACTCCACCCAGGCCTACTTATTTCACCAAAGTCTGACTTTTCCCTAACGTTCCAAATTACACCTTATATCACACCCATGGGTAGTGCGTACTAACTGCCTTACCCCCAGTGGTCCAAGTGCAAAAATCCACCTTTTCACTTCTTTTAGATCCTCCCAGTGTTGAGAAACCCCGGAATATCTAAGAAAACCAATTTGACTAAACAACAAGATCAAGGTGGTGATCTTATATAACACACCAAGGATCGGGCGTGTACAGTTGTGTCATGCCCAACTGTGCATGCAAAAAAATAACCCTATATAACAAATCAAGGGCCAGGAGTGTCCTGTTGTGTCACGCCCAACTGTTCAAGCTAAAAAATAACAATAAATAACACATCAAGGGTCAGGGGTGTACTGTGGTGTCAAGCCCAACTGTTCAAGCTAAAAAAATGTAGCTACCTTCACCTTTCTCTAGCATGCTGACTAGGAAAAAAAGATCTACGCGCTTGTCCTAGTTTGCCATACGCCACATGCTGGGACTAAGGGTCAGATGTAGTCTCTTACCCTTGTGATGACGGCCTCCGGACAGACCTTTGCCCTGCGGATTCAGCATAACATCTAATCAATTACGGAATCTGCTCACTGATTCTGTTTGCGCAGATATGAATCCATTCGGGCAGGGGTCCTTGTCCTTCGGCAACAGTCAGGCTTGATAAACCACTCTCTCCTGGCTGGCTTACCACAATATTGCTCAGATATGAATTTACCTTTAAAAAGACAAGAGGCTTTTGGCATGACAGGAACAAGTTGTTTAATTTAAAGCGGCAGCCAGGAGAGTCTTGACAGAATGCATCTGAGGAAAGTCTCTCGATGTACAAAGTTTGGCTGACATTATATGCATCTATGAGGTACAATAAAGTAATTTCGGCATTCCTAATTAACAAGTTTGGACATCTGATAAGGACACAGATGGCTCTCGACCTCGGGGAGAGCTAATGTGGGCCAGTGTGTATGTGTCCAGATGTCCGGCATGAGGAGTGAGTTATCACTACGTGTGGTGTGCATATCGTGTCTTGATTGGCTGAGTATTCCTATCTATATGTGGTATCTAGCTTTGCAGTATTTTTGGGGAACGCGAGCCTATGGCCAAATGTGTTTTATTGGGGCCAATTTCCTCGGACCTGTTTGTGGTGCAATTATCTGTGGGATCGATCAGGGTTTTCCTTGGGCGTTTGTCTTTGGGTTAAGAGAGACCCCACCTATGACCTGTTATTCGATAGGCGTGGGTGTGGGTCGCAGGAACGGCCTGACCACGTATCTCTGACTTGGGGTTGATGGGGAGGTCACCTTGGGCAAATCCGACAGCAGTGATAAAAGTTCACTGGAACTCCTGAAAATAATATGGCAGTCACTGGTGTATTTTCTATCGACATTCTTAATATTGCGCATACTGTTGTCATAGCGTACAACGATATTGTCTTTACTGATATTGACATAGTTATGCATTCCTAGATCATGGTGTACATCAACATTGATTTTTATTGGTAACACCATTGTCATTCGTACTTGGATTATGGCATACATAGACATCGTTACTGTTGGTATCAACACGGTTGTGAGGTCAGTGGTGAATGCATACATTGACATTGCATTTATTGATATTGCCGTTGTCGGGCCTTTACATATCACGGTATTCATTGACATCGCATTTACCCATTCCAACACTGACCTTTCTCCTGACCTAATACAATGGTTCCTTTACAACTAGTGAAATGTTGCTTTATTTTTTCGGTACATGTGTAACTTTTAACATTCCTAAATGTTTCTTCAACGTTCACAGTGAATTATTCCTGTGGGAACAGGATTTCAGCTGTTACTATAGACTGATACTTTGTATTTCTTTTTCATCGATGTTAGGTCTATGGGTACTTTCAAATCTCTAGTTTCTCATAACTAGCATGGGAAAGCATCTCACTGTTGCAAGTGTCCTAGGTGACGTTGTGTGAATCTGAGCAAATGACAGTCTTTCGATGGTGGTGTGATGCTACATCACTGGGACTTAGCTAGAGGCTTTATAAAAGAAGAAACCCCAAAGGAGGAGCAACACTACACATTTTCTTTTTCCCTTGCGAGAGGACGCTATGTTGATCGATTTTTGATGATTACTGAAAACTATCCTTTTAATTTTGGACGGCTTTGCTGAGGCTACAGTAGGTAGCAGATGGACTGAAACGTTCTTTGCAGAACCATTTCAATTTCATTTTCCTTTATTTCATTTGTTCTATGCTAATGGACTCACCCTTAATAGACTTTAAATCTGAACCGTTTCCCCTTCTTTGTAGGATTTGAGCTGTTAGACAAATAAATTATCCTTTAGCCTTTAATGGTAGTGGGACTCTGTAACTCTGTAAACTGATTTTTATAATAACCATCTGATAAAGCCTTGTCTAAATGTTTGGCACATTAATGCAAGCTTTGATATTCTAAACTGAAATTCGAAAAGATTTCTTATTGCTATGGATTTTGAATCTTTAAAACAATAACCAAATTAATCTAATACCTGCCTAAGTCTATTATTGAGTCATATTGGTTCTTCCATTTAAACTGTGATACTGTACTGATAACTTAAATGCGTTGTAGGGCGAATCAGCGAGCTCTGTCAGAACATCAAGTATTAGTTCTTTTGTTCTTTCTTGCTGTTGCAGAGCTTTTGGTCTGCAGAATTCTAGTTTGACGTAACTTCTTCAGGAGTTTAGGGCTATTCTTTATTTCTACAGCTAGTGAAACTGGTGTCATTTCAATCGACATTCTTAATATTGCGCATACTGTTGTCATACCGTACATTGACTTTTACTTTACTGATATTGACATAGTTATGCATTCTTAGATCATGGAGTACATCAACATTGATTTTTACTGGTAACACCATTGTCATTCGTATTTGGATTATGGCATACATAGACATTGTTACTGCCGGTATCAACACGGTTGTGCGGTCAGTGGTGAATGCATACATTGAGATTGCATTTATTGATATTGCCGTTGTCAGGCCTGCACATATCATGGCATTCATTGACATCGCATTTACCCATTTCAACACTGACCTTTCTCTTGACCTAATACAATGGTTCCTTTACAACTAGTGAAATGTTGCATTATTTGTTCAGTACATGTGTAACTTTTAACATTCCAAAACGTTTCTTCAACGTTCACAGTGAATTATTCCTGTGGGAACAGGATTTCAGCTGTTACTATAGACTGATACTTTGTATTTCTTTTTCACCGATGTTAGGTCTATGTTGACTTTCAAATATCTAGTTTCTCATAACTAGCATGGGAAAGCATCTCACTGTTGCGAGTGTCCTAGGTGACATTATGTGAATCTGAGCATATGACAGTCTTTCGATGGTGGTGTGATGCTACATCACTGGGACTTTGCTAGAGGCTTTATAAAAAGAAGAAACCCTTAAGGAGGAGCAACACCATACTTTTTCTTTTTCCCTTGTGAGAGGACGCTATGCTGATCGATTTTTGATGAATACTAAGAACTATCCTTTTACCTTTGGACTGCTTTGCTGAGGCTACAGTAGGTAGCAGATGGACTGAAACCTTCTTTGCAGAATCATTTCAATTTAATTTTCCTTTAGTTCTTTTGTTCTATGCTAATGGACTCACCCTTAATGGACTTTAAATCTGAACCTTTTCCCCTTCTTCGTAGGATTTGTGCTGTTAGACAAACAAATTATGCTTTAGCCTTTAATGGTAGTGGGACTCTGTAACTCTGTAATCTGATTTTTATAATAACCATCTGATAAAGCCTTGTCTAAATGTTTGGCACATTAATGCAAGCTGTGATATTCTAAACTGAAATTCCGAAAAGATTTCTTATTGCTATGGATTTTTAATCTTTAAAACAATAACCAAATTAATCTAATACCTGCCTAAGTCTATTATTGAGTCGTATTGGTTCTTCCATTTAAACTGTGCTATTGCACTGATAACTTAAATGCGTTGTAGGGCGAAACAGCGAGCTCTGTCAGAACATCAAGTATTAGTTCAATTGTTCTTTCTTGCTGTTGCAGAGCTTTTGGTCTGCAGAATTCTAGTTCGATGTAACTTCTTCAGGAGTTTGGGGCTATTCTTTATTTCTACAGCATAGTCTTAGGAGTGGTGTACATAAATCCAGTTTCAAATTTGCGAGTTAGCTGTCAATTAATGGTCCTCATTTGACAGCTAACATGGTGTTTTGGCCACTCTAATTTCCACCCCTCCTATTGGCGGAGAAAGATTCATCAGAGGATCATTGCCTCTGTGGTAAATGGAAATGCTGCAGATTGTCTAATCGTAAATGGTCCAGCATGGTTAGAGTAGCAAGGAGAGTAAGCGTATAATAACATTTTACCAGCTTGTGCTGAAACAAAACATTGTTAGCAGAGCAAGGGTTCTGCCTAGTGAAGTGAGATTTTAGGGTGCCAAAATTAGTCTTTTGCCCAAGTCCAGGGAGTCCACAGTTTTTGGTACGGCAAAAAGAAGGATAGATGGAGTGTCACTCTGGATAAAGTCAACAAGTAGCAGCAAAGGAGTGTGAGTATTAGTAGGGATGAGCGTTGCTATCGCTTTTGCTTAAGATTGCGTTTTTTGAAATGGCTGTGTGTTGTTGAGCGGAGTGAAGTGGTTAAATTCCACATGGTTAAAGTCCATGTATGATTTTGGCACTTTGTTCAAAGCTGAAGTTGTAAACGGGTCCGTCGTGGCCTAAGATCTTGAGATATTTACCTATATGTTGTCTTAGTATCTTAGTACCACTAGTCGGAGGCTTTCCGACCGACAATATAGGTTTAAGCTCCGACCGCCGTATTACAATGACAGTGGACAGAGTTTAAACTGGCCGGGCAATACGACTCGGTTCCGCGGCCTCAGTCGGAAAGGCCTCATAACCCCTATAGGACGGCGTTTCCACCGTCGGGATTATGATGGAGCTTTTCGACAGCAGTTCCATGTTGGCCTTTCTGACATGGGACTGCTATTGTAAAGTGTCTTTGGGGGCCCCTAGCAGGGTCCCCTTTCCCCCTGGCCCTCCGCATGTGGCAGTGGGGGGCAACTATGGTGCCTCCCTTCACATCTCTGCACCGCGTGGCAGGCACCATGAGGTGCCTGCCACACGATGCAGGGATGGATAAATACTTCACGTTTTCAATGGGAGCTTGTGCTGTGGGTGGTTTCGGGCTGCCGCACAAGGTCCCATTGAAAAATGGGAGTTTGCGACTGCACCATGTTTAGTTGCATCCTAATTGCGTTGTCTGAACCGCCGACCTGAGGTCGGTCGGTTCCCCATCCACAGTGATGTCAGTCGGAGGCAACTCCGACCGATATGGTAATCAGGGCCCACGTTGTCTGCTGTTTTGTCGTGTTGATCATGAGACTTTGTCAAAAACACCTATGTAAGGGTTCTCTTTGTGTGTTAGTGGTAAACGGTTGGTATGGTTGATCTCAGGTGCACAGGGAATAACTATCAATTAAGCTGGTCAAGGTTTCATTTGAGGCAAATGAGTATAGAAGAGTTTAGTTACCTTGTGAGAGTGAATATCCTTTAGTAGAGCAGACAGTTATATTCATTGCTATCATTTTATTGTCATTTTGCTTAGAAAAACCATGCAGGAAAAGATTGTAAAGGAGGGTAAGCTGCTGCGAGGAGCGAGATAGACGTCACAGTGTGCCGCGCTGTGATTGGTCGGTTGGTGTAAAGCCGTGCTGTGATTGGTTGGCCACATCATAAGAGTCAGTCTGTTATTGGTTGAGGTTGTGGAACAGGTGAATTTGTGGGAGAAAAACATATCCTGAATTTACAGAAATCATTTGTGAATACAGAATTTAATAAAAATTAAATTTTTCAAAGTCATTGCAGAAATTAGTAAAGAAAGATGAGACCATATCTGCCAAAGCAAAGTAGTAGCACCGCCTGAGGGTATGCCAGGATACACTCTCATGATGGACAAAGGATTGCATCCATATTTGTGCCTCAAGTTTCGGCATAAACCTACTGAGAAAGATGAGACATTACAGTCCCCTCATTACGGAACATTTAATTTGAGGATTTTAGAAAATTTAAGGAAATGAATGTACAAAATGAAAGATCAAGTTAGAGCCACTATAATTGAGGCTGTAAATACCTGGGAGCATATTGCTCATCAGAAAGACAAAGAGAAATACGAAGTTAGGTATAGGAGAACTATTGACCATTACACAGAAGCTAGATGGGATGCTCAGCAGAAAATGCGGAGAACAGATGTAATACATGGAACATGATTGTATCTGGTGTTAGAGGTTGAGGAAGATGCTTTGGGCAAGAGAAAAGAGAAAAAGAAGCATTTAGAGACAAACAAATTTGATTCAGGGAAGGAAGGAGAAGAGACTGACATAGATGAGGAACTTTTGAATGATTTATAGATGAATCGTCCCCCACCTTACAATGAGACAGAGTAGAGACTTGACACATACTAGTACAGCTGAGAAACCTAAAGCTCCTATACCTGAAGTGCCAAAGGAATCAATGCCTATTTCTCCTATGAGTGGGAGAACAGAAATGTCAGCTCCTATGAACCTTATTGATTCAAGTACTCCAGACGCTTTGACTGTTCCCGTTACTATTGGACCTTTTGTGCCCCTTTACAAGTCTGGGTGACAGGTAAATACGGTTTATAATTTGACTGTACCTACTGGAGTAAATACAGTACCTGGGATTTCTTCAGACCTGACAGCAAGATCACTGCTTCATACACCTGTGGTTCCCATTCAAACTAATAATACTGCAGCTATGAATGCTGTCCCAAATCAGACACAATTCAATCAAACACCAAGAATGGTGGAGAGGTTTCTACCTTTTTATTGCCCAAAACTGACTGGACCTCCTGGTATGAATTATTATGCTTCTGACATGACTGTGCCAAAGGGTATTTCAGTTCCAGATATATCCCTACTAAATGTGCAACCTGGAACATGTGCAAATTTGAATGATGGAAGCTTACATTTAAATAATACTAGAGAGTAATCAGGGTTTACTCCTCAAGAATTTGAAGAATGGCTTAAAGGATATAATACCCCGAATAATCAGAATTCAGCAATAGTTACAGCTTAAGTTCCAGTTTCAGCTATGTATTCAGTTCCACTGCAAACTTCAGTTTCTAGTTCAGCACCAACTTCAGATTTGGTTACAGGTTCAAGTTCGGTCCAAAATTCAGTTCAGGAAAATAGACCTCCTATGGATGTGAGTAGATTAAAAGTTAAGTTAGAAGAAATGATTCAGAGAATGCTTAGCCCTTCAGGATTAGATGTCTACCAGGAGGAGGAACTATTGTTTATCTGTAACGACATTACACGACGAGCAAAATTGACACATGAAAGATTGGTAGAATTGGCTCAGAAATATGGTATAGCTGTTTGAAATTCAAAGACTTTGCAAAAATCATACAGGTTAGATTTTGCTGACAAAGACATTGTGAACATGAGGGCACCAGGACAGAAACTGCAGATAAAAGAGCTAATGGCATTAATCAGAAAATGGGAGGAAAGTGAAACGTAGGAAGGTAGATGGTCGAAAAAGAAGGAATCAAAGCAAATTAGAGTGCAGATACCATCTGATGTTTTTGATGGTAGTGTAGGGGAAGTACAAATGCTCCCTATGAAATGGGAAACATCATTTACAACGCATGCGATACATCGCATGCCATTACCACGCAAGTCGTTACAAAGACGCGCTGTTACATCGCATGCCATTACAAAGCAAGTTGTTACAACGACTTGCTGTAGGGGGCAGAAGATGTTGGATTTTCAATTCAACACCTTCCCTACTAAATTATACTATTCCAAACTCCAGCGCCCCCCCTACAGCAAGTGGTTGTAACGACTTGCGTTGTAATGGCATGCGATGTAACAAAGCGTCATTGTAACGACTTGCGTTGTAATGGCATGCGTAGAAAATGCATGCGTTGTAACGAGTGCTATTCTATGAAACAAGTACTTGGAGGAGGTTACGTCCTTGCACAAGAGCTGACATTTCATCATTTGCAAACAATTTCCCCAAATTGAGAGGAAATCCTGTGGAATGGTACAGACAAATTGAATGATTTGTGAAGATTTCAAAAGTTTTATGGATTGATTTAAATACTCTGTTTGGGATTGTGTTTCCAGGTGATTTGTGGGCTGAACGTAAGGTTACTGTGAAATGGCCTGAGTCAGAACCAGAAAGGGATCCTATAACAAGAGCACCATCTCCTGTGGTAATGAGGAAATACCAGCTTGTAATAAATCACCTGAAGACTAAAATTTCCCCAAAAGAGATTGATTGGGTACAGATTAACAGAACGACCCAAGAACTGAAAGAATCAGTACATGCCTTTTACAAGAGATTAGCACAGGCTTTCAAATAGTATAGTGGATTGAACAATGTCGCAGATAAAGATATGGGACATTTTGTTTACAGGTATGTGTTCAGTTCGAGATCTGAGACTTCTAACATGATCCGGCAGCAATTACTTTGTTGGCGGAGCAAACCACTAGATGAGATTTTGCATTATGCAAAATATTATGGTGATGAAATTGAGATGAAGCACAAGAAGCTCAAGGAGAAATTAATGATTGCCCAGATAAGGGCAATGCAGAAAGGTCAAAATCAGATGGTTATTGATAACACAGTACAGGTACAGGGAGTTTATAATCAAGCTCTGACGATGCAGGGTGTTAATGGCTTTCAAGAGCAGAATTTTATGTCCCAAGGAAGAGGTCGTGTTAATCCTGTAGATCCTAGAACTGGTGTTGATGTGTCGCTTTTGAAGAAGGTAAATCCATGTCATGCTTGCGGAAAATTTGGACACTGGAGATGCAAGTGTAAGTCTGTTATGAATCATGCAGGGAATCAGATGCAGAATGTGGAATATACACAGTCTCAAGGGAATAACCTAGGACAGAGAATGCAGAATTCTAATGTATCACAGCAAATGTGAATGCCCCAAGCTCCAGTGTCACAACAGAATGTTCAGGTACAAAGATACAATGTGAATCAAAATCAGCAGATGAATAGACATTCTTTCCAGAATCAAAATGCGGAACAACAGTGTTTGATCCAATTGGATGACAGTAACCAGAACTAGTTAACATGATGGTGCATGAGTGGGGTGGAGGACTGCGTGCTTTGCGCAGCCTTAGAGACAGACCAGAGTGGTCCCTATGTGGATGCAGAAGTGGTTGGGAAACCTGTCTCATTCCTTGCCGACACTGGTGCTACGCGCTCTACTGTAAGAACACGCAGATGTTCCTAACCTACCCCTCTCAGGAGAAAGTATGAGTGACAAGTAAAAAGTTGCCTACCCGTATTTCAGAACCAGTTATAGTTAAAATAGGATCCTTCAAGGATTGACATCGATTTGTGGTGTGTGAAACAAGTCCAGTGAATCTGCTTGGATGAGATCTACTATGTAAATTAAATCGTTCACTTTATTGCACACCCAGAGGAACTGAACTTCATACAAATGATGAGGAAGTTGTTTTTAAACTTGACCAACGGAAATCAGATGTGGGGATGTATCTTCTCCTGATGAGTGAGGATTTGCCCATTGTATTGAGAGACACAGTGCTACCTGAAGTCTGGGACTTTACAGGTAAAAATATCAGACTAATTAAAGGTGTCAACCCAGGCTGATTTTTAGTTAAACCTAATGCATAGTTCCCAAGAGTCCCACAATACAATTGGTCTCCAGATACTATAGCCGGAATTACTCCTGTTATTGACTCAATGATTGAGCAAGGGATCCTGAAGGAGACAATGGGAAGTCCATGTATCTCTCCCATTTTGGGCTTGCAGAAGCCGAATGGCAAGTATCGTATTGTGCAGGATTTGCGAAGGGTTAACTCTCTTGTTGTTCCATGCTGTCTCCTGTGGTAATAAATCCAGCTGTGATTTTATTTCACATTCCATGTGAAGCCGGATGGTTTTCAGTCATTGACTTGTGCCAACCCTTTTTCTCAATTCCATTGCATGAGGATAGTCAGTTATTATATGCTTTCCGTTTCGGCAGTCATGTTTTGGTATGGTGCCAAGTCCCTTACGGATATCTGGAAAGTCCTTCAATTTTTAATCAGATCCTCATAAAGAATCTTGAGTCTCTGATAATGCCGAATCATTCAGTGTTAGTGCTGTATATTGACGACCTATTGGTGGTATCAACTATGAAGGAAGCTTACAAAATTGACAACATTGCCTTGTTGAACCATCTTGCAGAGAATGGACATAAAGTATCACTGAACAAGTTACGGTTTTGGAAAACAGAAGTCCTTTATTTAGGACATCACATTGAAAAGGGGGCGAGGAAAGTGTTGCAGGAAAGAATCTCGGAGATTCTTAACATGTATCCTCCAGCTACCCAAAAGGAAGTCTGCACATTATTAGGAACTGTGGGCTATTGCATACAGTAGATTCCAAGTTTTTCCTTAACAGCAAAACTTCTCTGTCTGATCTGGTACCCTGGGATGACAGTTGCATGACTGCCTTCACAGAGCTGCGAGAATGCCTTTGCAGGGCACCAGCTTTGGGATTGCCTGATTACAAGTGCTTTGTGTTCTTCTGCAGTGAGTGAGAAGGGTGCACTCTTTCAGTGTTGATACAAATGCATGGAAGCAATTGCAGGCCAATAGCCTACTTTTCGGCGACACTTGATCCTGTCGCTGCTGCGTTGCCGGGATGTTTGAAGACGGTTGCATCTACATGTGTGAGTCTTGAGCAGTGTGAAAGAATTGTCATGGGTCATCCACTGACAATATTTGTGCCCCATTCAGTGGAGATACTGTTGACTCATACTCAATCACAGTACCTGACCAACAGTTGTTTGACTAAGTATGAGCAGATTTTACTGGGTGCAGAGAATGTGACTCTTAAGAGGTGTACAGTGTTGAATCAGGCTACTTTGATGCAGTTGCCTGGAAATGAGAGTCGAGCATGATTGCTTGGATGTATCTGAATTGTGTACCAAGCCACGACCTGATATTTCTGACAAACCATTGCCTGAATCTGATCATGTGGTGTTTGTTGAAGGTTTATGCTTTAGAGACAATGAAGGAAATCTGAAAGCTGGTTATGCTATGTGTACAGTTGGAGGTGTTGTGGAAATGCCATGTTTGCAAGGAGTGTTTTCTGTGCAAGTTGCAGAGCTCATAGCTCTGATACGATCATGTACCAATTCAGAACAGCTCCGAGTTACAATTTATACAGATAGTCAGTATGGCTTTGGAGTCGTACATGACTTTGTGCAACTGTGATCACAGCGTGGGTTCATGATGTCCTCTGGTTCTCCCATTAGAAATGAAGAATGCACGAGTAGCCTTTTGTAGTCCTTACAATTGCCTGCCCAAACTGCTGTTGTGAAATGTGTCGCTCATTGGCAAGGTACCAACTATGTAACAGTTGGCAACCATTATGCTGATGAGATGGCAAGGTATTGTTCCTTGAATGCACATACATTTAATGAAGAAATACTGAAAGACACATCTGGCGTCACAGATTGTAAGTTGTTGTTGTCAACTTTAGATACCTGGGAAGAAGTGAAGAAGTTGCATAATGAAGTGGCAGAACAGCAGGGTTGGGTGCGAAGAAGTTGTATCAAGAGGGAACACAATGTGTGGGTTTATATTGATGGCAGACCAGTGTTGCCTGACAGCCTATTGTCACCAATGGCAAGACACTGCTATGGTCCTGCACATGTTGGGAGGGATGCAATGATACTCCTTTTCCAACAGATGTGGTTCAATCCCAGATTAAGAGTAACTGCAGAGACGCTACGTCATCACTGTGTGGTGTGTCAGCAACAAAACCCAGGAAGAAAAACGCAGGTTGTCATGAGCCACATTGGTAAATATTCAGGTCCTTTCACCCGGATGCAAATGGACTTTATAGAGATGCCCCTTTGCAACGGATTCAGATATGTTTTGGTCATTGTGTGCTTTTTTTCAAAATGGATTATAGCCTATCCTACTCATAGGAATGATAGCTTGACTATCGCAAAATTACTGTTAAGGGAATTGATTCAGAGGATCGGACTTCCGGCTTCTCTTGTGTCAGACCGCAGAATTCATTTTAGTAATGAAGTCCCAAAAATGTTATGTGCAGCACTACAGGTTGAGCAGAAGCTCCATTGCAGTTACCAACCAGAGGCTTCTGGGTTGGTGGAGCAGATCAATAGCACATTGAAATCCAATTTGGCGAAAGTATGCGCTTCTACGTCTGAAGTGGCAAGATGCATTGCCTCTTGTGCTGATGAGCTTGAGAAGTACTCCAGATAGGAGGACAGTATTGTCGCCCCACATGGTTATCATTGAACATGTGATGAGGCTGCCAACTGTTTCTGCAAATGCTCTAGTCAACATAATGGATGATATGATCTTGGATTTTTGCAAGGGCCTCTCTGATGTGGTACATTCTGTTTCTCACCAGGTTGGAGAATGTACCCTTGTGGTCTAGCAGGAGGAGTGCCATGACCTCATTTCGGGTGACTGGGTAATGGTGAAGAAAGACATGAACAAAATGTGTTTGGAGCCTTGTTAGAGGGGGCCGTTCCAGGTGATCCTAGTCACCAATACCACTGTGAAGTGTGGAGGTCTCCCAAATTGGGTACACACAAGCTGCACTCACAGAGTCCCAAGTCCCCTTGATGATACAACAGCACCTGTTCCTAATGGGCCGGTAGTAACAGTGAGACAGAGGGATGAGGTTAGTCAAACTGTTGGGAACAAGCAAGCTGTTGGTACTGTGCTCGTTTGGCCTGAGGGGGGTCCGAGAGCGTCAACTGTAGGTACTGAAGGGTCACAGTCAAGAGACTTGACTATGAGGTACAGATCCCATCGAAGGGCCTAGCACAGTAAGAAAGCGAGTTGTACCCAAAGAACCATGCCCCGGAACAGGTGAGATCTTGAGAAGCTGTCTGACCGCAGAAAAGTACCACCAACTATTCCTGAAAGTTCTGAACAATCAGATCAAAGTGATACAGATAATGAGCAAACAGCTGTGAGGATATCAAAAAGAGCAAAGGTATCAAGTCAAAGGTACGCATCTCCTGAATGGACTAATTTGGCTGCCAATGAGTGGGAGAGAGAGCGGCGTTGCCTTAACAATACGAGTCCACCTGAATCTCCTTGAAACAAACTTTGTTGCTGATTTGAATTTTAATCTGGATGTACCAATCGATTGACTGACACAGTTTTTCCTGAACATACTCATCAACAAAGCTGATATGAGAGGCTTTTCATATCTGAGAAGATTTTGAACTTTGCCATAATTTTTTTGTGCCAAGACTTTGTTGAATTGCTCAAACCACTGCTGCTATTTTTGATTTTTCCTTAGTTAAATGGTTTGAATTTTGAAGAGCCATGTGGTCCAACACTGGAATCTCTTCCAAATGCAAATGTGTATATACTGTGATTCTTTCTATTATTGTTTTGATATTAATTACAATGCTTAATTTCTTAAACCTGCTACATTATGTTTCTGTGAAAGATGCTAAGCTTACTATTCCTTTTGGAACTGCTGAAAGAAATGATTTTGATTCTATTGACTTGAATGACAACTCTTTACACATCAATGCTTAGGGAATATATTTTAGCTCAAATGCGTATACTATTCTGCTTAGCAAATATGTAAATACTATGGAGGTTGGTGATTGCTACGTTTGTATGCAAATACCTTTATCAGTTGCTGAGGGCATAACTTACCATACCTTACCTTTAACATATGGAATTTCTTGCAGTGTGTTAGCTAGCTTATTTTATAGTACTGGTTAGCTAGTTTACTTTATGGTACTGGTCAATTGCAATATTATTACTCTAATCAAGATTTGATCTTTTCTGAACTGTGCTTAATTATTTAAATCTGTCCTGAAGCTTCAACAGCTAAAACTATGGGTTACATATTTAGACCAACTAAATCTTTGGACATGGCTTATGCATTTAGAAATAACCTAACATGTAAATTAGTGAGAGCTGAAAAGCATTTTATAAATTTAGTGGAAATTAGATGAGATAATGAACACATAATATTAATGCATTGCCTAAATTAATTCCTTGGAGCTTACCGCACGAAGAAAATAAAATCATAGAGGGAATGGTTTCATTAGTTTTAGACTGGCAACACAAAGGTAAACTTTGTATATACAGAAAGAAATCAAACACTAATACTATTTTGGTAGAATTTAGTGAATGTGAAGTTGTGAACATACATTTGAAATGAATGAAAACTTGGTAAGACATTTAGAAGGTGTAGATCCTAGTTTTCCTGAGGTGTATTATATTTATTGGAAGAGTGCTTATTACAAATTAGTGAAATGATGGTATGGAAGTTGTAATTTGGGAATAGTTTTTCCAAAAGTTTTTCATTAGTTAGAATTAGTGGATACAAATGCGAGAATGAAAAGAAGTGTGAGTGCACGTGAAATAGTAGGTGATATATTTGGACTTCTAATCCCTTCAGTAGGAGTAGCATTAAACTCTCAGAAAATTAGAAATCTGTCTACTATTGTTAATAAACTTGCAACCAGTACAACTGGGGTTTTTTCTGTCATAGATGAAGAATTGATATCTATAAGATCGATGGTTATTCAAGATCGACTTGCCCTTGATATCCTTCTCGCGAAGGAGGGCGGTGTCTGCTGATTGTTAAAAGTCCAACGTTGTTGCACTTACATATCAGACAGGAGTAAAGACTGAGAAGGGTACATTAAAACATTACTGACTTAAACAAAGACTTGAAAGACTTAAAATCAGATGTGCCTGGGAAACCATAAGTAAGGGATTGTCAACTGTTTGCAACTGGTTGGGAAACGTAGGGAATGGATTAGTGGTTTCCATCTTGAGACCTTTAGTGGCGATCTCTTTGTGCATAATGCTGATGATATTATCAATCAAATTTTGCAGCTACAGAAAGAGTAAAAATCGTGGCGTGAAAAGAACAAGAACTGAGCTTGAAATGGAGGATGAACATTGTAAATATAATGAAATAAAAACTTAAGTAGAGAGTAGATTGAAAAGGTTAAAGACAACACACCTATAATCTGTGACGAGATCTGATGTGGTAAATAAGGTGATGGCTTGATTCGCCATCAGAGGGGTGCCTGATGATGCAAGATTTCGAAAATCATAATACACAACACATTTACTGATTAAAGACATCAAAAGCTGAAAATACACTTTGCACACGTTAGACACAGTGACACATGAACCTCAGAGAAGTGTAGTAGAAGCACCGTAAAAGCTACTTGTTTTATTCTTGCATGCACAAGGTTCATATTCACCTTGATACCTTTTTGTGCATTAAACCTGTGCATGGATCGGTACATAGTGTGGAGTACTTGTGTCATTCAATTTCAGATCATAACCCAGTTTTACTCTCTCTGAAATGGGAGCTTGAGCATGCACGCATCCCTGATTGGCAACTATGGGTGGAGTCATTGGATGATCCGGTCTCGCAAAAAAACATTGGTGAAGTAATTGGGGACTATTTTGCAGTAAATGTTGGGTCTGCTTCTTCACCTTTGATTGACTGGGATGCATTTAAAACTGTAATTAGAGGTCGCTGTATTGCGGAAGTGGTTGAGGTCCGGTGTACTTTAGTAGGTGAGGATGAATCCCAGGAAAGGGCATTGCAGGACCTGAAGCGGCAGAGGCCGGTGAATCCTGCTCTTAAACACCTGTTGCTTGAGGCAAAGCAATTGCTGGCTCAGTTGTTTTGACTACAGGGAGTATCTAACTCATGCACATGCAGAGTGTGACAAAGCAGGCGCCTTTTAGCGTGGCTTGTCAACCCCAAAAATAGGCGTGCCATAATTTTAATGCTTAAATCAGACTTGGGTACTCCCTTATGTAGCCAATCTGCCATTAATACTACATTCCGAGACTATTATGTGTCCCTCTATGCCCCATCACAAAAAATACCCCCTCAGTCTATTGAAGCTTCCTGGCACTGGGTCAGCTTCAGGTGCTTCCAGAGGTAGATGCAGACAAGTTAGTGGTTAGGAGGTGATATTACAATTGAATGTCTACTTTGATTCACATGGATCAAACTGGATTTATTCCCGGGTGCAACACTGCACTTAATATCTGTAGACTGCTTACACTTATGAATGAGGATTTTGCAGATAAGGGGACAGCAGCTGTTATGCCAATAGGTGTAGCAAAGGCCTTTGATAGCCTGAGTTGGGACTTCCTATATCAAGAAATGGGTCGTATGGGGTTGGGACCTGGGTTCAAACGCGGTGTAGATTAATTTATACAGGCCCAATGTTGCTGGTTCGTACTGGTAGAACAATTCCTGCATCATATATAGTGGGGCAAGGTACTAGGCAGGCATTATTTTTTCTCTACCATGCCAATATTGGTGCCACGCCAGCTGTTTCGAGAACTGGATTCTCTACTTTTGGAATTAATTTGGGGGACTGGTAGGCATAGCATGTCAATGGCTAAGTTGCAGCGTCCTGTAGTGGAAGGTGGGTTGGCTGCACCAGACTTTGAAGCATATTACTTGGCTGCACAACTGTAGTGGTTAAACCAGTGGATCTATTGTAGATTGCATCCTGATGAAGGAGTTATTGGTGCACCTCCTGACTTGAGGGACTTATTGCGGATCCTCTTGTCTCCCCGTAGGCAGCTGCATACAGCTTCTTGTGAGCTTATGGTGTACAGCGGTGTATGCAGTGTTGCTTGCAGCGAACCTGTGTCCCTAAACCCTATTTGCCAGATCTGCCACTTAGGTGGTTGAAGACGGTGGCCCGTGAAGAGGCTTGTATCGGAATTTCAGGTTGGACTGAGTATGGGTTAAATCACATTGGAGATCTGTATCAGGATAGAGAATGATCATGTTCATTTGCAGACTTGGTAGAAGATTTTGGGGTTCCTGGTGGCCAGTTCCTGCAGCACCGAACAATAGTAGTCACTATTAGGAATCCTGGGGGAAATGGAGACTTGGAACCTGCAACACACAAAGTCTATCATCTGCTCTGTACAATGACAGGTCATGTTAAATCGGTCACAACGTTGTGCCATGCCATACATGCAAACTGTTTAAGTTCCCTTTTGGATCTGAAAGTTAAATGGGAGGTGGACCTGGAGGTGCAGATTTCTGAAAATGACTGGGAGAAGATCCTAGCAAACATACCTGCTGTTTCTTGAAATGCCAGACTTAAATGAATTAATTTTTATATTCTTCAAAGATCTTACCTTACACCAGGTAAGAGCAATAAGATCTATGCTGGAGCAGCATGTCCAAGATGCCATGAAGGTGGTGTAGATTTGTTCCATATAGTATGGCCCTGCCCTTTATTAACAAGCTATTGGGAGGCTGTGGTGGACCGTGTCAATGATGTCACACAACGTAATATCCCTCGCTCACCTTTTGCTTGTCTCCTTGGAAGTTTCCAATGCCCTAAAAAGTGAAAAACTACTACTAGATCTATTGATTTGGCATTGATTCTTGCAAAAAGAGAATTGACAAAGCACTGGAAATCTGCTGGGGGACCTCGAGTGCTTAGATGGAGGGATGAGCTACTTAAATCGGCTAGAATGGAGAGTACTGTACTGTTTCGTAAATTGAAAAAAGGTCGAGGGAAAATCGATCGGGCAAGAGCTTGGGAACATTTAGTTGATAACCTCCGTGTTCCGAATGTAGGCTCAGATGCATCTGATAGGTCTCGGAATTTGCAGGAGAATTCTGATGAGGAAGTATTTGACTTTATTGAAGTTGTTTTGGGTGAGAGGTGCTAAAAATCTGTCAGCTTGGTAGGGGTGACTCTGGGTGGGTGGAGGATGGGATTTAGTTAGTTGTTAACTGCTCACTACTGTGTTTGTAAGTTGTGCACAAATTTGGGTTGTTGGACAATGTATTGCAATACTTAGATTGTTGTATGTTCATTGCCCATTCTCTGGACCTTATTACGAGTTTGGCGGCCCGATCGCCATAGGACCGCATCCACCCCGCCAGCCTCCCAGGCACCGGCGGTCCAAAGACCGCTGGATTATAGGTTGACCACATGGCCGGGGGTGTGGAGGCTAGGATCTTGCAGAGGTGGTGAGTACTTTTCACAAATATATTGATGCCTGTGTGTGCATTTTAACTGCAGATGTGTCGGATGCACACATATGCATGATATATGTGGAAAAATACCATATACCCATTACCAGGATTCAGACCATATGAGGGCAGACCTGGCAATGGGTATATGGTTTGAAAAGGACTCACCTGTAGTTCGCAGCAACCAGGGTCTCAATTCTTGGCCTGAAGATCCTGTTGTGAAGGGGGGACCTGGAGAAAGGAATCCATTCCCGAATCTGCCTGGAAGAAGAAGAAAGGGGCGAGTACGCACCCCAAAACCTTTGTTACCGCCACCTTGAAGCAGGCGGTCGGACCGCCACGGTCCGCTCGTGGAGCGGGCAACTCGTAATACAGACGGCGGTGCAGCTCCCCTGTACTGCCCTATGACGGTTGCCTTTCCCAAACCGCGAACCTGGCGGTCGGTGGTCTGCTGGCGGTCCCAGCGGTCCAGCTGCGGTTTTCAAAAAGCCAATCTACCCAATCTACCCAACCCAATCTACCCAATCGTAATACGGTGGTCGGACTGCCGAGCTCACCGTGCTTGGACTGCCACCCCCAATACGGTGGTCCAGGTGACCACCAAACTCATAATATGGCTCTTTGTTTCTGCAATACTGAATCCTGGCACTAATGCTTTGTGTATTGTGCTACAAGAAAATAATAAACTGTTCTTTAAAATAAACAGTTTGGAAAGTGTTGGACTTTTAGGGGTTAAATTTTACTATTCCTACTCAGTCACCACAATAATAGGGAAAGTGTTGACCTTCAGAGGAGTTAGATGTATTATTCCTACTCCTGTCAGTGCAACAGTAGGGAAAGTATTGGACTTCGGAGGGGTGAAATGTACTATTACCACTCCAGTCGAAGCAACAGTTGGGAAAGTGTTGGATTTTGGAATAGCGACATTTTCTATTCCCACTCCACTCTAAACACAAGTAGGGAAAGTGTTGAACATTAGAGGGGTTACATTTACTATTCCCACTCCAAGCAATGCAAAAGCAGGGAAAGTGTTAGATTTTGGCGAGGAAAAATTTACTATTCTCGCTCCAACCAGCGCAGTAGTAGGAAAAGTGTTGGACTTTGAGGGGGTAAAATGTACTATTCCAACTCCAGTATGTGCAACAGTAGGGAAAGTGTTGGATTTTGAAGGGGTGAAATTTACTATTCCTACTCCAGTCAGGGCAACAGTAGGGAAAGTGTTGGACTTTGGAGGGGTAACATTTACTATTTACACTCCAGTCTCTGCAACAGTAGGGAAAGTGTTGGATTTCGGAGGGATGAAATGTACTATTTCCTCACCAGGTAGCAGAATAGTAGGGAAAGTGTTGGATTTTGAAGGGGTAACATTTACTATTCTCACTCCAGTCTCTGCAACAGTAGGGAAAGTGTTGGATTTCGGAGGGGTGAAATGTAATATTCCCACTCCAAACAGCGCAACAGTAGGGAAAGTGTTGAACTGCGAAGATGTTAATTTTACTATTCCTACTGCAGTCTAATGAAGAGTAGAGAAAATACTTCACTTCAAACACATTACATATATATGATTAACCCATGAATGTAGAAAAAATAATTCAACTCTTAATAAACAATATATTAATTAACATAAAAAATCTATTTAAATAACTAAAAATAATTAATCAATTTACATAATTACTATTCAATAGAAACATTAATTATCAGTTAATAGATAATTGTTATTCAGTTATTAATTAGTTAACTTCCCGCCCAGTATCCCTACAAATCTAGCAGTCCACACCTAAAATCAAACTAAGATAATAACTATTCCATAACTAACATATTTAAAATATATTAACTAATTAATTAACAATTAATAATTAATTGTTAATTAATTATTACTTAATTAACTTCCCACCCTAGAACCCTACAAACCCAGCATCCCGCAACTAAAATAAATGAAATTAAATAGGTATTCCACAATTTACATGATACAAATAAATTAAATTAAATAATTAATAAACAGTTAATAATAAGTTGGTAATTAATTATCACTTATTTAACTTCCCACCCTGCACCCCTACAAACCTAGCAGCCCACAACTAAAATATACGTAAAATAAATAAGTGTTCTGTAAATTACAAAATTAAAAATCAAAAAATAATTAATAATCGATTGTTCATTAATTATTAACTAATTAACTTCCCACTTATATCACTACAAATCTAACAGCCCGCAAATAACATATAATGAACATAAATCAGTATTATATAAATTACATAACAAATATCAATCATATATTTAAATAACATTTATTAAATACTTCTCAATTATTTATTACTTAATTACCTTCCCACTCTACCACCTACAAACCCAACAACCCACTACGACTCATTAAATTACTATTAAAAATTAATAAAAAATTCTAAAATCACTTAAAATTACAAGCTATTTTTAAAAAACGATGAATAACATTTATATAAGCAATTGGAACATAAAATTTATATATGAATTAAAACAATTCAAAAAAGAATATTTTTAACCACTATATTGGTGAAACTGATACTAAAAACATCAATATTATTTACAACAATGCTACTTACCTCAAAAAACGATATTTTTGATAGCGACATTTCGGCCTCCCAATATTTGTGTGTCACAATATTTTGATATTTCTGTCTCCCTATAGTTTTAAATCGATATTTTGTCCAAATACCAACCAAGCTCCCATGTTGGCATTTATACTACTTTAAACGGCCCACAAACTAAGGTTTACAGTACGTGACTGCAGAAAGGATGGTGAGGAGGACTCCTTTTTATATCAGGTCTTTGAAGAATAACCACCAACGTGCTGGAGTTTTCGACAGAAGCACAAATAACTTTACCTGTGATAGGAAACCAAAGAAAAATATAAGGCAGATTACTGCTGCTAGCCCTTTAATGATTTGCATATCTAAGGCAGCAACCGCCATTTCACCTGAGATAGTCTTCTTCTCTCTCTTGCTATACAGATACAAGTCCTTCCCTGCTCCATGCTTATACACTGGCTCTATTGAAATTCTAGGTAACATTGGTACTGACACTCTCACATGTTGGTATAAGTACGGACGTGGTTGAAAAAGAAACATAATTATTAGTCAGAAGTTGTCCACTCTGATATACTCTTTACCCTTGGCTTCCCTAACCGTACTGTTCAATGAATTCCTAATGGGTATCTGACACCGCATAATGGTCATA
The DNA here is from genome assembly GCA_963921515.1 of Calotriton arnoldi. Taxonomy (NCBI): domain Eukaryota; kingdom Metazoa; phylum Chordata; class Amphibia; order Caudata; family Salamandridae; genus Calotriton; species Calotriton arnoldi. The sequence goes on along the minus strand of CAWUFW010013393.1, from coordinate 223,794 downwards.
GGGGTATTCTACCAGATGCAATGGACTGATGATAAGCTTCCTTGCTTCTGACTGCTGCTACTCTCTGAGATCTGCCCTAGTAGAACATTCAGGTTTCCCAAGTAGCAGGCCAACTCTGTCAACGAGTGACAGTCTCCGAATGATTCCTCTAGATCAGAATGGTCTGTGTTATGATCCCAGAACAATAGGTGGGTTTAGTTCATCAGTTCAAAAAGTGCAGGCTACAAATTTCTTTCCTACAATTCTTCAGCCTATTCATTCACTTGCTAGCTCATCACTCACTCTATTTCCTTTAAACCTATTCACAGATATATTTACTCATTAATTCCCTTCCTCACTTAATTCAGCCACTCAGTAGCTCACTCATTCAATTATTTGGTCATCCAGCCACAGACTCATCTACATATCTCTCAGACCGGATCTACAAAGCCAAGTATCTCTATCACTCATGCAGTCACTTTCCTGCTGACGCACACAAATACTCACTCACTTAACCACTGTGTAATCTACTAACCACACACTGACTCATCAACTCACTCAACCCATCCACCAAGCAATTTATTCAGCCTCTCTCTCACCAACTGACCCCTAACTTAGTCTCACTTGGCCAGCATTTATTCATCTATCCAGCAAGGCATTCACTCACCTCTCACTCAGAGGTGCCTGAGCAATTTTCTGACTGGTGTGCTGGTAAGGGGGCATCACCTCACAAAAAATATAGGGGTTCAAAATAACCTTGGTGTTAATGAACAAGTGAGTGTAGCAAAGGAGTGATAATTTTAAGTGGGGAGCATGTGGATGACATCTTCAATCTTGGTGTGGCTCTCTGTGGCGTGACTACCTGGATGCCTTTTTTCTGCACCTATTTGTGCGGTACTGTAACATGGCCTCCTTCTCCACGCTGCCTTAATAATGGGTTGGGTAAGAACAGCATGGCTGTGTGCCAGTTCTGCAGGTGAGAACCCAGATTTTAAAGGAAAAAAAATCTTTCTGGTATACTGGTGTGGGCCTCCACTATATTGGTCAGTCACTATGTGACTTATGTGAAGCAGCATAATGATTGGCCAGTGTGTTTAAAGCAGGGACTGGTGTTGTTTGTAAATATGTGGTGGCAAAGCCTGTCATTTAGAGTAATGGTGTTTTTTATGTGAACTTTCCAAACAGCTATGTATGTGCAGACCAGGGACTGGGCTGATCAGCATGCATTCATTCACCACAGTGACAGGTGCTTTCAAAACTGTAAGGTGGCAACCCCCCAATATACAGGGAAATTTCCCTATGTGCCAAAAGAGTCCCTGCTCACAATAAGAAAAGTCGGTGAAACCTGCCAACAACCACAGCACACATTAAGGGCCTTATTACGAATACAGCGGACCACAGGATCACCGAACTCATGCTGGCGGCTGGACCGCCACTTCCACAGGGGATCCCGGATCATGCGGCGGTTGCACAGCAGAAGAGAGCAGCAATATGCTGGTGGTGCTGCTACGGCACCGCCGTGCATATTATGAGTTACCTGTCCACCACCCCTTTCATGGCGGTGAGCCCACCATGAAAAGGATGGCGGAGAGGCAACTAGGGCCCCCAGCTGCTCCTGGGCCTGGGGGTGCATGTGGAGGGGCACATCTTGTGCCCCCCTGGAATTACACACCATGTCGTGTGTTTCCCACATGGACCATTGGAGTTTTCACTATGTTAGCCTAATTGTGCACGTTGTAGACTCTATTTTCTTTTGCAGACGTTACTACATAAACACGCTTGCTTTTGTGCCACATTGTATTTTCACACAGAACCTGCTTATGTTTTCGTATTCTGTTATTTTCCTGGGATTTAGTCTGAACATCATAGACAAGGTCAAACAACAATGCCTCTTGCTCTTCTCTCTGGTCAGGCATTAGCACCTAGACATAACAGGAGAATGCAACTGCTGTTTATGAGCACATATGTCTTGTCATGTAACTGAGCACAGGAGTTTAAGTAGACACACTGAGTGAAGGTTCGGAGACATGATTGCTACGTCAACTGAGATGTAGAACGTCCATCTGTGCATGCTAAGGTGTGAGGTCTGCAACTAATCCCAGAGATCTTTGATATATAATCATTTATTTTTGGTAGAAGGAGAGGGGGGTTTAGGCTACTCTGGTTTTTAACGTGACAGGGCTTTGTATGATGTATGGTTTATTGGCCATACTAATAGTATTTTTGATATGCATTTGTTTTCTAATTGTTGCATGAATACTGCATTTTAGGACATGATAGTTTAAGGAAATATTCTAAACTTCCTTTATGTCTCTTGGTTATCTTATTGTGGACGGGCACGGGTGAGAGAGTGAAAGGGTATGTCCTGTTGCCGCGATCCCTGAGAGGGCCAAGAGTGTTGTGTTCTGGGGTGCCGATTCCCTTACTTTTCTGGTAAGGTTAGAAGGGCAAGTGAGGCACTATAGCACCGACTCGGGTTCATGAATACTGAGTTGGTATGGTGACTCAGTCCCTACATGCCGATGTTCTATAGTCCCAAGCATAGTTCTGTTCCTGAGAAGAATCCCTGCAACTCCCAATTCCTGCATGGTGTGGCTTGCATGCCACACTGTGCAAGAACGTGCTGCAGGCGTTATCACGGTGGCATCTGCCGTTAAGGCTCACCTATGAGCCTTATAGGGCCACCTCCGTGAGACTGCTGCAGCACCGCCCGCCCACCATGGATTACAGTTGTAATCCAGCAGGCAGGCGCTCGACGGGCTTGGCTGTCCTCCTGTCGGCACAGCAGTGGCGGGCCGACAGGAGCACCGCCAAACTCAAAATAAGGCCCTACATACTGAACACAGCATCCGCATACTAAGAGGTCCTTGAGACATTTGTATTTTAACTTTAGCAAGACAAAGAAAGCAGCAAGGCAGGGAGGTGGGTTTGTTGACACTTTCTGATTTTTAAATTATCAGGACTGTACCTGGCTCCCACTAACTTAACATGGAAAATGTCCCAGCAGCCCAATCCACGCAATACTGTGTAGTTACTATTAGTAATCAAGACAGACACACACACTTCTAAAACCACACAACCACATACTTTTGAATCTTGTACCTTTCTGCGGGGCAAGGCCTTGAATCAAGAGAAAGTGAGCAAATGAGCAGCTTACTCTTTTATGAAGGAAAGTGATTCTAATATAAAGTGCTAGCTCCCATGAATTACATGCAATCCGGCAGGGCTATGGTTCAGAAAAATGCAGTCAGTGCAAGGCTACCCTGCCATGCCCTATGTCATGGCCCAAGTGGCAATGTGGATGTGGTGACATTTTCCTATTTTTGCCAGACCCTGGTGACTTGGATGATAAAGGAAGGGTTCACTTCCCTTGCTCCTCCCATGGCCCTTAGTAGCAAATGGGATGCTGCTGAGGGTCAATGGGCATAGTAAGAAATGAAAGTTCCCACTCCTTGTCCCACCCTTAATCCTTCAAGACGAATGTCTGACATTACAATGCATGTCTTTACCAAGCATGCCTCCACCAAACATATTTTAACACGTGTGCCTATTCCACACATTTACATTATTTAACATTAAATTTATCTTTACCACGCATACGTATACCACCCATGTCTTTACCATGCATGTCTCTACCATGCATTTTTTAAATAAATATTAATTGTTTCAACTCTAAAATATACTACTAATAACTAAAAAATAATACATTGATGTATTCAACAAAATAAGCTTTTAAAAATGTTAACCTTTCTGCCGCAACCAAGATGGCAAACTCCTATACAGAAGAAGGTCAGTATAAAATCATTAAAATTAACTTGCCCTACAAATATAGTTTTAGGCATAGATTCCAAAATGTATTTTATTTTAATTTATGTGTAACTCTTCGACTTACTATGAAAATGGCCATCCACCATTTTGTGCTCAGTGGTGCACTGACATGTTAGGTGACCACATGCACTGCTGACAGAAGGAGAGTCTGAGACATAGGGCCTTATTACAACTTTGGCCGTCCTCCAGCGGTGCAGCCACCACTTCGTCTACTGGAGGACCGCCAAAGCCAGGGTGAGCCTGCCCGCTGGATTACAAGTTAAATCCTGGTCGGGTGGGCGGTGCTGAGGCGGTCTCACGTGGTGGGGTGTTAGGCTCATAGAAGAGCCTAACATGCAGCCCGCCGGCTTGGGAGCACTCACTGCACTTTCCTGCATGGTGTGGCATTCATGCCACACCGTGCAGGACCTGGGGGTGCAAATCCAGGTGTCCCCCGCATGCAGCCCCAGGCCCAGGTGCTGCACGAGGGTCCTGTTGGGCCCCTTTTGTTGCCTCTCCGCCACACTTTTCATGGTGGGCTCACTGCCATGAAAGGGGTAGCGGACAGCTAACTCGTAATAATATGCTTGGCGATGCCGCAGCGGCACCGCCAGCATATTGCAGCTCTCTTACCGCTGTTCAACCACTGTGGGATCATGGATCCCCAGCAGACGCAGCGGTCTTGTGGAGGTCCGACCACCCAACTGGTAATACTGCGGGCTGGCCAGCACTGTGGCGGTGGTCCGACCTCCACTGCGAGTACGGCGGCCTATGGACCACCGTACTCGTAATAAGGCCCATAGTGTTATTGAAAACTATCTATGTAAGTATTACTGTAAATAAATGGATATTAATTAAAGTAATACCTATTCAAAATTAATTGAAATATGTAATATAATTTTTGTTTTTTTACAATATCAGAGACTGTTTGTGAGGAAATACACATTTCACACAGTGGAGATTCACAAAAGCCAATTTTGGTTTCATGCCTCATTGCAGTTAACACTTGTTCGCCATAAAAGGTTCCAACATAATAAGAGGATCCACCACAATGAGAGGTTCCACCAAATCAGATACCAATGAACAAATCTAGCATAAAACTCACCTCAAAAATGATCTTTATCTGGGGATGTCTTACTGCGGGATTTCGTGTCCCAGCATTCTCCTGCACATTGGACACTCTCCACAGGTGTGAGAGGGGGTGGAGGGACTGAGTCCGTCTCTCTTGGCTGCAAGTGCTCTTAAGCATATTTAATCTACAGTGTCGCAGTATGCCTTACTGCGGGACTTCATGCCTTAGGATTCTCATGCACAGCGGACACTCTTCACAGATGTGAGAGGGGTTGGAGGCACTGAGCCCTTCTCTCTTGGCTGCAAGCGATCTTAAGTTCATTTCATCTCATGTGACGCGGGACGCCTTACTGTGGGACTCCGTGTCCTCTGATTCTCCTGCACACTGGACGCTCTTCACAGGTGTGAGAGGGGGCAGAGGCACTGAGCCCTTCTCTCTTGGCTGCAGGTGCTCCTGAGTGCATTTTATCTCCAACGGCACAGGATACCTTATTGCGTGACTTTGTGTCACAGGATTGTGCTGCAAACTGGACATTGTTCACAGGTGTGAGAGGGGGGCCGAGGCACTGAGCCCTTCTCTCTTGATGCAAGCACTCTTAAGCACATTTAATCTCCCGTGGATAGGGAGCACACGGAATGTGCCTGGGTGCTGTCCGGGCGAAGACCATGCCAAGAGCGGGCCTGTATGCCTTTGTTCCGAGCACGGAAGAGTCTGGGCTGGGCCAACCCCTTGGCTTTAGTGTGGGACTGACAGTTTTCTTTTCTGTCGTGTTAGCAACATGGGGAAGAAGATGGCCCCAGTGTCAAAAAAGAAGGGGCCAAACAAATAGCCCCAGTGGCCTCAATAGCCTATATCTAACTACTGCAATGGGTATTTTAACTTCTGATATCGAAAGGGTTAAAGAAGGCCTTTCTTCAGTGTATAGAGGGCTAAATGAAGGTTTAGCCAACGGGGTCTAGTGGAAAACTAACTCTATAAACAGATGCTCTAGAAATGATTCAACCCCTTACCAGTTCCAATAGATGCAGGTAACGACGGGAGAAAAGATCAGTTTATGCGAGACCAAAATGCATGTGTTGTGAGAGAGACACAAATATGTATTGAAGAGACAGAGATCTGAATAATCACAACCCTAAAATCCCCACCACTTAAGAGGAAAAGGAATGAGGAAGGGGAGGGGGGTAAGGAGAAAAGTGAATACAGGTCCTGGAGTTAATTGGAAAACCAGAGATTTGCAGGATCTTCCTATTTCTATAAGTGATTCTCTGGATTTAAACCAGCTACAATAAAATATATTACATTTCTTCATGCAAGCATTTCAGAAGCTTGAGTCCTTAATAAGGGATGTTTTGACTCAATTAGCCAATACATCATTATTCGAATCAGAAGAATCCAGGGCAAGCCTTAAGGTGTGTAAATATAGTAGATGAACTCCATAATGACCCAACCCCTCTGACTAGTACTGCTAGCATCCTGATTAGTTCAAGTGTGAGGCCATTACAATCTGGCAATAGAATACATTCTACACCTATTATAAAACAAGTAGGAGTCCTTTAGGTACCATCTGGTCATTTCTCTGTAGTTCAGAGGGATTCTGAGTTCCACTTTTTGCCAACATTTACAGGAAGAGTCTCTGGGAGCACTATTGATTTCATCCTATCATTGGCTATCTTAGCATTGCACCTGTTCTATCTAATTATACAGTCATACTTAAATGTCATAGTGATTATAATCCACTCACAATTGATATTTTGTCCAATCGGAAGTGCAACCAAAGGAAGGATTTGCCGATAAACGACACAGAAAATTAAGGGGTGCGGTTAAAATGGGAAATCATTGACTGTGCCAAGTTTTTTAAATCTGTATGCAAAAATAACTCAGGATACTTGGAGATTTGTCTAAATCACGAAGGAGCCCCCAATAAAATTATGTGCACCTTTCAGAATCTTACTGAATCTATAAACTGCTTATCGCAAGACCCACTGTAGGAGTAATTCCGGGAACGGATGGTTTAATCATGATTGTTAAAAGGATCATAAGCAACTCTTAAAAACACTGAAGGGGGCTCCAAGATCAGATTTGGAAATTAGAGAAGCTAGAGCCAATTATATTCAGACTTTGTAAAATAGAAAGAGGCAATTAAGAGAAAAGGCTTGGGATGACTTAGAGATTGCTAGTAAATTTATAGATTCAGGCGCATTTTGGCATGTGGTGAATGCACCATATTTTAGTCCCTCTAATTTGAACCCCTCTGATGCAATAATTCCTGCAGATAAGTGGTTTGAATATTTTGCAGACGTTCCAAGCTTACTGGGACAGATGGGGGTTTGACGACACACCCTATTGATATAGATGGGTTAGAATTATTTTCACACTCCATACAGGTACAGGAGATGGAAGAAGCACTATTAATAGTCTCATCAGGAAAAGGACCAGAGAGAGTGCCAGTTGATGTTTTTAAAAGCAATATCTCACTTTGGGCCCCTCTGATAGGAAATGTCATATGGACAGCTATTGTTGGATTTTTCCCGTCATCTTGGACGGAGGCAGTCTTAGTTCCGATTCTTAAAAAAGGAGACAGGAGTTTCTCTGCCTGTTATCACCGGATGTCTTTCCTCAACTCCACTGTAAAGGTCCTAGGCAGAATTCTTCTTAATGGACTGAAGAGTTGGGCAAAGGAAAAATTTATTTTTTCAGATGTACAGTATGGCTTCCGCCTGGGACTGGGAACAATTGAGCCGTGTCTCAATCTCCTTTTGATTGCGGGCAAATATACTGAGGCAAAGAAGGGCTCCATCCACATGGGTTTATGGATTTAACAGCAGCATTTGATTCTGTGAATCGGTCCAAATTTTGGCTGCTGATTAAGATAGCTGGGGTGGAAAAGCTGCTGATCACTATTTTAAGGAGGTTACATCAAGACACACAGGCTAGGGTTCATTATACTCCCACTGGGGCCTGTACAGAGAAACTAGCCTTGGTGAAAGGGGTAAGACAGGAAAGTGTATTGGCTCCGTTTTTATTTTCATTTTATATTAACAGTTTGGAACATTTTTTAGTTGATAGGGAGAAAGATTTACCACAGGTGGGGAGATGGCTAATCCCTGTTTTACTACATGCGGACAACTTCGTACTGTTATCAAGAACGGCAAATGGCCTTCAACTTTTATTTGATTCATTTAACCTTTTTATGAAAAATTTAGATTTCAAAATTAATCGAGCCAAACCTTGTATTATAAAAAGTAGGCCTAGGGGGCTCTAAAATTAGAACGTATTCAATAGATAATTTAAAAGTCGATAGAGTTCCCCATTCTACCTGCTTGGGCTTGCAATTTGCAGCCTCATTGAATTGGAAATACCTCCTTACTATTAGAACTCAACGGATGCTGAGATCTGTGGAAGTTGTTAAGAGATTTACTGCAAAGGTAGGAGGGATACCATTTAGACCTAAATTGGAAATCTATAGGGCAAAATATTTGTCAGTGGGTAGTTTGGGGTATATTAATATAACACCCCTACAAATGATAGAAAATGAGTTTTTACACTGGCGTTTAGCAGTCCCAAAATCTACCTCTAAGTTCATTCAACACGAAGGGTCCGGGACGCCTTACATTTCTGATTTTATTAGAACTCCCCACATCATGTAACAGCTTTCAATTTGGGTCAAAACGGAAAACGATTTCTCAAAAACTGTGCTAAAGGACTGTTTAAGGTTGGATAACGTTTACATATCCCCTGGCATAAATATGTGAAACAGTAGGATTTGGGTGTTCCCGAACGTTTTGAAAATCCAGAAGGCATTGATGTGGAAGTGAGATGTAAAGTACTGGACAAGCTTTATAAGACCTATGAGAGCGAGCGATTGGTTGGTTAACTTGATAGGATCCCCAGTTGAGAGTGATTATCTACACATGGTTTCAGTAAAGGCCAGAGAAAATGTATTTATTAATTGTCAGAAAGACTCAGTTTAGATTTTACTTAACCCGACTTATGTTGAATACTTTGCATTTTCTTATGGCGTTCCCTGTTGCTGGCTTATGGAAGGAAACACTGTCTCCCTCCCCTTGTGACAATATTTCAGTGCAAAACACTTTACATTTTTGCACATTGTAAATATCTCCTCAGAAACATTTTTTATTGACACTTTTTAACAATTTTAATATTTGTTCCTTATAAGGAGGATTTTCTTTTAATTCTGTAACTTTCGTAGATATGTTTAGCTGTTTTAAATTTCGTTCGGGTATCTTTGTAGATCAGGAAAAATTATGGGAATGTATTGTGATTATGGAATTTTGGCATTATATAAAAGTATTTTTATATTAAATACTGTTCATTCTTATATCATGTTGCGTTGTATTATTGATATGTTTGCTTTTATGGCTCAATCTTAGCCGAATAAAGAATGAATGATTAGATTAGACAACAAATTAAAAAATATAGAAAAAGCAAGTTAAATCAATAGTATATTTTCCTAATTGTTTTAATAATAAATTATTTTGTATTAATTCAAACATGAGACTATTTGTTTAGAAAATGAACATACTGTGAAGAAATAAATAACAATTTATTTTTTAAAACAAAATACTGAAAGAATAAATTGAAACTTTATAGAACACAGAGGTAAATTTAGACTTATTGCCTGAAGACAAAGTCACCGCAGAAAATATTCTAGACAGTGATGGGGCAGATTTACTATTGTATCTCCAGTTTAGGCCATCTCAGGGAATGTGCTGGACACTGAAGGGGGCAAATTTACTATTCTAATTCCAGATAAAACAGAGAAGGGATAGGTGCTTGACACGTAAGGTGTCAGATTTATTATTTCCACCAAAACCAAATCAGATCAGGGAAGGTGTTGGTCACGAAAGAGGTCTTTAATGCAGTTCAAATGAGACATATGAAACATGTGATAAGCACAAAATTGAATTTGAAATACAAATACACAGTATCTCTCTTCTTTTTAATACTAAATACATGCCTGTAGAAAAGGCAAAACCTATGCATTTTAAAAACAAAACTATACGACAATGAACATTTTAAGCAATTTTTAAAATTATCTCTTTTTTCTTCATCCTACAGCTTTATCTCCTAAGCATAACAATATTTCATTGAAAAAACTGAAAAAATACCCCCAGTCCTTTGCCAATATTCAAAACCATAGAAGCAAAATCAACAGAGCAACACTCTCATATCAGAGAAGTTGAACAATGATGCCCTAAGCCAAAACTAAATAGAAATAAATATTTCTTTACGGCAATCATTTTTTGAGAACTGATTCTCCAGACAAAAACAAAACTATATAGTAAGCCATTTTTCGAGGCAGGATGACAAACATCTGTTTTATTGCACTTTTAGAAATCTTGTAATAGATCAGTGATACTTAAAGTACGGCCAGGGGCCGCATGCGGCCCTCCTGACTTTTACATGCACCCCCATAGTTAACTGCAACAGTCAGCTGCTATTTATTCGGCTCCGAACTAACAAAAAAAAAAGATGTTAATTGAACAGGAAATTTATTTCAAGGATAATTGAAGTTAAAGAAAGGAAATAACTAGGGTGTCTTGCACCACTTAACTTTAGGAACACTTTCATTTTTAAAGAAATCTTGAAGCAAAAGTGTAAAAAAATGATAAAGTCTCTTTAAAATTCAAAAAGTGTATTTCATTAACATGCCCAACCATTTCACCCTAGTACATCAGAATATATCAGTGCATTGAAAAGTATTTTTTTTCTAAAAGTGATAGTTTTCAAACATGAATTTAGAAACATTAACCCCCCCCACCTTGACAGCAATGCCAACTGTGAACCAAGATGCAAGTCAGTTGTTATGTGCACTCTTTGGGTGGCCTGGACTCCTATTATCAGAGCCACAGGAATTATGAGACTGTGCAGCTGCAGCAATTTTCACATAATTATAGATATGCTGCATTTTCCACATAATCTATCATCTGCCGCATAATGTGCAAATTTTAACAACTTTTTTTTTGTTTCTAGCTCAAACAGTTCCAAAGTTACTAAAAATGCAGCAATAAGTGTTGCAGCACGCTGAAAGACCCTTTGCAAAACTGGACTGGTCACCTTTGTTTTGCTTATTGCTGCGTGTTAAACGGGTACTAATGAGGTGCAACCAATGCCCGGACAGTGCTACCAGTTTTAAAAATGACTAAATAATGATGTAATACTATTATAAAATGTTCTGCATTATGCGGCATAATTTGGCTTTTCTTGCTGCATAATTTACTCAATCCTGCCGCATAATTTGGCCCTCTCCTGCCGCTTAATTCTAGTGTCCCTGCCTTATCAACATAAACAACATTATAGTTTATTAAATCAAACACAGGAGAAGGTTTTGTAAAGTGCACATCCTGAAATCATGTATTTCGAGGTCCTCTTATATGTGATAATAAACAAGAAAAAGGTGGGAAAGTATGGGTGTGTCAATGGTTTTGAGAATGCTAGTGTGGAAGTTAGAGTGGGTGTATGATAGGTTATATTGGGGTGTGAGTGGGTACATCAGAGATTCTGTGGATGATGTCATCAGTGATGTCATTTGAGATGTCATCAGTGATGTCACTGACCATGTCATGAGTGATGTAATATGTGAGGTCATAAGCAGTGCATTGTGGGGGCGTGAGTTATCATTAGCTCAGCTAAATATAACTGCAAATTTCTCTGGTTTTGTGCATGTGAAATCTGAGCCTAACTATAACGTCCCTGTACCCTTTGGGTTTTTTTAGTCAATATCTAAGGTTTTTTTAATCCGATTTCCTAACTATAACAGCCCTGTAACTTTTGGTTTTTTCAGTGAATTTCTAAGGTTTTTTAAATGCTAATTCCTAACTACAACTTACCTGTAACCTTTGTTTTTTCAGTGAATATCCATGGTTTTTTATGTAGCAATGGTGTTTGCAGAATGGTGTGGAAAGGGTGAGAGGCCCCTACCAGCTCTCAGGAATCCCGCTGTGTAGGACTTTCAGAAAGTACCAGGAGGGCTTCTTGGTCCCCGATGCCCTTTAGCATCCAAGAGAACTTTATTCCCCAACCAGTAGTGTGCCAGGAGATGCGTTTGCAGAGTGGTGCAGAAAGGGGGCGTTGTCTCCGAAGACTTCTTAGCAAACTGACTGTATGGAACTTGCTGGAGGTAACAGGAGGGATAGTTGGCCCCCAAAAACCCTCAATCGCCAAGGGGCCTTCATCTCCTAACTAATACTATGCCAGGAGGCGCATTTGCAGAGTGGTGGAGAAAGGATGTCCTTGATGATTGCACAGGTAGTGCCTGTATGATTCTATGAGGGCCATTGCCAAGGGCACACTGCAAATACCGGTGTTTTTGACAAAGTGTAAAACACATATATAGACATATTTTACATAAGGTTTCAGTGTAGCTATTTAGTAAGATAGTAATTAAACTTTCCCCTTTGTATTCATTTGTCGAAATAACTAAATCAAAAATGCATTTTCCTTCTTCACAGCAACACCGGAGGTCGCAATGACATCATTAGTCACAAATACAAATGACAAAGTGTAAAACAGATATATAGACATATTTTACACAAATTTGAGTCTAGCTGTCTAGTAACATATTGGTTTAACTTTATTTTAACAATACATTTATAAAAAGAACAGTTTAAAAAAATAACTCAACATCTGAACTCACAAATAGAACATAACTACCAAACAACCATCAAACTACCCATTGTTACCCAAACTCCTGGGGAACTAAAAACTGCTGCAAAACTAGTGCAATGCACAATATGCAAACATCCCTTGACCTGGAAAGTAAGGAATACCATTTGATAATATACTTTTCAGTAAAATGAATAGGAAGTATGAATATAGGACGTTTTTTCGCATGCGTTTACAGAGCATGCCATAGCAACGCGGTCGTTACAACAACAGCGTTGTTATTTCGCATACCGTTACAACGCAAGTCGGAACAACGACTTGCTTTTAGGGGGCGCTGGATGTTGGAATAGTATAATTTACTATTCCAACTCCAGTCTGTGCGGACACTAGGGAAGGTGTTGGATTTTAAATCCAACACCTTCTGCCCCCTAACGCAAGTCGTTGTTCCGACTTGCGTTGTAAGGGTATGCAAAATAATAACGCGGTCGTTGTAACGACCGCGTTGTTATGGCATGCGTTGTTTAGCATGCGAACTAAACGCTGTTTACCGGAAGTATACACCCACTCCTCCTTCTTGAATCTTCTTTTCCAGGACTTTATTCTGAGCAGGTGGTAGATTTTGGTTGGAGACTTTGTTTCGACTCATGTGGGACGACGTACATTTTATATCATCTTAAAACCTATCATAGAAAACGTCTCCAACTGCCAATCAAGCAAAGAGAAGCTGGAGGACCATCTACATCAGTGGCACAGACTACTACAACAGATATGGCTCCAGAGTTTTCCAGAACAGCCATGTATTGCATGGACTATAGTGTTGTTATAAGAGCTGGTGAGCAGTCTGTTACAGCTATTCGCAATGCTGCCAAAAATCATACATGCTATTTTTTTCCCTTTTATATTTTTTGCACATATCTCAGTGCACATTTATCGAATTCCTCCTGTCCCAGTTGCCATTTGTGTTACCATAAAAAAGAACAATTTTTTTTTTACTTTACAAAACCACTAAAAAACAAAATTCAAAAACAAAACAGAAGATCATGTCACCAGGAAATAAAGGAATATCATTGGATAATACACTTTTCAACTAAAAGAATAAGAAGAACACACCCATCTATCTATCTAGAACATTCTTTAAGAGGAGTTCATAATGAGCAGCAAGAAGGCAACGCAAAGCTGAAGGACCCTCAACTTCAAAGGCAGCCACAACAACACCGAAGCAGAGAGTCCATTCAAAATTCCAATGCTGCAAAGAATAATAAATGTTGATTTTTTTTTTTTTTGGTCCTTCTTAGTTTTTCTATCTTAGCAGCCATTTTATTATCTTACCAAATGGGTATCTAATATCTATGTGTTGTTCATTGTATTATCTTCTAATTTATTGTAACACTACTTACATATAACTTGCCGTATAGACTAGTCAAACCTTCACTCAACAAATAAATACACAGCTAACTTTTGCCAGTTATCATTATTTACTTTTTCACTTTTTAAATATAAGTCAACAGTCTGTGTTTTAATCTTCTAGTAAGTTCAGTTCAGTTCAGTTCAAAAACCTTTATTTCGGTCACTAGGACCATAAATTATACAAAGATAAATAGAACTGCATTCTGGATTTAAAACATTCCAACATAAAAATAGAACCACATCCATCAGAGGAATTGTGGATACACGACACGACATAAAATTTCCAATAATAGAATACATCCGTACATTTACAGGTACATGGAGAAAACCATACAAGGCTGAAATTCCCAATAGTTGGTCGGTTCATTAATATAACTAAACAGGCCCAGAGCAAAGAACAACACAGTAATGTTGCAATAAATAAATAAAAGACAAATTCCAATTAAAAAGACAGAAAAAGAAAGAAAAATCTACATTAATCATAAAAATTTAAAAGCAAATTCCCATTACAGTGGTCTAAGCATTGGGCACTTGTATTAGTACTACAATCAGGCTAGTATCTTTTAATTATTTTTCCTTGTGAAGGAAAACCCTTCTCCTTCGCCACATTGCATTTAGAAACCGAGAAACAGCAAAAACTATAGGCTTGGAAGTATCATATTTCAAGACTCTAAATGCCGCCATACATTGCACAAACCCCAGATTCCTACACAACTGTACAAGCCAGCTTTTCCTTGCTACTTTGTACCCAGGGCAAAAGAATAAAACATGCAGTTCAGTCTCCTCGTGGTTGTTGCAGGCAGGACAGCCACGAGGGGGCAAATGAGCCCATTTAGAAGTAAAAGCCCGGAGGGGTAAAATACTATGGGGTCGATTCCGATTCGGGACGGAAAAAGCACCGACCGACTCGGATCCGGAAAAAATACCGACCGACACGTACCCGTGGCGCACGACACGCCAAGTACGATGCAAGGCGCGAAAAATCCGACCGACACGTACCGAAACCAAGTCGAACGACCGAGCCGCACGGAAAACAGCAATCCGGCCGGAAAAACACGCAAATCCAACCGACCGACACGCACCCGGAACAAATCCGACCGAAACGTACACGCGAACTCCAAACCGCAAAGTACGATGCAAGGCGCGAAAACCACGAGCGAGTCGGACGGAGGACAAGCCGTACGACCGACACGCATACAAAACCGAGCCGAAGCAACACAATACACCGCGACCGACGCGTACGCAGCATAGAAAACTGCACAAACACAGCGTGAACGAAACGGAGAACACCGTACGAGACCAATGCAGGGTCCGACTCGGTCACAAGAACGTTTCCAACATACACAAATAGCACAAAGGAAAAATCACCCAAAAAAAGGCCAAACAAGCAATTACCAAGCCAATAAATACTGGGGGGGTGGGGACAGAGAACAAAGACACACCCACAACTCCACCTATATAAAGGACACAAATCACAACCATGAGCCTTTGCAAATGCCATTCCACTGCCAGCACCCAAGAGAAAGCAACCACACACCCACAGCTCATCCCTCACACAAGCCACACACCATCAGCACACCAACAAATACCTACCTCACATACACCCAGCAAAACACACACTCACACACCCTCACCGGCACACCAACACACACATCACCCACCATCACCACCCATCACCATGCCCCCCAAGAAGAATCCCAAGTTCCTAGATAGTGAATTGGAAGTCATGGTAGACGAGATCCTCAGGGTGGAGCCACAGCTGTTTGGCACACTGGTCCAACAGACCCCCATGTCTCAGAAAACCAAGATGTGGGAGAGGATCATCAACAGGGTGAACGCCCAATCACCATGTCGGCGCACAAAGACCGACATCCAGAACAGGTGGTATGACGTGCGCAGGAGGGTACGGGACATGCTGAAGAAAGACTACATCAACAGCCAATACACCGGCAGTGGCCCTCCTGCCAAGCCAATATACCTCAGGCCCTGGGAGGAGAAGGTGTGGGCCATCCTTCCGCCAGTGAGCGTATATGGACTAGAGGAAATCCCAGAGCCTGGTGAGTACACAACAAATGTACACAATATACTGCCACAAAACACACACATCACTGTCAAGGGGAGAGTCAAACCATGCACTCATAGCAATTACACAGCAACCAGAACAGAATCATCCCAAAATGTGTATGTCAGTCAGATAAACACAACACATGCCATCAAAAAAGTCACATCCAACTGTGCCAACACATGTACAAACACAACTACAACTACAGCTAGGCAGTGGCACAAATAGAACTAACAAACACATCCAGACATGTAGCCACCACAACAACACCAACACACAGTGAAGACCACTCAAAGGAAGGAATTCTGTGTATGCTGGCCAAGTCAGTGTAGCCAATAGCATCATGGGAGTCGCAGTCACACATATTGCCCCCCCCAACTGTCCCATCAACACCACCATGAACCATGCGCACATCACAGGGAGTGGAGAAGGACTCACAAGATGGCTGACACTGGCAACTGCTGTGGGGAGCACAAGGCCCTGCTGGCAACTGTGCACCAACAAACAGCAGGACACCACTGACTGACATCCTGAGAGACAACTTACACTCCCTGCAATGCAAGCACGTTCCATGGTGGGATATCTGGCTAGCTGGGTGGGAAGGAGGACTTGCAGCACTGACCATAGTCACAAGCACCTCCCCTCACACACCCCCCAACACAAACTCCACAGAACCCACCTGGTAGAATGCAATGCCCCCCATCCTAACACAAGATCCCACAAAGAACCACCACCCTGGGTTATGTTGTGTGAAGCACAGGGACACTCTTGGGACTTCTAGCCAAACAACTGCCAGGACAACACTCCCAGCCATCCTGTCAGCACAGCCAGCCCACCCCACAGGGAAGCAGAGTCAAAAGGAAGGAAGCATGGGCATGCTGGGAAGGGGGGTGGAGGCAATAGCATGATGGGAGTCGTAGTCACAGCTCTACATCCCCCACCACATGGCCCAGCAAGCTCACACTCACACATGCACATCCCACAGAGAGTGGAAAGGCCCATCAAAGATGTCTGACACTGTTGCTGTGTCGTGGGGAGCACAAGGGCATGCTGGGTACTGCACACCAACCAACAGCAGGACACCATTGTCAGCCATCTTGCCATTGCTCTCACACCCACACACACTGAACTCCACACAAAAGCAAGTAAGTATGGGAATGCTGGGAAGTGGGGTGGAGGCAATTGCATGATGGGAGTCGTAGTCACAGACATAGCTCACCCCCACAACTGTCCCATCAACACCCCCCTGAACCATGCTCACATCACAGGGAGTGGACAAGGACTCACAAGATGGCTGACACTGGCTACTGCTGTGGGGAGCACAAGGCCCTGCTGGCAACTGTGCAACAACAAACAGCAGGACACCACTGACTGACATCCTGAGAGACAACTTACACTCCCTGCAATGCAAGCACGTTCCATGGTGGGATATCTGGCTGGCTGGGTGGGTGGGAAGGAGGACCGGCTGTCAACCAAACACAACCAATGCAGACCATGTTCACACCCCAGAAAATACATAGAAATGCCCAAATAATGCAGGACAATGTGCAACACCAATATCAACCCCTGACTGTGACGACTTAGGACAATGTAATGTACAGGCCCGCACCCAGAGGCACAGTCACAACTGTCATGTGTGTCAACCATTGATGCCTGCAGAAACATAACATACATTGTTTGTGTCTCCCAAAAACAGGTGATGATGGGGACACAGCAGCAGACGCTGAGGAGTCCCAGTCCCAGGCTCAAGAGGATGCCGAGCTCACTGGCGTCGTACAGCCTCTGTCCTCCTCGGACGATGAAGAACAACCTGGCACATCCGGTGCAAGTCAACATGCAGCACCAGCAGGACCACCAGCTGCAGCACCAGCAGGACCACCAGCTGCACCCACCCCTCCAACGACTGTCACCACGAATACCATCCCTGCCGACATGGACAGAACAAGGAACAACACCAGCACAGGGACCCTGGACCAACCTGGGGCCATGGACACCACCACCACCAACCCCCAAGGTGGACCAGGGTTATCTGTGCATGCCACTGCACACACTGCACATGTCAGCAGGGGTGGTGGGAGGGGTGGGAGACAGAGGTCGCTGCTTGCAGACGTTGCTGGTGTGCATGATGACCCACAACTGGTACGCATAGCTGATGCGTACCAGTCCAGCACCGGAGACCTCAGCCAGGTAGTGGGGCTCCTCAGAGACATTAAACAGCAGCAGGCTGCCCATCATGCCCGCTTGGACTCCCACATGTCCCACGTGGAGTCACACATGTCCCGTGTGGACTCACACATGTCCCGCGTGGAGTCCAAGTGGGATGCACTGCATGAGATGACGGCGGTGCACAGGGACATTTTACAATGCCTCCGCCAGATGAACAGCAACCAGTCCACACCTCACTGTGTGCCAACAACATCTGGTGCCGAACAAACTGCAACTGCCACAGGGAGGGAGGAGGACTCTGGCGGAGAGTCCCCTGCACCGCAGCAGCCTGTACTTGAGGGGCCCCCCCAAGAAGAGGGGTCGTCCGAGGAGGGAAAAGTGAGAGGCCGATGGCCAAGCGCAACTCCCAGGAAGCCTGAACCTGTTCTGGATGTTCGCCTTTGTGCACAGACTGTTCACCCTGTTGACGGCAACACTACTCCCACACATTGCATGGGGAGTACAAGTTGGACCAATGTGTCAGACAACTGTGGCCCCGATACTGGGGATCCTGTCTACCAGGACTTTCAATTCACCTAGGAACTTGGGATTGCAAGATTTATGTACAGCACAACCCATCCTATGCACTATTAACACAAATGTATCACAATAAACACACTAATACACCATACTTGCCTCTGTCGTGATTCCAATGTGGGTGCTGTTATGGGGATGATGAACTGCAAAATTACACTGTGTATGCGAACTGCAACAGCAAGGACAACACAGGCATGTGAGTACAGGCAACGTGACACACATGAGGGAGACACACCACCAGGGCTACACAACACATACACACCTAGGCCATCTGACTCATTGCCTACACTGATGTTGCCAGGGAAGACGGTGCAATGCACAGACACCACACCCATTCCCAGTTGTAGTCAAGTAGCCCACAGGTGCAGTAAGCAAATGGCAGTCAAATGTGTGACCACAGACAACGCACATCACAAAGTGAAGCACAGGTTTATTACACAGTTGCAACATGCCGTAACCACTACAGATGCAAGGTAATCCCACCTGGCAGCGGGCACACAGTCAACAACTGTAGACGGAAGGAAGTCCATGGGTGTGGCGCACATCACCTGTAGGGACACAACAGCTACCAGCCTGGATGTGCAATCACGTCGTCGGTGGACACAGTTGACCAAACGAATCTGAAAGTACCCTGTGAAGGACAGAAATGACACACAGTCAAAAGCAATGGAGTACAGGACAGAACAGCAAAACTCATGCACAATACATGTTACAAGATACCCACCCAGAACCAAGTTAGCATGTCAACACTGTTGGGGAGTACAGCCCACCTGTCACCACACATCGCAACACACATCCAGTCAAGCCCATGGACACACTCCAACAGCACCAGAGCACCACCCACACATCATGCCAACTCACATCATTGACATGACACCTCAGGATACTCACATTCAGCTAAAGAAGTTGGTGATGAGCTGTGTGCGGACATCACCATCACCATCATCATCATCATCGTCACTGGCATCGTGGTCCAGGCCAGGATCCTCCACAGGTGGCGGATGTTGGTCATTGTCATCCTGGATGAGAGGCAACTCCTTCCGCACTGCCAGGTTGTGGAGCATGCAGCAGACGATGATAATCTTGCACACTTTCGCAGGGGCATATGGGAGGGACCCTCCGGTCTTGTCCAGGCAGCGGAAGCGGCTCTTCAGGAGACCAAAGGTCCGCTCAATCACTCTCCTGGTCCGACCATGTGCCTCATTGTAGCGCATCTGGGCTGGTGTCACAGGGTTCCTGAGGGGTGTCAGCAACCACGGCATGTTGGGGTATCCCGAGTCACCTACGGACAGACAAGTGCACATTAGCTGACTTGGAAAAGTGGGCGGAATACTACAGATCAGATCACACACAATGGCACAAAGTCAGTACACACCGACAAGCCAGGCACGCTGGTTCTGCATCTGTGCCATCATCCTGGGGATGCGACTACTCCTCATCACAAAGGCATCGTGTGCTGAACCAGGGAAACGGGCACACACGTGTGTGATGGTCATGTCTGCAAGACACACCACCAGTGCATTGACCGAGTGGTAGTGCTTGCAGTTCCTGTAGGCCTGCTCCTGGGCCTGTGGTGGTACCAAAGCCACATGTGTCCCATCAATGGAGCCAATTACATGCGGCATCCTCCCCAGGGCATAAAAGTCACTCTTCACGTCAGTGAGTCGTCGCAGTCTAGGGAAATAGATGTACCGGTTCAGGAAGAGCAACATTGCCGCCAAAACATCGCGGAGCACACGGCTGAACATGGTCTGTGACATCCCACCAGCAGTCGCCAGAGTATGTTGGAAGGTACCAGTGGCAAAGAAGTGTAGGGCTGCCATCACCTTCACCTTGGGGGTCAGCGCTGTAGGATACGGCCGGCCAGGCTGCAAATGTGGGGACAACTGCACTGCCAAATCCTCAATCAGCTGCCTGGTGAAGCAGTACCGTCGGATGCTGTCCCGTTCCACCATCGTTGCCAGGTCTGGGAATGGTCGATGGACAGCAGGAGCCCTGCAGTGCAGAGGAGAAGTAAGCAAGATTGTCAGTCACCCCACATATGCGGCATTGAACACACTCAAGATCCCAACATACATCATTATGAGGCACAACTACATGAAGTGTGCAGTACCGGAAGGACATGTATGGTACATACATGGCCAACATCTGTCAACACGGTCCAACAGGTGGCATCAATTAGTCCCTGGTTGGCCCATTGGATATCATGAGGCCGTGTCACAGTTCCCATCTCCTGCTGCCGTGTCACAATAACCCCCACAGTGACATGTGAGGACAGATGTGCCCCAGGCACCACAGCTCAATGACAGGTACATTCCCAGGGACCCTGTAATGCCACATGGACACTGGCATTACATGGAGTATCATGTATACACCACAGCAAAACAACCATGACCCCCACAGGTAGTGGCCCCACTTGCCACGGCAGGACAGACATGGACGTCTGTGACACACACGCACAACATCAGAGTCCATGCACACACAAAGTGGATGTGGAGACTGTCTCCCATTGTGCACATGAAATCAGAGACATTGTAAACACTACATGCACAAAGACTGTGGAGGACCATCACTATTGTGCCACTGGGACACCCTGGCTCAAACATACCGTCCCACATGGGACTCACGGGGTATGTGACATGACATACACATACACCACTGTGAAATGTGACCATGGCACATGCACAGATATGAACAGTTGCACATCACAGTGGTCATGTACACGTAACACCCAGGATCCTGTCCCCATGAACACGTGCACAGCCTGGGGGTGGCTGCCCACAGGTGACACCCACAGGACAACATGTACACCAACATACACACAATAGGAAATGCATCCTTACATGCCTTATGATAAAGTTTGGACAGGCTGTCGTGATGTAGGTGTGCCCCTCACTCCCTGGGAGCTATCTGTGGCTGGCATATGTCCATCTGAGACAGGCATGCTGACATATGCCAGTCACATGTACAGTGATGCGTTGTACCGCAATGGACCGATCGGTGCCTCCGGCCGGCCCATTGCATTCAATGTGTGCGGGTACGCGTTGTACCCCTGTGCGCGTTGTACCGCAATGGACCGATCGGTGCCTCCGGCCGGCCCATTGCATTCAATGTGTGCGGGTACGCGTTGTACCCCTGTGCGCGTTGTACCGCAATGGACCGATCGGTGCGCACCCATTGACAATGGGCTTGCCTGGCAACGGACGCGTTTTCGAATTTCGAACGAGTCGGTTGCTGTAAATTCAGTTGGTCACCCACAACAATGTTGCAAAATCATGTATGTCATGAAGTTGAAGATTTGAAGGATGCTGTGGGCGTGTTTTGGTGCTGCTATTCCATGGATTGGCCAGATTCAGAAGATGCAAACGACTTGGACCTATCACTTTGGACACAAGGGACAGTATCTGCCTCTCCAGCACATATATATTGCTGGCTGTTCCCCTGAGAGCTCACTTGCCTGCACTACATGCTCCAGGACGACATCTGCCACTGCACTGCTGCTGTCTCTGCCCCTCTGGACCCTGCAATGGCACGTACTGTGGAGAGAGCCCCAGCCTTCAGCCTTGAAGAGAACCAGGCCCTGCTGGACAGCCTACTTCCACAGTACAGCAAGCTGTATGGGACACCAGGGGAGCAGGTGAGTGTTCTGTGCACTGCCTTTCTGAATGTGCATTTTGTGTGACTAGCAAGGCTGAGAGTCTGCACGCCACTGGCTAGCAGGCTCACTGAGTAGTTGTCACCCCCATAGTGTGTAGTGACTTGCACTGGACAGGTGTGGTGCAGTGACAGTGCATTTGAACATGGTTTTACTTCCCATGCAATGATACCATGTAGTGACGTCTGGCAAACTGTCCATGGTCAGCTTTGCACTGCCTGTGTACATCATGTGCCCCTGTGATTGAGACATGTATATACAACTGTGTCATGCACGGATATGTTGCATGTGTGGTAATGGCCTTTTCACTTTGTCATCCTGACAGGTTAATGCCCATCGGAAGCAGGAAATCTGGAAGGACATCGTCCGGGCTGTCCGGTCCGTGGGGGTCTACAAGCGCCGGATCCGCAACTGCCAGAAGAGGTGGCAGGACCTTCGGGGCTGGACCCGGAGGATTGCACGGGTCCAGCTGAAGCTGTCGCCTCCTCGCAGGAGGGGCGGAACACGGACCCTGACCCCCACATGCTCCAGATCCTGGCGGTGGTGTTTCCAGACCTGGATGGGCAGCTGAAGGCCAGACAGCAGCAAGGAGGGGTGAGTCAAAGACTGCACTGTGAACTCTGTATTACATGCTTTGTGCCCTCCTCTGGCCTGGTTCAACTGCCACAGTGCAGCAGTCATGTTGTCCAGGAGCCATGTCCCTCTATTGTGCACTGCCCTCTGCTCATCTGATACCCAGGTGTGGCCCTTACATTCAGGGAATTGTGTCACTTGGGACTGTGTCCTTGCAGTTTGCTTCACTGAAGGTGGGGGACAGCATCTGTTTCCCTAACTCTGTTGTGGGCATCATCGGTGGGTCCATTGTTCACACAACGCCTGGGTTTGGACATGTGATCTGCGTGTTGCTTTGATATGCGGTCCACTTGCTGAGCTGAGCCACCACATGTGCCTGGGGTATGTGGCACACGCCCATGCAGCGGGTGGGAACAATGTTTGGGCCCCAGGAGTGTGCAGATTACGTGTGTCACACATACATAGCCAGCTATCCACTGTCCAGGGCACATCCCTCATTCATGTGGAGCAGGACAGTCATGCCTACTCCAGGCCATGCAATGCACTCTGTACTCCCACTCCCGTGTATCAGCTGACACATTGTGCACAGTGATTTGACCCCTCAGGTGTCTGCCTCTGTGTCAGTGTGCTGTGGATTAGTTGCCAGGACTGCTGGGGTGTTTCTTGGTAGGGGCTCAGCATGCCCCTGGAGATGTGACCATAGGAGACGATACTTGTGTGTCACATAGGTGTTTGATCAGCTGCCCGTGCAGACTGGGGTATGCGAATGTGAAGTTCAGGCAGCTGTTCCCCATTCACAGCAAATTGTGAGGGGCTCAGGTTCAGAGGGTAGTGTCACAGGTCTCCCATATGTCCAATAGGTGTGACCTGGACAGATGAGGGTTAAGATGATGTGTTGTGTGGGGGATGTACATGTGCACTTGTGCAGCCGCAGGACTTGCATTCCCCATGACCTACTATTGTGACACAGTGCATAGTGTTGTTGTCTGGCTGCCAAGTCATACATCACTGAGACAGTGATGTATGACTTAGCAGTCATGCCTCTGCCATGGCATGTGTCAACTTATTGGTGGTCCTGCAGGGGAGTGACATGTGCTACATGCACACCATAGTGGCGCTGGCTATCAGGACATGGGTGCATCATGGTGTCTGTCGCTGGTATGCATCACATGCATTTCCTATTTGACTCTGGGCATCCCTTTCATCCGGAAACCTGTACTGACTCAGTGGCAAGAGCTGTGATGTGTGCATGTCCACATGCCACACCGTGTCCTCTGCACTGTCCAACTACTGTGAACTTGGTGCATGTGTCCACACTGGGGTGTTGCAATCCAACAGACACCAGACAGATGGGTGCAAGGCCATGTGGGATGTGAGTGCCATGCTTGGCATCAGACTGACAATTAGCTTCTCCTGTTCAGTTAGGGCACTTTTAGCAATGTACAACTAATGATGCCAGGGCTTGCTCTGTAATGTGCTGTGCTCACAGTGGTGTGTGCGTTTGGTGCAGGTGACTGATGTCTGTCTGTTTCCCCATTGTTTGCAGATACATCCACGGCCACGGAAGGGGACAGCTCCACGGACCAGGAGGAGCCAGAGAGCCAGACTGGGTCAGCAGCCGAGGAGTGGTCGGAGGGACCCAGTGGCACGGAGGGCGAGGGAGCCACACCGAGGAGTCCTCAGCACCATCCACCTCAGCTGAAGACCATAGCAACTCGGAGGATGACTCCCTTGTGGAGGCGGGTGTCAGCAGCCACCACACGCCAGCTAGTGTTGCTGTCCCCGCCACCACCAGCACCACCACCGCCCTCCCATCGGCTCCCATTCCCCAGGTCCGTGGAGGCTCCCATGTTCGGGAGCGTGTCTCCTTTGGGCCAGGCACCGCACCCCTGCCCCTGTGTCCCCTGCTGCCCTGAGTGAGGAGTCTGTGTACCTCCTTCGCCAGCTCCATGTAGGGCAGACAGCCATGCTGAGTGTCCTCCATGCGCACACCGCACTGTTGACTCAGCTGGTGTCGTTCATGGAGGGCATCTCATCGGGCATGTCTGACCTACAGAGGGGCAACAGGTCCATGGACTCCTCCCTGACGGCAGCAGTGTCCCTCCTCAGACAGTCCCTCACCCCTCCTGCCTCTGCTCCATCCACACTCCCCAGCACCTTACCCGTCCCAAGCACACACACACCGGCACAGGCACACACCAGCACACACACGTCCAGCACACAGACACACACGCCACAAACTAAACGCACACGCACGCACAGCCAGGGGACTGAAACCAGACACACAGGGGATGGGGCCCTGGTACACACACACGCATCCACGGGCACTGCGCAGTCCTCAGTTGCCTCTCCCTCCAAAGCACCCTCCCTTGCCTCACCTGCAACCCCAAAGACCCAGCGCCTCTTCCTCAGTGACCTCGGCCTCTTCCCCTCCGATCCAGCTGCCCCAGCATCCAGGGGGAAGAGGAAGCCCCCACACGGAGCAGAGTGCCCCTCGCCCCCGGACACCCTCCCCCAGGCGCAGACAGACTGAGGCCCCCACCCGCAAGTCCCCCGGAGTGCTAAGAGCAAGACCCCGCCGCCGCCCTGCAGCTCAAGCACCAGGTCTCCTTCCTCCATCCCTCAGGCCCCCACTCCACAGGTGCCCCCACCACACCCTGCCCCAGGTTCCCCCACCCACAGATATACCATCCCCAAGAGGCTCCGGCCTTCTCCCCTGCCACTTGCTCTCCCGGCACCACACCCCCCGCTGCGCTTGTCTGTGCCACTGATGTGGTGAGGGTGTCCTCCCCCTCTGTCCAGCCCACCTTGCCTGTTCCCCATTCTCCTCCCCTGGTGGTAGGCACTGCAGTGGAGTCCACTACCACCCTGTCTGACTTGGGCACTGCAGTGGCGGACCTGTCCACTCTATCTGCGGGGTCCACTGCAGTCGTGCCGGCACCCACAACATCTGAGCCATGCCCCCAGTTGTGCCGGCACACACCATGTCAGACACCTCCACTGCAGTTGTCAGTGGCTCTCCAGCACCCACCACCCCTTCCCTGCTTCCTCCTGGTGAGCCCTGATCCTGTCCCTGCGGTGCCTGGCCTACCCCCCGGTTGCCCCTCCTAGTGGATTGTCCCTGGTTTTGTGCAGGCATGTGTAGGGTGGCATCTGCCACTGTCACCCACTTGTGACTTTGTTGATGGACTGGCCATTGGCCTTTGTTTATGTTCTACCGGACTTCTACTTTTAATGCCACATATGCTGAATAAAGCAACTTTCTGTTCTCTAGTGCTTTTGCTTCTGATGTACATGATGTTGATGATGCTAACCATGCCCTTGCTGCAGTGATGGTGATATTTGGTCTCATGATAATGAAGTGTTACTGTGCAGGAACCCATGTGGTCCAGGGGGAATGTGTCCTATCCTGTGGTGTATCCATGTCATCCATAGCTGCATCTGAGGGTGTCATGTGTTCAGTATTTGGCAATGGGATTTCCTACTTAGATTGGCAATTTCACATCTGTGGCTTCCACCCCTGCACATCTGTTGTGCCTGCCATTGTTCTATTCGTCTACTTCCCTGACCGTGTGGCCATCTCCAGTGAACATGCAGGTTTGGGCATCAATGGGGAAGGACTCATCTATGTTGTCAGTGCAACATTGCTATACAAGTGTGTTGGATCTGTGCTGATGATTCCGTTGGCACTTCCATGACCAGGCTGATGGGACGGGAGCCCTCATTTGGTGCTAATTGTTGATTGTGTGTCCCATTGCTGCCATGGTATGGTATCTGTTCACCTCACATCTGCAGTCTCCACAGGGTATCTGCATGTGTGTGCCCATAGGTGCAAATATGTGGGTCTGCATTCGGATGGTCACTTCTGTCATTGTGTCATTGATGATTGTTGACGGTGTCAGCCCCCATGGGTGTTGTTTGTCTGCACATGGCCAAAGTTATGTCTTATTTGCACTGCAGGATTTGGCTCCCCCAATTTATGTTGCAATGGGACACATACACTACTTTGCCACTGATGTGTTTGTTGTTCTGTGACCAGGAATCATCCATGCAGTTTGGCAGTTGCACCTCTTACTTTGTCAACACTTACCTTTTGGTCACTGTGATGATGGGGGTTTGGACCCCATTGCCACAATGTTCAAAATGTGCTGCAGCTATGGACCCCACACTTACCTTTTGGTCACTGTGATGATGGGGGTTTGGACCCCATTGCCACAATGTTCAAAATGTGCTGCAGCTATGGACACCACACTTACCTTTTAGTCACTGTGATGATGGGGGTTTGGACCCCATTGCCACAATGTTCAAAATGTGCTGCAGCTATGGACCCCACACTTACCTTTTGGTCACTGTGATGATGGGGGTTTGGACCCCATTGCCACAATGTTCAAAATGTGCTGCAGCTATGGACCCCACACTTGCCTTTTGGTCACTGTGATGATGGGGGTTTGGACCCCATTGCCACAATGTTCAACATGTGCTGCAGCTATGGACCCCACACTTGCCTTTTGGTCACTGTGATGATGGGGGTTTGGACCCCATTGCCACAATGTTCAAAATGTGCTGCAGCTATGGACCCCACACTTGCCTTTTGGTCACTGTGATGATGGGGGTTTGGACCCCATTGCCACAATGGTCATGGCCTGCTTGCGTTGTGTGTGCCACACACATATTTGTGTGGCACATGTGCTAGGGGGTCACATTGTATGTTCGAAGTCATGTTCGGTGTTGTAGGCATTTGACACAGTCTACACACGCTTGTCATGGTGTTGGGGGATGTCTTCTTCTTGCATTCCCTAGGTTGTGGTGTGCTGGTTGTGTCATGCATTGTCCATCCTATGGGTGGGGGTGGTAGTGGTGGTAGGCATCCTGCCCCCCTGGCTAAGGGTGGTAGTAGTGGTAGGCATCCTGCCCCCTGGGTGAGGGTGGTAGTAGTGGTAGGCATCCTGCCCCCCTGGCTAAGGGTGGTAGTAGTGGTAGGCATCCTGCACCCCCTGGCTAAGGGTGGTAGTAGTGGTAGGCATCCTGCCCCCCTGGGTGAGGGTGGTAGTAGTGGTAGGCATC
Source organism: Calotriton arnoldi (assembly GCA_963921515.1). Lineage (NCBI taxonomy): Eukaryota > Metazoa > Chordata > Amphibia > Caudata > Salamandridae > Calotriton > Calotriton arnoldi. The sequence goes on along the minus strand of CAWUFW010013393.1, from coordinate 195,807 downwards.
CTGCCCCCCTGGGTGAGGGTGGTAGTAGTGGTAGGCATCCTGCCCCCCTGGCTAAGGGTGGTAGTAGTGGTAGGCATCCAGCCCACCCTGGGTGAGGGTGGTAGTAGTGGTAGGCATCCAGCCCCCCTGGGTAAGGGTGGTGGAAGGCATCCTGCCCCCCCTGGGTGAGGGTGGTAGTAGTGGTAGGCATCCTGCCCCCCCTGGGTGAGGGTGGTAGTAGTGGTAGGCATCCTGCCCCCCTGGCTAAGGGTGGTAGTAGTGGTAGGCATCCTGCCCCCCCTGGCTAAGGGTGGTAGTAGTGGTAGGCATCCTGCCCCCCCCTGGCTAAGGGTGGTGGTAGGCATCCTGCCCCCCCTGGCTAAGGGTGGTAGTAGTGGTAGGCATCCTGCCCCCTGGGTGAGGGTGGTAGTAGTGGTAGGCATCCTGCCCCCCTGGGTGAGGGTGGTAGTAGTGGTAGGCATCCTGCCCCCCTGGCTAAGGGTGGTAGTAGTGGTAGGCATCCAGCCCACCCTGGGTGAGGGTGGTAGTAGTGGTAGGCATCCAGCCCCCCTGGCTAAGGGTGGTGGTAGGCATTCTGCCCCCCCTGGGTGAGGGTGGTAGTAGTGGTAGGCATCCTGCCCCCCCTGGCTAAGGGTGGTAGTAGTGGTAGGCATCCAGCCCACCCTGGGTGAGGGTGGTAGTAGTGGTAGGCATCCAGCCCCCCCTGGCTAAGGGTGGTGGTAGGCATCCTGCCCCCCTGGGTGAGGGTGGTAGTAGTGGTAGGCATCCTGCCCCCTGGGTGAGGGTGGTAGTAGTGGTAGGCATCCTGCCCCCCCTGGGTGAGGGTGGTAGTAGTGGTAGGCATCCAGCCCACCCTGGGTGAGGGTGGTAGTAGTGGTAGGCATCCAGCCCACCCTGGGTGAGGGTGGTAGTAGTGGTAGGCATCCAGCCCACCCTGGGTGAGGGTGGTAGTAGTGGTAGGCATCCAGCCCCCCCTGGCTAAGGGTGGTGGTAGGCATCCTGCCCCCCCTGGGTGAGGGTGGTAGTAGTGGTAGGCATCCTGCCCCCCTGGCTAAGGGTGGTAGTAGTGGTAGGCATCCTGCCCCCTGGCTAAGGGTGGTGGTAGGCATCCTGCCCCCCTGGCTAAGGGTGGTAGTAGTGGTAGGCATCCTGCCCCCCTGGGTGAGGGTGGTAGTAGTGGTAGGCATCCTGCCCCCCTGGCTAAGGGTGGTAGTAGTGGTAGGCATCCTGCCCCTCCTGGCTAAGGGTGGTAGTAGTGGTAGGCATCCTGCCCCCCTGGGTGAGGGTGGTAGTAGTGGTAGGCATCCTGCCCCCCTGGGTGAGGGTGGTAGTAGTGGTAGGCATCCAGCCCACCCTGGGTGAGGGTGGTAGTAGTGGTAGGCATCCAGCCCACCCTGGGTGAGGGTGGTAGTAGTGGTAGGCATCCAGCCCCCCCTGGGTAAGGGTGGTAGTAGTGGTAGGCATCCAACCCCCCCTGGGTAAGGGTGGTAGAGGTGGTAGGCATCCTGCCCCCCCTGGGTAGGGGTGGTGGTGCGCATTCAGGCCCCTGAGTGCATATGTGGCATTGGTGATGGGCATCCCGCCCCTATGGTGCTGCTGTTGCTGGTGTAAGTATATTCTGCATCCCTCTGTGTGTGTGTGAAGTGTCGTATACGTGTTGTATGTGTTTTGTGGTTGGTGTCTGGCTTACCTTCTGCGCCGTACGCGTCCGTGCCTGTTCCGGTAGTATATGTAGAATATTGGTATGATCGGGACGAAGGGATTCATGGTTGGTTCGTGTCGTTCGTCCTTCTCGTTGCTTCGCGTCGTCCTCGTCGCTTCGCCTCGTCCTCGTCGCTTCGCCTCGTCCTCGTCGCTTCGCGTCGTCCTCGTCGCTGCCGTGTTCGTCTCGGAGCCGTGGATCGTGTTGTGGCGCGAATCGGACCTTATGTGCGCCTCTCCCGGATGCTTTGACGTGCCGTGCGTAGCGACGGGTTCGGCACGTACGGAAAGCGCATCGTACTTGTCCGGCCGGACGGGGCTGCATTTTTCCTTCCGTGCGACTCGATTCGGCGTTTCCGGATTCGCCTCGGTCGGAGAACAGGACCTGGTTTGGGTGAGTACGGCTCGGCCGGATTCTTTGCTGTTGTGCGCATCGTACTTGCTCGTTCGGTGTGCTGTACGGATCGGTCGGGAAACAGGCTTTCGCATGGCTCTTTTCCCGACCGAATGGTATTGGGTGCGCCTCCGACCGAGATCGGAATCGGCCCCTATATCGGAACTGCACATATAATTTCCTTGCTATGGGAGGTAAAATGTCATCCAAAAAAGGTTCAAATTTGTAGTCCTCCTTGACTGTGAGGAACAGTGTAGTTAGAGGACCTAATTTCGGATTTACCTGGATGGCCTCGAGCTTTTTTATTCGATACATTTTCACAAGTTCAGCTCGTGAAACCATGAAACTGGTTTCTTCAGGATTAGTCCAAAGTGTTGGTTTACCTATCATTGCACATAGATGCCTCACATGCACAAACCAAGGGACTTTTTTTAGGACCCCTAGATGGGCTAGAAGATCCTTCGTTTCTGCTTGGTATTCAACCAATTCTGGGGTCACCCAAAGCTTCGCCAAAAAGTTAGGGGTCGTAGGGCAGCCTCATCTTCGATCGGGGCAATACCTATGTCTAGCCGCAAGGGGGTTAACGGTGTACTAGGCGGGAGGCCCAAAATTTGCCTGAGGAAACTGTTCTCAATCTTAGTTAAAAGGACAGAAGAGCAATGTCCCCAGAGTTCAGCCCCATACAACGTAGCTCCCCTTGCTTGCGCCCTATAGATCTCAATGGCAGGGGCAATGGGCTTCATCGTTGATTCCCTTACCAGTTTAGCTATTCCCCCGGCGGTCTGGGCGAGTTTTAGCTTGGCTTTAGCTATTTGGGGAGCCCATTCCATATTTTCAGTGAGGGTGACACCCAGATAATCAAATACGGAAACTCTTTCAAGTTGAAAGCCATTTAATTTGGGATTTGAATGTATTTTCTTAGGCGGATTAAGCACCATAAATTTTGTTTTTAAGGTGTTTATCACCAAGCCCCTATTATTACAAAAAGCGACAAACCTATCCAATATCCTCTGAACCCCCTGAGCGTCTTAGATAATAAAGAGTGTCGTCAGCAAACATCAATGCCGGTATCTTTGAGTTTGCTAACTTGGGGGCGTCATTATCCTCAACCTCAGAAAGTTGTGCAATTAATGCGTTGACAAAGAGGCAGAAGAGGGTTGGTGCAAGCACACAACCCTGTCTCACTCCTCTGTCAACTGGGAGTCTATTAGTTAATTCTCCACCCCTGCCACATCTTACTTGGGCGTAGGTGGCCTCGTGCGGCTTAATAAGCATACTAAGCAGATGGGGAGGAATCCCCAGTTCTCTGAGCACCCCCCAAAGTTTAATTCTGGGGACCAGATCAAAAGCCGTTTTTAGGTCCACAAAAATCAAAAAGAGGCTGCCACCCTCAATTGATACCGTCTTCCAAACTATAAGTTGGAGTCTATAGATTTGGTCCACGGTAGAGGTGTTTTTCCTGAATCCGGCTTGGTAGGGGCTTATGATGTCATTCTCGTGCAGCCAGGTCTGTATTTGGTCTAATAAAACCCTTGCAAATAGCTTTTGTGTGACATCGATCAAGCTGATCGGTCTATAGTTTGCAGGGTTTAGAGGAGAGCCCTTTTTAAAAACTGGGACAATTTCTGCCCCTGCCCAGGTTTCAGGGATTGGCATCCCATTCATAATGGCGCTAAATAACACCCAAAGATAGGGACCCCAGATATGAGGTTCGTCCCTGAACAAATCCCCTGGCAGCCTGTCCAATCCAGGTGCTTTACCTGCTGGTAATTTCTCAATTGCCGAGACAACCTCGCGAAGAGTTATCCCGGGAGCCCCCGCGTTGGCGCGGGTAAAGGCAGTAGCAGATGTATCCTGTGTATGCCCGCTAGCTGAATCCACGTCACCTGGGGGAGTGCTATGGTTACAAGACTGAGGGTCTAAATCAACTTCTACTGCATACAATGCCCGAAAGTGTTCTGCCCATATTTCTGCTGGAATATTAGGTTCAACCGCTGGGTTGCCCTCCCTAGTTCCTGTTCTAACTATGGCCCAGAATTCTCTCATGTCCCGGTTCAGTAGGGCGGTCTTGATATCCACCCTTTTATTCTCTTCCCAGGACTGCTTCGCATGGGTGACAGTTTCTTTATAGTGAACTCTCCTAGTTTTAGTTAGTGGCTTGTTTTTATCTTTAATAGCCACTAACAACGCCCGTTTAGCCTTACGACAGTTATCATTAAACCACTTATGGGTTACCATTTTTGTTTTGCTAGGGCGTACTATCGGATGAAAGAAATCGGCTAAGTTTGTTGCCAGTTTCTTATGGAGTACCGCAACCTGATCAAAATATACTGGGTTATCCCAGTCAGCGGATAAACAACTGAGTTCCTGGAAAGCTGGAATTACTATTTGATATAGAGCTCCCATCTTCTCTGGTGTTTGTTTTATTACTACCCACCTAACTCTTCTCCTATTAGTAGTGAGAGATAAGCTGTTCTCCAAAGGGGGATTGTTTGGGGGGAGAAAACCAGAATCTGGAACCTTGAAAGTTAATGTCAAGGCATTATGGTCGCTATCATGTCAAAAGAGGACAGCAAAATCCAGAACTCTGTACCAAGATCTACACTCGACAAGAATGTAATCAATTAAAGATGCTTGGCCGATTCTATTAAACGTTGGCTTGCCCGGTCTATCAGAGGCTGTACGCCCATTACAGGCTCTCAGGGAATGGTTAAGAAAAATAGCATTTACTTGGAGTACCAGGGGGGACCAGGTCTTTACCGGCTGAACTTGTGGATCTGGAATAGCCCACTGGCGATCCTCCTCATTGATAATCATGTCATGAGCACCAAAGAGGGGCTCAAAATGACAATTTAAATCACCACCCACTATCAGCCTCGTGTTTAACGGTACCAGGGGAATAAAGGAATTTAAGTCGTCCAGCGTTTTTGATTCCTGGGACAGGCTAACGGGGCGAGAGTAGACATTAATGAAGGCAAGCCGCAATTTAGAAGGAAAGCCCAGCATTACACATTGGACATCTCTAGAATGGATATTCAGAGGGGTAGGTGTACAGCCCACATGAGAGGCAACCCAAATGGATAATCCACCAGAAGGTCTACCCCTCTGGCTAGCAATAGCTGGAATATTAAATATTACAAAACCCACCCTACCAAAATCATCTTTTGCCCAAGTCTCCTGGAACAGGCAAACATCAAACTGGTCTACAAAAGATCCCCACTCTGGGCAAGAAAGTTTATTCTTGATGCCAGCTACGTTCCAGGATAAAATCTTAAGCACACTACCTGAACATGGATCTCTTTCCGCAGAGACAGTAGGAACATGGGATGTGCTTAGGTGGGCATTCCCTTGGACAATATCAGACAAACGACTGGAGTGATTAGTAAAAGTGGGTCCAGGGGTATAAAGTGATCCCGGCTGTTCCCCAGCCGGCAAAAGGGATTCTGCAGTTGCCCCCAATATCAAACCTGGCCCCACTAAGAGTGACTGCTTGGGGCTCACCTGGGCTAACTGTACACACCCTTCCCGGGGTTCCAGAATATTCTCTGTAGAACACACACCATTCAAACTTAATGGTCAGTCTACTTCTTTCAAGAGCCCATATCGGTTGTTTACAGGCAGGTTGAACATCGGAGATCTACTATAAGCATGTCTATAGCCATGAGTCCGTTCTTCCTCTACTTGTCTAAGATGCCCCAAGGGAAATTTTACCCTACCAGGATTACGACAATGGGAATAAAAATAATCCAGCGGGAAAGCTCCCACATCTGTACGGGGCTCACCAGAAGTCAGTTTATGATTTATTATAAAACGTACCATCTGGGGATTTTTGAAATTAATAACCACACTATCACCTGGAATGGATTTATTAGTAGATCCCACCCAATCTACCCTCCGTACCATAAGAATTTCCCCAGCCCTCTCATAGGGGAAGTGTCTATGTGTAGCTAACCAAAATAGCGTCTTGTTCCTGAGTTCTAGCTGTGTCTCCCTCTGAGTATCTTTAAGAGGCGGAACTCCCGTTAAGATAACTACATAAGGCGATGATTCAGGGGGGAGGTTAATAATTGGGAGAGCCACATCTGTCATACTTCTCAGGTCCTCTATAGTTTCACTTCGCCCTACTAGAGCGTTAGTTGGTCGGTGAGTAATCGGCATACTATTCATTACGCGGTCATTCTGATCCACAGTAGGCGCTGTTCTTAGTGTTATATTAGTGTTGTGCTCTTGCTCATGCTGGGCGGGAGGATTTTGTGGGGTGAAAATATAAGCTTGTCTAGTGGGTTGCCGAGTGTTGAAAGGTTGAGCACTAACAATCCCCTCTGTGCCTACATGTGCCCTCAAGTTAGGATCAGAGTCAGGATTCGTAGGTCCCTCCCTCACTGGAAGTATCGTTACATTAGAGCTAGGTTGTATTTGCCTCGTGGTGATCATAGATGACAAGGATTTTAATTGATCGACTAAAGGGGCAAGCTCTTGCTTAATTAAAACACTAAATCGGGACAATAAATCAGCTAATAACGCTTGGGCCCAGTCGGGATACTTGGGGTCTACACTAGAGGCTAGGGCAGGTTCTGTAGGTAAGTCCTGATTCACAAAATATTCTGCCCTTGGGTCATTCCCTCTTCTTGCCTTCTTGTTCGTAGTTGCCCTCCCAACTAGCTGCTTGCGTTTCCCATTTTTACGTGGGCCTGCAACCTCATCAACCAATTTTGTTGTGGTCATTGTGACATTTTCTTGGGTTTGGGGGGTGGGAGAACTTCTCCAGTTATTAACACAGATGGCGAGAGAGTATTGGGACTGGGCAGGTCCACTAGGGGCAGAAAAAGGTCCGGGGTAATTGACAACCGCCTTTCGGTGCGCTCAATTTCTGACGTAACAGCACCTATTGCCCTTTGGAGCATTTTGTCAATTGATGTCGGAAGGGGCGGGGTAGAAGAATTAATTTGTGCCCGGGTTTTTTGGCAATACAGGTGCGCTTACCCATTTCTAACTATATAAAAAACAACTTGTTAGATAAAAACCACCAAGAAAAACTACAGTGATAGCAGGCGCACAAGATTTACAGTACAAGGCTCAAAAATGAGGGAACAAAGTACTTTACTCCTTTCGCAGAAGGAAATGTCCCAGTAGAGCAATGACATACAGACCTAATAGCCAGCATTTACAGATGATTGCAGTCCAAGATACACCAAGGATAATCAGTCTACTTGCCGTCAAAGAAAAATAAGATTAAGGTTCCATAGGATCCACGGCAGCGCTGGTCATCAAGCAGAACTAAATTCAAGGGGGGTGGCCCTGCCCTGCCACTTCCTGCCAGTGACGGGCAAGGACGGGCCCGCCCTTGGCCCGGGCTTCGCCCGCGCGCATCCCGCGCCGCGGGAAAGGTAGAAGCGCTTAAGAGCGCGTGATGACTCCTCCCCCGCACCTGTGCGAACTGCCGAGAAGCGCTGGTCACCCTGGGACTCTGAGTCCCACCAGGGTCAGCGCAGGTCGATTACAAAGGAACCAGGAGGCAGTAGCAGCGTTGGTGGCACTGGCAGCGCCCTGGGACGATTTCCCACCAGGGTATTTAAAATGCGTCAGCAGAGACCCCCCAAAGACAACAACTTCAAAGGTCCCAAAGGCTTGGAAGGAATGGGCCCCTGGAAGCTGCTAGCTTGAATTGTCAAATACAGCAATAATGAGGGTTCGGTGGGCCCTCCTCGGACCTCTTGGCCCCGGTGTCCCTGTACCTGCTACACACCAGTGCACGCTGCGCCACTGACGCTGGCTGGAGCGCAGTGACTGCTGTCTCTGCTCAAATTGTTGTGCCACCTTGGAGAACTCGGCTACATGTTCTCCAAACTCCTCTCCTCCGAGCCTTTTTTGGAACATATTGACAACATATACAAACATACTCTGGTTTTTTAGACAACACTGTTAAATTTTGTAATGTCTTCTTTAAAACTATCAACTGTAATATGTGTCCTGTTCTGCAACTCCTTCTCTTAACAACTCTTCATTTTCCCTAGAAACTGCACATCACCATAAACCTTTTCTATGCCTGCCACACTACCATGCAAAAGTGCTTTATTCATTTCTCCTAAACATAAAATCAGAAGTTTTCACATAGTACAGCCTCCTAACTAAAGTTCTCATTGTTGAGTGGTATAACTTATTTTGTGTTTTAAACTTCGCCTTGGAAAGATACATAGGAATTTTCTTAATATAGCAATGGATTGCTGTCTAATACCACAAACACTACTACAATTCCAATTTGTATACAGGACCCTGACTACGCCTTCCTTGTCCCTCTTGTGCAATAACTTCTTCTACATTTCTAGGTACCATCACCTCTTTCACTAGACGACTACCATTCTTCATTTTATAACATTGTCCTCTTTCATCAATTGCATGAGTTAATCTGTTATCCTGGAGATAGCTTTCTTTATGAAAGAAAGGCTCTGTTTTAGAAGTATGTATCCATTCTCCACTAAAAACTGTATAAAGGTTACTTATATCACTATTTTTTTCTTCTGGTTTTGTCTCCTCATGCACAACACTATTTTGTCAAGAGTCTTCATTCTATTTAGAATCAAATTTAAAAGCTTCCACTTCAAAGCAAAGGCCTTATCAACTACTCTCTCAACTCGTTCTTTCGGTTTCACTGCATCTCTCCTTCTTCTACACTTTTTTAAATGTATCAATACATTTACAACCACTCTACTATGAAACATCCTGGCTCTGATTTCCTTAAACTGCTTCTGTCTCCTGGTTATGTTGTGTCCATGTTTGTTACAATCTTTTCTCTTCTTCCAATGTACACTTTGTCCACTCTTGTTGTTTCTCATAGTCATAATTGAATTTTCTTTAGTTTGTAATCCCTGCAAATGTCCACATATATGTTTAAGAAATGACTTTGTCCTCTTACCAGTAGCTCTTTTTTCTTTCAGCAGTTTTTCTGCATTTTGCCTCTTTTGTAACTCATTTCTGCAGAGATACTGTAATTGCTTCTGTTGCTTTTTTCGTCTGAGTTTTGTAGGCATTATAACTGTGAGTAGTTATGTATATCTTGTTCTGTAAAAAAAAAATATATATATTTTAATTTTTACCCTAGCCAATGTACAAACTACTTTACTACTGACTTACACATAATACAAAAACAGTTTTTATGGTATGTTGCAGTTTTAAATCTACAGCTTAACCTAGCTATATTACTACATGCACTTACTTCAATATAGCAAACCCAAAGCAAAACACAAAACGTTACTTATTAGTTAGGTTTTAACATTTTAGCACCCTGTCTTACAACACAGCTGCACCATATCTCACAGTCACCGAATGATGTCATGAGTGATGTTACTGACCCTGTCATGAGTGATGTAATATGTGAGGTCATAAGCAGTGCATTGCTGGAGTGCGAGTTATAGTTAGCTCAGCTAACTATAACTGCTGAATTTCTCTGGTTTTGTATGAGTGAAATGTCAGCCTAACTATAATGTCCCTGTAACCTTTGTTTTTTTCAGTGAATATATAATATATATATATTGAGAATCCTCGCAGCATACACCTCCTTGATGGATAATAACGAGAACGGACCACAGTTTGAGTGTGTGAGTTTTTTAATGAGGTTTGTCCGCCATTACACGTTTTAGCCATTGCCGGCCTTGATCACATGATGTATATATACACATTACCTACTGGCGGTCGCCAGTAGCTAGTTATAGTTAGGACCATATTCTCATATGAAAAGCATTTTTTGACTTGCCTATATCTTTGGCACCAGTTGAAAAATCTTCACGAAATGTTCCAAAAAACTATATGATTCTAGTGGAAAGTTTTGGTGTGGTCCGTCAAGCGGCGGCTGAGAGAAAAGGAGGTAAAAAAACGTGGGTTTCCCATGTTAATTCCCATAGACCCTTTAGACACGCCTGCAGCCGAACCGCTGGATGGAATTACACTGAATTTAGCAGAAAAGTAGCTTTTGGCACGCAAATCATGCTTTCAGTTATTTGGTTGTTTGTTTGTTTGAGCTCAATTCGGTATCGGGCATTATTTCTTCACTCTGAAATTTGAAATGAGACGTTACGTCATTGCCCAGAGGTGTCTTCATGTAATTAAGGGAACAGATGAGTCTAAATTAGTCTCCCATTTGTTTTGTATTTATGCAGTATGCTCTATTTTATCAGTGCTATCTGATGGGGTCTGCGCTATTTTTTAAGATATGGCACAATAACAGTACGAGTTCCAACACAATGAAAGAGATGGTGATACATTTCTTGTGCTCATGCTAATTTTATATATTGTATACATTGTTTAGTGGATTGTTTATGCATTATGCACTCAATGAGCACATTTTGAAGCACTAGGCATCCTAATATCAATTTTTAGTTCAGCAATTTTAACTAAGTGTATTTAATGTACTGCACGTTAATGTATTTTTATGTATTTTTATGCAGTTTGATGCTCTATAACTTGTGACAAAGAATTCTTCTATGTCTATAATTGGGACGGGGTATATATGTCAAAGAAAAATGGCGCTCACCAGATTGAGAAAGGCTGCTGTGTCAGCTGAAATGCGTCTCTCCTGTTTGCTGAGTCGGAGGAGGCCTAATGAAATAAAAAAGCCTTAATCCAGCAGCCCTTGTGTGCGTGCTCTCTTCCTTGTAGAGTAGGGATTGTATTGGATATATATATATATATTTATATTGAGTAGCATACACCTCCTTGATGGATAATAAGGAGCACGGACCACAGTTTGAGTGTGTGAGTTTTTTAATGAGGTTTGTCCGCCATTACGCGTTTCAGCCATTGCCGGCCTTGATCACATGATGTATATATATACACATTACCTACTGGCGGTCGCCAGTAGCTAGTTATAGTTAGGACCATATTCTCATATGAAAAGCATTTTTTGACTTGCCTATATCTTTGGCACCAGTTGAAAAATCTTCACGAAATGTTCCAAAAAAACTATATGATTCTAGTGAAAAGTTTTGGTGTGGTCCGTCAAGCGGGGCCTGAGAAAAAGGGAGGTCAAAAAAAGTGCGTTTCTCATGTTAATTCCCATAGATCCTTTAGACACTCCTGCAGTCGAACCGCTGGATGGAATTACACTGAATTTAGCAGAAAGGTAGCTTTTGGTACGCAAATCATGCTTTCAGTTATTTGGTGTAAATCCGTTCAGTAGTTTTTGAGAAATTAAAGAAAATCAAAATTTGTAAATCTACAATCGCAAAGCCTTCACGAGTAATGCAGAGCTTGTGCAGAGATCTGCAGAGCTCTGATTGGTTGGCAACACTTCAACCAGGAAGTGTTGGTAGCCATCTTGGGAGTCGGCTTCAGCTGAGTTCCAAAAAAAATCACACAAAAAAAGGGGGCAGGGTACAAATACCCTAACCCCCTAGCTTTGGTCCTGGAGTCCCATTGCCCTGACAGGGCAAAAAAGCATTTTTTTAAATTCACACAATTTTTGCAAATATTCCCATGCTTGTTTTGAATGTTGTCCCCAGGATGACCACCTCCCCGGGGCTCATGTTAATCAGGGGGGCTTCGAGGACCCCCGCAGGCCAGAGGGACCACCATCTCTAAGGGAATTTAAATAAAAAAATAGATAGGGAATGCCACGTGGACCCCCCGGTGACCACCACCTCCCCGGGTCTACAATAAACATTTAGGAGAGGGTCCATGTGGACCCCCGGCCTTGGGAACCACCACCTCCCTTGGGCCAATTATATTTTTGAAAAAGAGGGAGGGGGCCACATGGCCCCCTCCCAGGCCATATGCGGCCCCAGGGACCACCACCTCTCCGGGTGTAGGCCCTAGAATAACAAAGAAGGGGGCATGCAGTGCCCCTCCTGGAACCATATATGGCACTGCCACCTCCCAGGGACGGTTCCTGCTATCTCCCAAGGTGCCCACCCTGAGTAAATAGCTGTTTGCTTTTGCTTGGCGGGAGCTGTGACAGTGGGCACTGTCAAACCGCTCCCGCTTGCTGGCAGTGGAGTTTTAATCTCTTTCCCTGCCCACAGACATGCGTGCAGGAAAAGAGATGAAAGTATTGATTTTGCATGTGTGTGTGTGTATATATATAACTCGTTCAGTCTCCCTATTGGAACACTCAGACATGTTAATGGAAATGATAGACTTTTGTCTACATCACAACGTCTTCATTTTTAATAACAAGTTTTATTTACAAACTCAGGGGACTGCCATGGGTACATCTTTCGCCCCAACTTATGCAAATTTACTAATGGGACGTTGGGAAACAGAAACAATCTGGAGCGAACAAAACAAGATGAAAATGGAGCAGATAGTACTGTGGGTCCGTTTTATCGATGACCTCTTCCTAATTTGGGAAGGGGAGAAGTTAGATCTGGAAAATTTCCTAAAGTCTTTGAATCAAAACACGCTGAACCTTCAAATTACATTTGACATCCTGAATCAAGAGATCAATTTTCTGGATACTACAGTCTACATCAAAGACAATAGAATCTGTAGTAGAATGTATAAAAAACCCACAAGCACCAATAGTATTCTATACGCCAACAGTGGATATCCCCTACATCTGAAATGGAGTGTTCCATACGGGGAGTTCTTGAGAGTTAAGCGATGCTGCTCTGAGGAGGAAGATTTCACCAAGCAAGCAAATTAAATGTATGAAAGATTTCTGATTAGAGGGTACCCGGAAACAGTTTTGAAAGATTCTCTACAGAGAGCCAACGTGAAAAAACGAGAAACATTGCTCATACCGAATTCTGAGCCAAACCAAAGGCAAGAATGAACAGGATGTAAGGTTCATAACGAATTTTAACACATCTAGTGCCACGGTAAGAAACATACTGAGGAATAATTGGAGGATCCTATTAATGGATGAAGACATGAAAAAAATACTGCCAGAAAAACCTACCATTACTTACTGCAAAGCACCCTCATTGGGGGATCTTTTAACTAGCTCGTATTTTAATCTAACTGATCCTCAAAGGAACACAATGACATGGCTCCCAGTTCCCACCAGAGGCTTCTTCAAATGCACTAAGTGCAAGGCTTGCAGACATAGCATAAACAAAAGCGAATATGCAACCATCCATAGTACAACAAACAAGATACAGGAGAAAATCACCTGTGAAACAGAATCAGTTGTATACTTTTTAGAATGCCAATGTGGCATCAAATATGTGGACAGTACCATCAACAAACTTAAGCTTCGTATACTGCAACATCTGAGGCAATTTCAAATAAGGACTATCAATATGCCATGGCGAAGCACATATGGGAAAGACATGATGGGAAAATCGAAAATATGAAATATTATGGCATCAAACACGTACAAAAGAAACCACGAGGAGGAAACACAGAATTAGAGCTGCGTCGTGAAGAATCTAAAAAGATTCTGCTACTGGGCACAGAGACCCCCAATGGGCTGAATAGTGATGCTGAACTATATATTCACATCTAACAAAGTTGGGGCAGTAGGAGATTTCTCAGTATCCCTCGATCTCTACGCATAATAGCCCAAATTCTATCATAATCTGGAAATATGGATACATCAAGAAGGAAGACACTGATACGTATCCACGGGCTAACTAATTGAGACTCTGTATTTGTTTCTTACCCATGGGATCATGAAAGTTTTAAAGCATGCTATTCCTATGTCCTAACTCCTCGATTGTTCTAAGAAAATGATTGCTGAGTATATGTAAACAGAACATAGAACATTGGGATTGTGAAGACCTATAATATATCTCTCATTTTTTATAGTCTATAGAAATCAAGTCATTTTTATAAGCGATGATTATACATTACAACATTAGCCTTTTTATTTGGTTGATTGTTGACTAGCACTTTAAAATTGGACTTAATTGGGATTTTTAAAGGGCTAAGTGTTATAGCTGGTACTTTTAAAAAATCTGTAGGATCCCTAGTTAGAAGAAAAGTTTTTTACCATCATACTGTTTACAGCACTTAGCACTTTAAAACATCATAATAAGAATGTTATCACTTGTACATGAACAGGAATATAAATTTTACAATCTATGTCTCCTAAATGCAACATATATTCATTATGAGACTAATTTTTGATAGACGAAGCTAATTGCGGTTAAGTTTACAGCACATAGCACTTTAACATCATAGTACTGTTCATTGACATAAACAATGTGATTTAATCATGGTAAAGTTTACAGCACATAGCACTTTACACATATATACTAGTACTTTTTACAGGGTCTTGATATTAATATGTAACTGGGTTTTCAAATGATTGCCAAATTACTATTGCGACGAGACTGGCTTAGGACATTTAGGGAGTATCTAACAGTGGGGACATCACACAGCACTATTATTTTGGTTTTTTATATCATTAGGAATTTCATACTTGATTGCACTTTTTTGCACTTTCTATGACACTAGATAGCACCTTATGAAAACTTGTAAATTATACTGTTATGTTCAGACATGACAGCAATGTCCCATATTCAGGTTGGTTTGGACTACTACTTAGATCCTCTCACTTTCTGAATATTAACTGTTTTTCTCCGTTTTGTGGTACAAATGATGACTGTTGAAATGCTAGTCCCCCATGTGTTAAAATTAGATTGACAGTGACTGAAGATCAGATCACAACCATTATATAACCATATAACATACGTGTACTTTACCGTAATTAGAGAATTTAATTATAAATTCATATAGGAACATTACAATATGTTTTTGAAACCTATATCAACTAATATTACATGTTGTGGGGAATTGAGAGCAAAAATCACAGAAAAAAATCATTGAAAAAACGTATTGAATTCTGCCTGTTTTCCTTTGCTTGTGCAATGTGCAAAATATTCAAAATGTAACATATTTGTGTGTGCCCCTTTAAATTGTGGAAGTCATTTTGGAGGGAAGTTTCCCCTTTAAATAATCTGCCTTTACACACACACTTTAGACCCAGTTGAAGGCTCCAGCCGAAACGTGTAGGTCCTCTTGTTGCACTGTCAGTGGTTTAAAAATAAAATAAAAAGGACTACTTATAACCTGCTGTGCCAGGCTGTGCTGCTTTTCTTCTACGGCCTTGGAATGAGGGGGCTGTTGTTCGAAGAACTCTGGAATATATATATATATATAGAGAGATTGGAGATAAAACAAACAACACGATTGTCAATATTGCGAATATAAAATTGACTAAACATGAGGAGAATATACTAAGCCTTGGTCTATGATATGCCCCACAGACAGATTTTGATTATGCTGCCACCAGATTGGATGTGTACAAAGGGGTACGAAAATTGAAATTGAAAAAACATTTTTTAATTAACAACGTGCAAATAGAGAAAATCCAAAGTCATCTAACAACACCGGTGGGAGCTTCTCACCCAGATCTATCACAATCCGACACACCCCTTTTACAAGTGATGCAAGAACTATATGATGAAAATGTGGGACATTCGAATATGAATACAATGGCATCTAACAGCAATATTTTTGACAATGCAATCACAGTAAGGCAACAAACTCCATTCAAACCCAAGTCCTCATTTAATCCCATCGCTGTACGGGACTCCATCGACATTTTTCACGAGACTGTTATCTCGCAAATCAAAACATTGAACAAAACTGTACAATCAAAAGTAAAAAACAACAACAAGAAAAATCAACAGTACAGAAATTTGATTACTAAATTGCAGAAGGATAAGAATATAGTCATCCGCAACAGTGACAAAGGTGGAAATATTGTAATTCGGCCACAAGAAAGCTATAAAAAAGAAGCCTTCAACCAGTTAAATGATCGTACTTGCTATAATCGGACTAGTGTATGCAATTTGAAAGCCACATATAAGGAATATTACATAAACTCTCCAAATGGAAAAGTGCAAATCTAATCAGCATGGATGAATACAAATATCTAAAAAATGACAATCCCACAATCCCTACTATGTATTTTATCCCAAAGATCCATAAGGATGCCATGAACCCTCCAGGGCGACCTATCATCTCTGCAAGGGAGGGATTATTGGAAAATACCACTAAATATGTTGATTACTTTTTGCAATGTTATGTTCAGGACCTAACATCGTATGTTAAAGTCACCAGTGACTTTTTAAGGAAATTTCTAAGTTTGTGTGGCAGGATGATTTCCTACTTATTGCCTTAGACGTGACCGCATTATATACAAGCATTGAACACACTGACGGTATTGCAGCAATTGAATATTATTTGGCACGTAGATCGGATCGGTACAGGGAACATAGCAATATGTTGATTGAAATTATTCAATTTTGTTTATTTAACAACATTTTCATGTTTAATAGTCAGCTGTTTTTTATAAACAATGAGATTCTACCCTGTGTAGTAACCAGTGAATTTTTTTTTTTAAATTAATGATTCTGAAAAGGGATGTATTTTGCTGATCCTTGAGATGTCAGGATACTACGTGTATTTTAAAATACCCCTCACGCACTATGAATCCCATAGTGTCATGCTTCATCATAGGGGTCTTCCTGTCCCTCTACGGGGCGGGGCGTGCTGCAACCTACGAATACGCGGGAGCACTTGGTGTTTATGAAAATAGGTTATGTGTAGTGTGGGAGTGAGAGTGGTAGGGTCAGTGAAAGATACAAAAAGGGTTTAAAAATTCCCTGGCTAGTGGAAAAAAAACAAATATTATTCACTTCCCTAGCTGGAAACACTAAAAATGGGGTTGTGTAGGGGGTGTACCCTAATGTGATACCCCCTACTGGATCAACATGTTTCGTAAGCAGTCCCCACTGCTTTACTCATCAGGACCTAGTATGATCCCTACTGCACTCAAAATATAATATTTTTTATATATGTAGTATGCCTATCTTTCAAAAGTCAGTCTGCAAAAATAAGCCAGACTGAAAAAATAGGGGGTGAATGGCCCCTAGTAGTAAAGTGTTTAACGGAGAAATACGTAATATATGGGCGTTTTTGGTTACATTATATATATATATATATATATATATATATATATATATATATATATATATATATATATATATATATATATAATTAGTTCAAATAAATGTTCAGAAGTTCATTTAAAATTTCATTTTCACCAACACACCATGACTTCGTGATACGTACCTATAATTCAAAATGCCCATAGGACAATCTTACAATCTTTTAGAAAATAATAAGTCTTGGCAACTGAAATTTAAGATCCATGTGGTGAGGTTCTGGCAACATTGTAGGATGAGTGCCGAGCAAATGATGTCATGAACTACAAGGTTCTACCTGAAGATCCAAGATGGGCGTAGTCTCTCTAGACACTAAAGATTTCATGGCCTATTGGGAGTCGCAGTTCACTGCCAGGCTATGCAGCTTGAATCCATACAGTGCCAGCTGTCCATAGTGGCTATCAGAATTTCCTTCGCTGAGAGGCATTCAGCGCAAGCGGCTCCACAGTATTGCTTCCCTCCACATGGACCACACTAAGCAGTAAGCTGTATCTCCAACCCCACTTCCTGACAGATAGAAACTAAACAGATGGGAAATGTAGAAGATATATGTTTTTTGATGACCAAGGTCACGTAGATTGGGAAAAGACATAATGGGTAAAAAAGGCAAACACTTTAGTGAGAATATGGGGGACTAATTCAAGTTTGCAAATATGGTTTAGCTTTTAATGTGTTTTAAACTATACTTTTGATAATTTAACAAATATAATTAAAGGTAAGATTGAATCACATTTTAAACAGATTTTGTACAAAGAAAAAGTGATCTTTTGAAGAAGAGGCTCTTTAATTCGAAATACATACATACAGAAATAACATAAGTAATTTTTCTCACAGTACTTGACAGGAGTGCCTACTTATGGAACACAGTAAGAAGACATTTGGATAAAGAACTACATTGAAAATATTTCACATCAATGAGTTGAACAAAATGCATTGCAATATACATTAACCACCACCTGAACTTCCAGCAACCGTCAAGAAGACTATGCTCCGCCTTCCTTTCACTTGCCCATACTCCCCTCATCTACCAAAGCAAAAGTGGAGGACGCTCCTTCTCCCACAATGCAGCAAAGACATGGAACAGCCTCCCCACGCCCCTCCAGACCATTACCTCACTTCCGGAATTCCGAATGGCCCTCAAGACCTGGCTGTTCGAATAAGCCTCCGGGACCTGCAAGCGTCTGGATACCCTATCGGGTGATTAGCTTTGCTCCCTAAATCCTGATTGATTTATTGATTGCTTGTTTGATTGATTGAATATGGAGAAGTCAGATAAACAAGCATGACCAATTTTAAGAAAAAGGCTAAACTGATTGTCGTATCGCCGTGCCTGACCTGTACTGTAACTTCAGGGTCAGGCATGGCCGGAACGGGAAGGGGCGGAGCAGGGGAGAGTATCGTCAGATAGGGATTTAGCCTGAAGGAATAAAGACGTGTTTATCCCTACCGCGCCTCTGTCTTATTTCGGTGTGCGACCTGAAACCTGGCGACGAGGGTGGGATTAGGAGACACCCCCCTCTGATCGGCGCACTCAGGAAACGCTGACCGAGCGCTGCAGTGAACGGTGAATAGAGCGTTTTCACCGTCGATGTGAGCACGTGTGGTGGTTCCTGTCTACACTCCTGTCTGCAGCAGAGAACTCAGAGCCAAGGCCCCCAGCAGCCTGAAAATAGAAAAACCCCTGAAGCTCAGACAGAATGAACGTCGTGTGGAGCTGTGGTAAGCCCATGGATTTTCATCATTGAAGCTGAGATGCTGAGGTCGCATTCGGCGGCCATCTTGAAGTCAGGCATTCCCCTGTAGAAAGCCTGGTCACCAGTCCGGTGGCCATCTTGAAGTCAGGCAAAGAAAAAGAAGAAGGCATTCCTGTGCCTGCCAAAATATTGGTTGAAACCCCCATAGACGCTGCCACAGACTGTTGGACGCTGCCGCAGATTGTTGGAGTGGAGAGTGAAGCCAGCTGCGCCTCATCATGACTACTCAACCTGACTCCTCGCAAAATGCACCACCTGGCCCAGCGCGAATTGCGCCGGCCGGACCCGTACTATTGGGGGTATCATTCCTGCGCCCTCCTGAGCCTTTGTTGCTGACCTCCAGAAACAGCATGGGTCCTAAATGGAAGGGCTGGATAGAAGATTTTGAAGACTTTATGAAGGGCTCACAAGTTAGTGACCCTGACCAACAACTCATAGCCTTACGAAACTGGTTGGGCAAAGATATCGGACAGATCATCAAAGAACTCCCCCCGGCCAATGCTGCGTCATACACAGACGTGAAGGAAGCCTTAAACAAGAAGTTCCTCCACAAGCGAAATCTAGACTACGAACGCTACACCTTCAACCTTGCGTCTCAAGAAAGAGATGAGTCCATGGGCGACTTCATTTCTCGCCTCAAGCGTTTAGCCCGCTACTGTGAATTTGACAATTTTAACACTGAAGACGCGCTTCATTTACGAATCATTGAGGGGTGCCAATCAGAGTCACTGCGCCGTCGTTTGCTGAAAAAACATTACTCACTCGACGACATTGAGGAGCTCACACGAATAAACGACCAAGCGGAAGAGCATGCGAAAAAGATGGAAGCCAGTAAGACAAAGAAACGGGAACAAGCATTCCGAATACACTCTCAAACAGATTCAAGACGTCGACCGGATCATCGGAAACCTGAAAAGTTCACAAGCTCGCCCCGCGGCGGAAACAAGAGCAGTAACACCCGGAAGCAACCGCCGCAGTGCTATCGCTGTGGCCAGGACTACCCTCACACGGGCCCCTGCCCAGCTATCGGACAACAGTGCCACTGATGCGGGAAGGACAATCACTTTGAAGCAGCCTGCCAAACCCGTCGTATGGAAGTTGGGCCGACCAAGCGAAGCACAGGATCACGCCACCACGTGAGGGCAGTGCAAGGGAGAAGAGACCGCTCAACGAGCTCGTCGAGATCCAGCACACAGTCACAAGGTTCATATCGATCCCGACGATCAATGTCAAGAGAATCGTCCGCCCTCACTTCCATATCACAAGACAGTGATGAATATGTGTGCATGGTAGCGGACCCAGATCGACTAAAGAAATACCCCGATTACACATTCAAATGGGAAATCACTCTGCCAAGTTCGTCTTAGATACTGGAGCGTCACTCAACTACATCTGCGCAACGGAGTACAAGAGAATGAACCCGAAGCCTAAGTTAGAACCTGCTGCGGTGCACGTCTACACGTGGATGTCCAAAGAACTGCTGCTGTGCTTAGGATAATTTCGTACATTGTTGACTTACAAAGACAGGACAGTTCATGCCCAAATTCATGTGATAGAAGGCCCTGAAGCAGCTGACTGCCTTCTCAGCCTACCTACAGCAGAACATCTGAAGCTAGTACAGATTCTGTATAGAGTTGACGACTCACCTGATATAATCAGCAAGTTTCCAAAACTATTCTCTGGCCTAGGAAAATTAGCTCACTTCAAAGTCAAATTGCACATCAATGAACAAGTGATGCCTGTAGCTCAGCACCATAGGAAGGAACCATTCCATCTTCAACAAGCAGTGGATGGCGAGCTCCAAGACCTGCTGAGAGCGGACATCATAGAAAGGTCAACAGGGCCTACTCCATGGGTGTCGCCAGTAGTAGTTGTGCCCAAACGAGGACAAGGCAACAAAGTACGCTTGTGTGTGGACATGCGAGCCCCAAACACAGCCATTGAACGGGAGCGGCATCCAGGACCCCACATCAGCGACATGATCACTCGCCTGAACTGAGCAACAGTCTTCTCGAAATTGGACCTCAACAAGGGGTACCACCAGCTCGAACTTCACGAGAAGTCTAGGTACATCACCATGTTCACTACACACCAAGGTCTTTTCAGATACAAGCGCCTTAACTTTGGAATCTCTTCAGCGGCAGAGATATTTCAAGAGGCAGTTCGGCGAGTAATCCAACACATCCCAAACTCCTTCAATTATAGTGACGACATCCTCGTCTTTGGCGAAACATGCAAGGATCATGACAAAGCATTGGATCGCGTGTGTCATGCCCTTCTCAACGCCAATCTCACGCTCAACCGAGACAAATGTGAATTCCACAAGTCGACTCTCAAATTCTATGGTCACATCTTCTCCAAAGATGGCATGAGACCCGATCCTGAAAAGGTCTCGGCGCTTGCTGACACGCCACAACCCCACGACGTTAGTGACATTCGATCCTTCTTGGGCATGGCCAGCTACTGCGCCCGGTATATCAAAGACTACACAACCATCAGCTATCCGCTGCGAGAACTCACAAGACAAGGCCAAAGCTTTCACTGGTCAACCAAATGCGAACACGCCTTCAAGGAAATCAAAACAGCCGTGAGCTCTGCCATCAACTTAGCGTACTTCAACCCTCGAAGAAAGACAGAGATCACAGTGGACGCTAGCCCCGTGGGACTTGGCGCCATTCTAGCTCAGTATGATGACGAGGGAGACCAACGCCACATCGTGGCATATGCCAGTCGCAGCCTCACTGACACGGAGAAAGCATACTCACAGCCCGAAAAAGAAAGCCTGGCGGTTGTGTGGGCGTGCGAGCATTTCCATCTGTTCGTCTATGGGAAACACTTCACAGTCATCACTGATCACCAAGCTCTGATAACCATATGTGGCAACCCTCGAGCGAAGATGACTCCGCGGATTGAGCGGTGGGGAATCCGCCTGCAAGATTACACATACACCATCATTCACAAACCGGGGAAGGCGGAAAACCCGGCAGATTACATATCGTGACATCCCCAAGCTTTGACGCGCGGCTCGTTAGCTGAAGAATACCTCCACTTCGTCATCGATCAGGCACGCCCACCTGCCGTCCCACTGGACGCCATTATAGAAGCCACTGCCAAAGACGGAACGCTCCAAAACATCATGCAGCGTATCCGCACAGACTCCTGGAGGCACCTGGAGGACCCGCAGACTAACAACGCAATCAACACGCAAGAACTCATATCGTTCAGGCACGTCAAGGACGATCTCACGATCAGCGCCAATGGATTACTATTGAGAGACAGGAGAATTGTCATTCCTCACCAATTGAGACAAGGAACTGTCAATCTAGCACACGAAGGTCACAGAGGTGTAGTGGCTACAAAGAAAGCGTTGCGAGAGCGAGTCTGGTTTCCGTCCCTCGACCAGATGGTAAAAGCCACACTCCAAGACTGCCCACAATGCCAACTGGTAGGGCGAGACGAACCACAATCCCCGCTGCAAATGTCTGACCTCCCAGACAGTGTGTGGCAGCAAGTAGCTGTTGACTTCTTCGGTCCGCTGAAATCTGGAAAGTACATCATTGTCATCATGGATGAATATTCCCGATTCCCCATTGCACACCAAATCTCATCCACAAAGTCAACAGCGTCATACCCATCATCGACGAAGCGTTTGCAGCGTGGGGAATCCCCACGGTAGTAAAGACAGACAACGGGCCACCGTTCAACGAGCATGAGTTTGCAGAGTTTGCGAATCACCTGAACTTCAAACACAGAAAGATCACTCCTCTGTGGCCCCAAGCCAACGGGATGGTTGAACGATTCATGGCCACCATAAAGAAAACGATACAACAAGCTGAACTGACTCAACGCGACATCCAACCAGCACTCAATGAAGTACTACGAGCGTACAGGACCACACCACAAAGCACCACCAACAGATGTCCTGCCACCCTGATGCTCGGAAGAACCCCGCGCACCAGGATACAGACTGCAGACGCTGCCATACAGTCCAGATCCCCGAGCTTGGACCATGAGACCTTAGTGAATCTAGACAGGACCAAAAAAGCAAAGATGAAAGGGTATGCTGACAACCGTTGACATGCCAAGACATCGGACATCCGAGAAGGAGACTGGGTGCTGGTAAGGCAGGAGCGGAAAACCAAGGTCGACAGCCGATACTATGCTCACCCACCACAAGTAACAAAGAGGAAAGGAACTATGATCACAGCTGCCTCTGGAACTAAGAGGACAACAAGAAACGTGTCACACTTCAAGAAATGCAATCCAGCAGTATACACTCGTGCGGAAGAACCTGATTGGGACACGGACGTATCAAGGCAAGAGGTGGACGATCAAGAGGAACCTCGACGTGTGGCAGATACAACTGAGATGAGAGAGGGGCGCCTCTCTCGCCGACCACAAAGAATTATCCGGAGACCAGCTCGGCTCATCGAAGAACTCTAAGAAATGAACATGGGACATTCAAAATTAAAAAAAGGGGGAGATGTCGTATCGCCGTGCTTGACCTGTACTGTAACTTCAGGGCCAGGCATGGCCGGAACGGGAAGGGGCGGAGCAGGGGAGAGTATCGTCAGATAGGGATTTAGCCTGAAAGAATAAAGACGTGTTTATCCCTACCGCGCCTCTGTCTTATTTCGGCGCGCTACCTGAAACTGATAACAATCATTGACCAGAAATAAGTTATTAAATACCAATGAAAGTTTATAGAAAATATTTTTCAACAAGTACATAGTAAAGTGCATTTTTTAACTAGTATGTAAGCACAATGGTAAATAACTTTCCATATCATTGGTCAATACCAATTGGTTGACGTGTCATTGAAGGTAGGCGTGCCAAAGTGGATTAATGTAAATACCCTGATTTTAAGAAAAAGAGAGAGAGAGAGGCACGTGATACTGTGAAGTGAGTCTCCTAAGATAGAATAGTGTTAGATGTATAAGCGATAACCTACATTGAGTATTGTTGAAGTGTATTCAGGATCTATTGCACCATGTACTCAGGATCAATTGTACCACGTCATCTGTGTGTTGAAGCAACAATAGGAACCAGGAAGGACTACGCAAAATAGCATTTATGGTTTTAAAAAAACGGGTGCCAGTTTCTAAGATCGTAAGAGCAAAAACACTTGAAAAAGAGTGATGACACCATGGCCAGACATAACATTAAGGCAATTTGTATTGGGTAGGTGTTGTTAAGGAGTTTAATGTTGAGCTTAGAATGCAGTATAGATACGGCTGGTGTTTGAAGTCTTCAGGACGGTGCTGTTCTGTGGCTGGATGGTTGGTTTGATGGCTCTCATGACTTGGTCGATCACCATTGGTGTGTGGCATGGTGGGTGGGTATTCAGGCCTGCCAAGTATCACGCAAGGGACGTGACTCTAACGCATTTCAGTGTGGTGTTCCGCATCACCGCACTGAAATGCATTGTCACGCATTTTAATGGCACTGCCTCTCTGCTGTACCAGCTGCGCTGAAGTAACTGGCTACGCCAGACTGCTAGCGTGTGCCGGCGCCGCCCTGTGACACCTGCTAGAGTTAATGATCTTGTGCACTCACTGCTGCTGCTACAATGTATCTTGATAGCCCTGCAGAAATTCCCGCCCGCGGCGCAGCGCGGGCGCAGCTGAGTCACTCACTACAGCCAGGCCTGACGTCACCCGGCTGAGTGGCAGTCCTGTGCCCATTCAGACACCGTAACCCGCGGCGGGCGGGGCCTGCCCTCAGCAGTGGTTGCGTACTGGCTGGGGGGGGGGGGATGAGACATCACGTCCTGGTTGTGGAGGGAAGTGAGGTCGGATTGGTAGGAACTTAAGCGGGGACTCGTCCTTAGCTGATTTCGAGCTGGGGCTTTTAGCATGCTTGACAGGGAGTCACATAAGAAATCATCACTGCTCACACCCCTCAACACTGTTTCTATTGCAGGTCCTTACCGATCAGTGTGAGTCATGTCATCACTACAAGTATCTCTTGCTTTCCTGCTCCGTGCTTTTCCAACGGGTTCACCTCATTTTAAAAACTGCAGTGTTAATCCTTTCAGCCAATGCTGACATTTTAGCAAACAGCACTTTGCAAACTATGACTTCTGAGCAAATATTGTTAAAAGTGCAACTACAAATCCTTCAATGCAATTTGCTTTTGGCTAACAGTTTAAGACTGACAAAACGTGTCATACAAGACATGGGGCTACTTGCCAGCAACTGCTCTTGCTAGCAGCACCCCGCTGGAGTTGAGGAATATTCAAGGAGACATGAGGAGACAATATGTGACCTGGAACTCACTAGAGATGGGGGATTTGGACACAAATGATGTTGGCAAATAACTGATTGGGAATCTCTACTGACTGATGGGGGTTTGCATGCAACAAATCAGTTTTACATCCTTACACCACTCTAAATCGTGGCATGAAGAGCAGCGATGGAAGTGATGTTTTGCGGGGGCACACAATGTGACGCCTTGTGTAGCCTTCTGCAATATGCCTCATTCATACAAGGGTATGTTGGTAAGCTAATGTTTCTCTGTGCGAAAACTAAAGACTGGGCATTGCCATTGTGGCTATCCAGCACTGCTGGTGTCCCTGATCTTATCGCTGTCCCATAATCCTTTCCCTATCAAATACAGTCTGCTGTGGAGTCTTTTTGTCAGGCACACACCCATGTTTATTTTCCCCTTTTCCACGTTCTTGGCCCATATGCTCTACCATTACAACAGCAGATAAAACCCATGCAGGCCTGTCCTGGTCTGATAGTATTTTCTGCAGCTCATCAGTTCTTCGTGTCACTGCATCTCTACTACCACCATCCCCTACTAAGGCTATCCATTAACTTCACCTCGGCATCAACACTGTTTGAAAAGCGATACACAGCAGATTTGATTTGACCTGCGCAGGAGCTTGCTGAAAGTTGCCGCGCTTGCACCTGGCGCCTGTGCAGATCTGTAGATAACGAGGGACAGCCGTGTAATCGAGCAGGTGCTATCAAACATAAGGGATGCACAAAAGGAAGCAAACTTCTCCTCAAGAGCTTCGCACATTAATCATCTCACCTGCCACGCTGAAGAGGAGCATGTTCTTACCATTAACAAGCTATTACAAGCAGGCTTGTACAACTGCGCTGAGTCCTGACGGGGGAAGCGAGGTTGTTGGTAACCCTTTCGGAGGGCGCTGAAAGGTGCGCAGCTATTGTTAACATATTTTCAAGGTTTCTTGGCCTCCACAGTTATTGTATCTGTCAATCTGGGCCAAAGTTTCTTCCTTCTTTCAAACCCACTAACCGCTTCCCTCCTCCCTCCTCCCCCCGCCCCCATTGGCGTTACATTTGGTCACCTGTGAAGGAGAATGGCGGAGAATTAAAGCAGCATTCCTTTCACCCTCTCCCTCCCTCATTTTACGGTCATGAGAAACGCTTCCTTTGCAAAGGATGGGGGCGGAGAGCTGTGACCACAGAACTGTGACTAATATTGGAATTTAGCAAGAAATCAGCTCCGGTTTCACGAAACGGTGTTTCATGTTTGGGAGCCCTTGCCGCTATTAAGCTCCCGATGAATGACTGGGAAGAATGGGCTGTTTTGTTTTGCCATTTCATCTTTTCTTTCACCGCAGGTTTTCGGGCTGGTGATAATGAGGGGTGTCATGCAGTCACATAGCACACCATTTACTCTCACTGACAGGGTCACGCTTGTTAGCTGAGAAGACAGGGCTCCAGCATAGGTGAACATGTCATATTCTTCTTTGTGGGATTCAGTCACTCAGATAGTTTTGTAGAGGAACAAATACATTCAGTTTCATTCCAGGGGTGCTTGTAACACTTTAAAAACACAAACATAAAGATGACTAATATATGATAGCCAGGAATATAAACCATTTAAGTATCATATATGTATATG
This sequence comes from Calotriton arnoldi, assembly GCA_963921515.1. NCBI lineage: Eukaryota > Metazoa > Chordata > Amphibia > Caudata > Salamandridae > Calotriton > Calotriton arnoldi. Next base: position 169,126 of record CAWUFW010013393.1, on the reverse strand, counting down.
TTATAGTTCATGTGGTGAGACTAGTGAGTTGACAACACTGTGTGTGCAATGGTGCGCAAGTTATAGCAATTTGAAGGTGGTGCGTAAATAAAAAATTCAAGGTATAACTATACCTGTAGAACTTCTAATCTTTGTGTAGTTTCAGTTTGGTTTGTATAGAAAGAAAACATAAAGTTATAGTAATTTGAAGGTGGTGTGTAAATTATACATTTAAGATATAACTATACCTTTAGGATTTCTAATGGTTGTGGAGTTTGTTTGGTTTTCCTAATTATAACAAAGCTTTAAAATTTGTTTTCTTCATTGAATTTCAATCTTTTTAAAAATTTTAATCAAAAAGTGTTTCAAATTGTTGTGTCATAGAGTACAATGGAGGAGACGGTCGTTGAATGTAGTGTCATACAGTGGAGGGTCATAGAGTAGAGTGGAGTGCCTTAGACTGGAGTAGTGAAGAGTGGAATAACGTGGACTGGAGTGGCGTAGAGTCGAGTCGAATAGAGTGGAATAATGTAGATTCGAATGTTGTAGAGTGGAGTTGCGTAGAGGGGAGTGGCATACGTAAGAGTGCCATAGAGTGGAATGGCATAAAGTGGAAAAGCATAGATTGGAGTGGTGTGGAGTGGAGTGGCATAGAGTGGAGTGCCATACAGTGGAGTGGCATAGAGTAGAATAGCATAGAAAGGAATGGCGTAGAGTGGAGTGGCATAGAGTGGAGTGGCATAGGGTGGAGTGGCATAGAGTGGAGTGGCATAGAGTGGAGTGGCATAGAGTGGAGTGCTGTAGAGTGGAATAGGGTAGAGTGGAATGGCATTGAGTGGAATAGCGTAGAGTAGAGTGGCATAGAGTGGAGTGTTGTAGAGTGGAATAGCTTAGAGCAGAGTGGTGTAGAGTAGAGTGGCTTAGAGCAGAGTGGCCTACAGTATAGTGGCGCTGAGTGGAATGTTGTAGAGTTGGGTGCTGTATAGTCAAGTGGCGTTGAGTGGAGTACCATAGAGTGGAGTGGTGTAGATCTATAACCTTCTGGAAAATGGCGGCAAAAGGACTGGACAAAAATATACAAACGAACTATCTGTAGCAGTCCAGAACTGAACGGTCTGCTCAAATTTTCAAATAGCACAGCTATCTGTTATTTTATTGTTTGTAAATTTTTACAATAATATTTTAGTGTACAATCTGATACTTTTTAAATCTAATCATCGACGACTGTTCAAGTGTATGATTGTGTCATGTACGTACTTCTTGTATTGTTAAGAATTCCTAACTTAATTTATAATGTACTATGGTGGTTCGCATACCCTTTTATGATTTTTAATGAAATCAAATAAAAGTATTATGACTGGTGTCCTTGGAGATTGTTACCGGGTGATGATGCAACTGTGTTCTGCTGGCAATCCAGAACGGCCAGTCCAGCTTCAGTTGCAGTTGATCTCAGGGAGCTTCCAGGGGTCGATATCTGCTACTTAAATAAATGGATTAAAACGCATTTAATGGAGTCATCTTTCACTACAAAAATGGCGAAGAGGATGGGATTTTTTTTTTTTACAGAGTTTTATATAGTGCGAACTTGACCCAAAGGTATCGGGTATCAGATCACTTTACATAGCACCAGTTGCGTTACATGAGGACACATTCATTTTTGTTAGGCACGGGGAGATTAAGTATTTGCCAAGAATCACAGGATGTTCAGCGTCATTGCCGAGACTCAAACCCAGTTCCCCAGATTCGAAGTCGACCGCCCTAGCCGTTAGGCCAACTCCTCTTAAGAAGACTCCATCCATGATGAAATTCTTTTGAAAACGATTTTCGCAAGGTATGAAAATCGCAACATCAGATTACGGTCCCCGAAGCTCAGAAAAAGGATTGATACAGTGCCGCATGCCTGGAGGCCAGCGCTGCAGTACGTGAGTTTCTATGTTTGGGATTTGGTGCTATTTGGGAGCATCGGCGGATTGACCAAACTGTTCTCGGCGTCGTTGGGATCTTTGAAACACTTGACATTCACGTGCAGCACTGTGGCAGTCTTTGTTTGCATTTGAAAGGAGGCACTCGACCTACCTGGCAACCATGGAAGCGTTCCATTTCCTGACGCGCTCCAAGTCTTCGGCGATTTTACGGCGTGAGGTAGTTCCGGATGATTCGAACCACCCCGGTGAATGCTGGGACACTCTATGTCACTGCGCATACGTGCCGCCATCTTGGTGGATACTATTATATCTAGGCAACAGTGATCAGGGCATTTTTGCCGGAGCATGTATCAAAGTGCATTTTTCTTAAGTGACCTGCATCGGAACATTTCTGCAGTTTCTTTTTTGTGAACTTTGCTGTTACTTCTGTCAGCTACGTGAGGACACAACACAAATTACGGTGGGTCACGTGTTGTTTTTTTTGTGAAAGGCTGCAAGAAAAAAAAAAGAAAAGAAGATGCAAAATGAATAGTACTGTCAGAGCATCCAATTTACATGCCAAAGAGCATAAAATTGTGAATTTTTAGGAAAAAAAAACAGATTAATTGCAAGGACACTTTGGAAAATAATTTATATGAGGTTATCTCAATAGAGATACTTATGGAAATGGCAGTACAGAATATTCCTCCTCCACCATTTTTTTTACAGGAACCAGGGTCACCCCTCATGCAGTTGGAAGATTGGAAGCAATCATTTGTGACTTACTTAGAAGTGATTGGAGGTGATGTATACATTGCAAAGAGGAAATTAGCAATTTTGAAAAATTGTTTAGGTGTAGAGGGTAGGAAAGTGTTAAAAACCTTACCAACATCTGTGGGCAGAGATGCTGATGGTTCAGGGGACGAAGCAGATGTATATGAAGATGCTTTGCTGACTTTAGAGGGGAACTATGGAAAGAAATTGAGCCTTGTAGTCGAAAGACATAAGTTCTTTTCCCGAGGTCAAGAAACTGGAGAATCGATTAGTCAATATGTTGCTACATTGCGTAGATTAGCGGTTACATGCAAGTTTAAAGATCTTAGAGATGAGATCATAAGGGATCAAATGATAAATAGGTTATACAATTTAAGAACACAAGAGAAATTACTTGACTTAAAAGACCCCACTTTGGAAAAAACCATTGATGTAGCTAAACGTATGGAAAACACTTACTGTTATGTAAAGGAGTTGGGGGGTAATGTGTCCAAATCAAATGTTGATACCGAGAAAGTATGTGAAGTCAAGCATGATAAAAGTCAATCGCATTATGTAAAGCGAAGTAGAAACATAAAAGGTAGGCAAAATGTACCAAGAAAAAGAATTTGTTTTAGATGTGGTAGTGACAGACACACAGCAGAGGCAAGCTACTGTCCAGCCACTACTAATACATGCTTTAAATGTAACAAAACAGGACATTTTGCAAGAGTATGCAAAATGAATGATCATAAAAAAGAAAGGAATTCCGTAAATACTTTAGGAAACATCAGTAAATGTCCAGATAATAGGGATAATGACACCACAGATGAAGATGAAATTGAAATATTAATGATCACAGAGTATTCATCTCAACCATGTAATATTTCAGAGGTGTCAGGAGGTAATTACTCTCCCCCGAAATGTGATGTATTAGTAAATGGTGAGAAAGTACAGTTTTGGGCAGATTCTTGTTCACCGTTCACTATCATTGATAAGTATACATGGGAAAGGCTCGGAAAACTCAAATTGAATCCCAAAGATGTTGAACCAGAAGGTTATAATGGGGACAAGTTACCCATAATGGGTTATGTCATAGTTGAGTTATTGTTTCAAGACAGGCATGCGGTGGCTAACGTCTACATAGTTGAGAAAGGAAAGTCACTTTTAGGTTGGAAAGAGCAGCGCACGTTAGGGATGATATTAGATCCAAATCATCCACAACAGGTATTGTTAACTCAAGATGTTAACGAATGGATGAATACATTTCCCAAATTATTTAATGGAAATTTGGGTTGTCTAAAAAAATTTGAACACAAAATTATTCGCAAACAAAATGCCAAACCAATAGTTCACAAAGTAAGAAATGTTCCACTAAGTATGAGAGAAGCACTCAAGTGTGAATTAAAAAGATTGTGTGACAATGATGTAATTGAGCCTATTGAAGCTTCAGAATGGCTTAGTCCGGTTGTGATTGCCATGAAACCTAACGGCAAGATCTGCATGTGTGTGGATGTGAGAGATTTAAACAAATGTATATGGATAGATGGCCATCCGTTACCCCGGATTAATGAAATGTTTGCGGGTGTATCTGGGGGTAGGTATTTCACCATATTAGACTTATCCAATGCTTGCCATCAGGTGAAATTGCACGCAGAATCTAAGCACTTAACCTCATTTATCACACTTGAAGTGGCATTTCAGTTTAAACGCATGCCATTTGAGCTGGCATCAGCGGTATTCCAAAGAGTGATGCAAACCACACTGGGTAACATGAGAAATGTCTTAGTATTTCAAGACAATGTTTTAGTTTGGGGCAAGGATATGTATCACCATAACAAAGTGCTAAACAAACTTTTAACAAAATTAGAAAATGCGGGGGTGGCAATAGGATTAGAAAAATGTAAATTTTCTCAAGAAGAGGTAGAATACTTGGGACATACCTTGACATTCAGTGGAGTTAAGCCAAAACATAATTTGGTGGAGGTTTTTGAAATGGCTCCTGCCCCTCGTGATAAAGATCAACTTAGATCGTTCCTTGGGCTGGCGGAGTATTACGCAAAATTTGTACATCATTTTGCAGAAAAGGTACATGTTTTACGAAATATAATGAAGAAAGGTGCCACATATACTTGGACAGAAGAATGTCAAAATGCTTTTGATTCTATAAAGAAAGAAATAGCCAAAGCTGTAACTCTTAAACCGTTTGAGCCAGATCACAAAACTATTGTTGTCACTGATGCTAGTGGATATGGCTTAGGAGCGGTATTAATGCAAAGGGACCATGGAAGGGAAAGAGTAGTGGCATTTGCGTCAAGAGCTTTAAAAGGTGCAGAGAAATCTTACTCTGTCATAGAAAAAGAGGCCTGGCATGTTGGTGGAGAGTACAACATTTCAGAATTTTTGTATGGGGCACCCAGTTCGAATTACGAACAGATCATAAACCTTTGGTGGATTTGTTTTCCACATTCGGTACAGAAAAAGCCACACCTCGTATAGCAAGGTGGTTACATTGTTTACAAGAATATAATGTTTCTGTACAGTATGTTCCAGGAATTAGAAACATAAACGCAGATTGCATGTCCAGATTACCACTTGAAAATGGACTGTGTGAGAAGGAGGATGAGTGGAAGGTTGCTGAAATCTCAGATGTGTGTCATGCCATAGATGAAAAAGAATGGAAAGAAGCGGTAGTAACTGATCCCATGTTAGAAAAAGTAATAGATAAGTTAACCAAAATTGATGGAAGAATGCATGACGAGGATCTTGCTCCCTATAAACATGTATGGGAAGAGTTATCAGTCATGGATGGTATAGTAAAAAGAGCTGATAAGTTGGTTATACCGGAGTCTTTACATAATAGATTGATGGTGATGATGCACGAGGGCCACGGGGGAATGTCTGCCATGAAAAGAAAAATTAGGATGGATTTCTGGTGGCCAGGAATGGATAAGCAAATAGAAAGATTTGTCATGGATTGTGTTGAGTGCAATTGTAGTGACAAATCACATCTTTTGCAAGAAACTACAATTAATCCTGTGGAATGGCCCAAAAGAGCTTGGGAAAAATTGGCTATGGATATATGTGGTCCCTTTGAGTGTTTGGGATTGAATGAAAGATTTGACATTGTGTTGATGGATTATTACTCATAATGGCCAGAAGTTGCTTTTATGCGTGAGGTGAAAACTTCAAATGTTATTGCATTTTGCGAAGATATTTTCCGTAAAGAAGGTTGTCCTGTAGAAATTGTGACTGATAATGGCCCTCAGTTTGTATCTGAGGAATTTAAAGTTTTTCTAAAAAAGTGGGGCATCAAACAAACCAGAACTCCTGTATATCACCCCAGGGGTAATGGTCTCATCGAGCGCTTTAACCGTGTGTTGGGTGAGAGTATACAATTAGCCATTTCCAGCAGCATTTGTTGGAGAAAGCAGGTGAAGGAAATGTTGCGGAACTGTAGAACAACTCCACATACTGTAACGGGTGAGACGCCTTTCTGTTTATTGAAGGGAAGAGTACCTTGCACTGTAACTGTTTCTGCATGGATGGAAAGGCATGGGAGGAGAAAAGTAAAAGAAAATGAAATACGTGAAAGGGTGGAAGGTTACCAATCACAGTACAAACAAATACATAATGATAAGATTTTAAGATTTAATAGGAGATTTTCAAAAGGGATGTTGGTGAAGGTGTTAGTTGGAAAGGTGATCAAGAAAGGATTCTCAAAATGTTCTGATCCTATGAAAGTTATGGAAACACAAGGTAATTCTGTGTTGTTGTCGGATGGTAAGTGGTGGAATACTAGGAGAGTTGTGGTGTTTTTCAGGATGGAGGAATCTGAATGCTTGAGAAGGAATGTGTGCCTTGACACGGATAACGATGGTGGAATCAAGGCTAGAATGAGTGAGAGATTAAGACGGAAACCCGAGTGGCACAAGAACTATGTTTAAGAATATAATTTAAGTATTGTTCATGCATGTAATGTTTAGTTAATTAAAAATATATATATTTATAAGAAAGGAGATGTGTTATGTTTTGTATAGTAATCACCAGGTTGCATCCTGGTATAGAACCATAATGGTGTCCTTGGAGATTGTTACTGAGTGATGATGCAACTGTGTTCTGCTGGTGATCCAGAACAGCCAGTCCAGCTTCAGTTGCAGTTTATCTCAGGGAGCTTCCAGGGGCCGATATCTGCTACTTAAATAAATGGATTAAAATGCATTTAATGGAGTCATCTTTCATTACAAAACAGTTGAAGTATGGTATCAACACTTAACACATGTAGAGTCAAAGCACAACTCCAGCCACTGTAAAGAAATTCAAAACATTGACAACATTGCAAAGAAATCTACATATCGGTGACCGAGTACCTGCCTGGTCAGACCGCATATACAGGGACTGCGCTGCAACACAATATACAGTCATACATAATACGGAGTGATATTGCTAAAGGCGGATGCAATCAGGTTTTGAAAGAGCAGCAAATAGTGACAGCAAATTACAAGATAATATTGCGATAAGAAGTGCTGCAAGGCAGAGAGCAGCTGGGTATCAGACAGTACAAAGAGATGCCTAAAGACACAGCAAGTCAGATACAAGAGATTACCAGGGATGAATACTGAGAAATATGCCATGGTGTGGAGTGGAGTAGCTCCAGAAGAAGTGCCCGGGGTTGTGTTTATGGAGCTGTTCCTACCTGGAGCAGCACGCCATCAAAGCTGATGGGTGGCGGCTCAGAACAACTCCAGAGGTCTTCAGAAAAGTGAAGAGATCCCATGGAGACCAAGACTTAGCTCACAGTTCCAACGATTGGTATAGAGGACCCAGATGCCAGAACAGCACAGGGCCTTAGAGATGGTATGCATGAAGCAGGTCCCAGGGAACAGCAGACAGTATCGAAGAGACCTCCACTCTTAGTGTCAGCCAATCACGCAAATGGTTATAATGCCACTGCTTTCCTGAAACTACCACCACCGTTTGATACTGCCAAAAAGCAAATTATTGGCGATAGATGGACTGCTTGGATAGAGACATTTGATGATTTTATTGATGCACTTGAAGAGACTGATAAAATGATTATCAATTATCTCAAAAAGCTTGCTGCTAATGGCGTGAAAGACATTATAAAGAAAATGCTGTGAACTGATGAAGAAGTCACATACCATCAAATTAAACAAGTGTTGAATCTCAAGTTTAATCCAATGCCAAATGTTGATTACGAATGACACATCTTCAACCAAGAATGCCAGATAGTTGGTGAAACCACTCATGAATTTGTGGAGAGACTCAATACACTCATCAGACATTGTAAGTTCAATGAATTTAATGATGAAGAAGCAATGCTTCTGAGAGTTATTGATGAATGCTTGTCAGATTCATTCAGATGATGAGTGCTGAGAGAAACTCTTAGTCTGGAGTGAGTGCTTATGGTTGCCGGAGCTGACGAGCATGCTGATACACAAGCTGCTGACATGGATTCTGGAGGTGACCAGAACGAATCCATCATGAGTCTGAAAAGTAAGTAAAAAGACTAAAGGACACAAAGTGATGTCTACACGTAAAAAGAAGTTGTGTTTTAGATGTGGATTCTCGTTTCCGCACAAAGGTAAATGTACCACTCTTAGACAGATATGTAAAGTCTGTGGGAAGGAGAACCATTTTGTGACAGTCTGCAAAGTGCAGGAAAAAGTAAGTGTGTCACGGCGCAAAGACAAAATGGCCACCAGAACATTCCAGAAGCCATATTTGACACACACCAACAAGGCCAAGCGACTACATCAGTTAAGACAAATCAACACTGAACGAAGTTGATCGTCATCTAAATCATTGCCAAATAGTTCTTCTGTATCAGTATCAAGTGAAGGGATGAAAATGATTGTGCCATGTTGATGCTTACTACAGAAAAGCATGTGCATGTTGATTTGGCTGCTTGTGAAGAAAAATGTCAGTCAAAGAAACATCGACATGTAAAAACACTGAAGTCATTCAAACATTGTCCAAAAATTACATTGACAGTAAATGGTTGTTCGATACCTTTCATTATCGACAGTGGTGCATCAACAAACATTATGCCTGAGCAGAAATACAATGAACCATCTCCATTGCTGCAACATATGCAATTGAAAGCCAAAGTGTACACTTGTGCTGCATCAATGCCCTTAAAAAGTCAAGGTTCATTTGTAGCGACAATGAAACACAAGAAAACGAAGGTACAAGCACCCATCCATGTGCCTCAGGGCACTGCGCCAATTGCCTGTCTGCTCAGTTTCAGCACAGCTTCTGATATGGGACTGATTTCTGTGAATTACAACATGAATGCTCACAATGAAATAGTAAGTTGGTTCCCTTTGTTATTTCATGGTTTGAGATAACTTAAGACTATGAAAGCAAAGTTGCATATTAATGAGGACGTCTGTCCTGTTGCTTAGAGACATAGACAAATTGCTTTTCATTTGCAAGAAGCTGTTGAAAAAGAACTTAAAGCGTTACTTATGCATGACATTATTGAGCATTCAACTGGTCCAAAGCCATAGGTTTCTCCCATAGTGGTAGTGCCTAAAAAGGAAAGTGAAGGAGCTGTACGCATATGTGTCGACATGCGCAGTCAAACAAGGCAATTGAATGAGAATGACATCCAGTTCCCAATATTGCTGACATGATAATGCAATTAAATGGGAAAAAGGTCTTCTCTCACCTTGATTTAAATAAAGGTTATCATCAGTTAGAACTTGAAGAAAATTGCAGGTGCATTACAACCTTTTCTACACAAGTTGGTCTGTTTGGATACAAAAGACTGAGTTTTGGTGTGCCATCCACTGCCCAACTGTTTCAAGACATCATTCAACGTATCATACAGCCTGACATGAATGTGTTCAATCACAGTGATGACATATTGGTTTTGGAGCTATACAAAAGAACATGATAAAGCTCTTACACAAGTATTTTGTTTGCTTGCTGAAGCAGATTTGACTTTGAATAGAGGCAAATATAAGTTCTATAAGACAAAGCAAAAATTATTTGGCCATATCTTTTCTGATGGGGGTATGACACCAGATCCTGCTTAAGTGCAAGCGCTGTCAAATGCTGATCCCCACAAGATGTTTCCATGGTGCGTTCATTTCTTGGACTGGCCACTTACTGTTCCCGATACCTACAAGACTTTGCCACTGTAAGTGCTTTCTTGAGAGACTTAAATAAACAGAATGTTTCATTTCATTGGTCACATGAATGTGCGAAAAGCTTAAAAATAATTAAACAAGGCATTAAGAGTGCTATGGAAATGGTGTACTAAGCTTCATACAGAAGTTGTTGTAGGTGCTAGCCCCATCGGGTTAGGCGCTCTCCTTGGACAGCACAGCAGACACTTGAATGCTCAAAGGCATATTGTGGCATATGCACATAGAAGTTTATCTCAGAAAGAACATGCTTACTCATAACCTGAAAACGATAGCTTAGCTGTGGTATGGGCTTGTGAACATTTCCATGTCTTCCTGTATGGTAAGCCTTTTACGCTAGCAACGTATCATCAAGCTTTACTGACTGCAATTGGTAATCGAAAGGCCAAAATGCCTTCTTCCATTGAATACTAGGGACTACGGTTACAAGAATATAATTACACCATTGTGCATCATCCAGGGAAAGATCAGAACCCTGCTGACTACTTTTCCAGAGTTCCTATGCAAGGTCACTGTACTCCCTCCAAGATGGCTGAGGCCTATATCAATTTAATTGTAAAATAAAACACACCAGCGTCTATTTCATTATCCCAGATTATCACTGCCACAAGCTATGATAGTGACATTTTAAAGCTGAAGGATATAATTGCACATCAGTCATGGATCCAACACCCTTGACCGCTCACCAGTGATGGTGAATACCAAAAATACTAAAATGTCAAGGATGAACTGTCTATAACTCAAGAAGAAGTTATCCTACGAGGGTCGAGAATTCTGATTCCGGAGAGCCTGAGACAGAAAATAATTGAAGTTGCCCATGAAGGACATTGTGGAATCTTTGCCGCAAAACGAGCGCTCCAAAATAGTGTCTGGTTTCCTCATCTTGATGACAGGGTTGAAAAGGCCTGTCATCTATGCAACTGCCTTTCATCAAAAAACTGCTCACTACACCTTGAGCATGTCAAAACTCCCAAAGCATGCATGGGAGAGAATAGCCATTGACTTTTTTTGTCCTCTCGACAATGGACATCACCAGCTGGTGATTATGGATCAGTATTCACGATTTCCATTCATTGAAGATCTTTCATCTAGTGCACAAGAAAGCGTCACTGAAAGACTAGATGACATCTTTATGACATTAGGTGTTCCAGCCATACTGAAGTCCGACTATGGCCCGCCTTTTAATATTCAAGAGTTCAAAAATTTCTTTGAGCATTTGAATATAAAGCATTAAACGAGCTAGGTTTTGTGGCCGCAGGCCAACTGTCTTTTAGAGCGGTTTATGGGTACACTAAAGAAAGTAGTGCAGCATGCTAATCGTGAAAAGCTTGATTTGAAAACTGTGTTGAATTCTACATTGAGAGCTTATTGTTCAACATCGCATTGGACCACAGGTGAAAGTCCTGCAACATTGATGTTTGGAAGAGCAATGAACACCCAGTTGCTTCAATGGATCAATAGGAGAAAGAGAGATGAGAAAGCAACTCATGAGATATACTTGGTGAGCAAACAGAAGATGAAAACATATGCTGACTAAAGACGATATGTGAAGATCATTATCTTTAGGAAAGGAGATTGAGTGCTTGCTCGACAGATGCAGAGAAGAAAATCTGATGCTCCATTCGATGCAAAACCTTTTCAAGTGGTGCATACCAAGGAACACATGGTGACTGCCCAGTGCCCTGGGAAGTCTATTACCAGAGACTCTTCTCACTTTAGGCCTTGAACTAGTTGTTCATCAGATCTAACTGTTGAAGGAGAGATTGGATCTGAACCATCAGTGACTGCTGTTACATCTACACCGTTGACACAGATCATGGACATTGGTGATGACAGTTCCCAGTCTCCGAGAACAAGATCAGGTCAAACAAATAAAGCGCCAAAAATATTGATTGAAGAGATTTGATTGTATATGTCTATCTCTCTATATATTTTGTAAAAAAACTGCAATTTTCAATTTAACAGAGGGGGAGATGTAGTGTCTTGCAAGTTAGAAATTATGGAAATCTTTTGGGTCCTGAGGGACTCTGTAGAACTGTGACGTAAGTATTAGAGCGGAATGCATTGAAGGCTGGTTTAGAATGTGGGGTTCGCAGTTACATGAGACAAATAAAGATGTGTAAAACCAAGCTCTGTGTGTGGCGTAGTCATTGGTGGGTACCCAGGCTGTGGCTACAGCATCATACATTTGAGTGTCATAGACTAGAGTAGAGTGGAGTTGTGTAAAGTGGAATGGCGTAAGGTGGAGTTGTGCACAGTGGAGTGGTGTACAGTGGTGTAAAGTAGTGGAATAGCATAGATTGGAGTGGCATAGAGTGGAATAGCAACTAGTAGAGTGGCCTAGAGTGAAATAGCATAGAGTGGAATGGCATAGAGTGGAGTGGCATAAAGTGGAGTGGCATAGAGTAGTATAGCGTAGAGTACAATGCCATAGAGTGGAGAGGTGTAAAGTGGAGAGGCATAGATTGGAGTGGCATAGAGAGGAATAGTGTACAGTGGAATGGCGAAGAGTAGTGTGGTGTAGAATGAGTCATGTAAGGTGGAGTGGCGAACAGTAGGGTGGTGTAAAGTGGAGAGGCTTAGAGTCAAAAAGCTTAGAGTTGAGTGGCGCACAGTGGAGTGGAGTAGACTGGAGTGGCATACAGTGGAGCATCGTGGAGTGTAGTAGAGTGGGGTAGCGTAGAGTGGAGTGGCATAGAGTGGAATAGCATAGAGTGGTGTAGAGTGGAATGACATACAGTGGAGTGGCGTGCAGTAGCGTAGAGTGGAGTAGCATAGAGTGAAATAGCATAGAGTGGAGTGGCATAGAGTGGTGTAGAGTGGAATAGCATAGAGTGGAATGACAGAGTGGAGTGAGAAAAAGGGGAGTGGAGTAGAGTGCAGTGGCATAGAGTGGAGTGATATAGAGTGGAATAGCATAGAATGAAGTGGCGTACAGTGGAGTGGCATAAAGTGGAATACCGTAGAGTAGAGTGGTGTAGAGTGGAGTTGCATAGAGTGGAGTGGCGCAGATTGGAGTGGGGCAGATTGGAATAGCATAGAGTCGAGTGGGGCAAAGTGGAGTGGTGTGGAGTGGCATACAGTGGAGTGGAATAGGGTGGAATAGCATAGAGTGGAGTGGCATAGGGTAGATTAGGGTAGAGTAGAGTGGCTTAGAGTGGAGTGGCGTAGAGTGGAATAGCGTGGAATAGCGTACAGTGAAGTGTCCTACAGTGGAGTAGGGATGAGTGGCATACAGTGGAATAGCATAAAATGGAGTGGCGTATAGTGGGTGTCATAGAATGGAGCGGCCTATAGCAGAGTGGTGTACAGTCGAGTGGAGTGCAGTGATGTAGCGTGGAGTGGCCTGACATAAAGTGGAGTGATGTGTTATAGAGTGGAGTGGAGTGGCGTGTTATGTCATTGAGTGTAGTTTAATGACAAAATGGCGGAAAGGATGTAGATGAAAATTTGCAGGAATATAGATTATGAGGTGGAAAGGGCCCTTTTTTACAGTATGCCTAAATTGGTTTAGTAGTGTTAAAGTTAAAATGCAAAAAGATGTAGTCATGTATTGTGCGATGGCATACCTCTGTAAAGAAAACTGTATATAATTGGGTAGGAAAGCCCTTATAAAATCATTAGGTAGCCATATTGTTTAGGCCACACTTAGGGCCTCATTATGATGTCGATCGCAAAGGATTCTGACCGACTCCTTATCGGAATCGTTTCCGACCGACTCGTGTTTGGAGAGTCTAATTAACTGATTACGATGGTTCCTAACACCGTTCGGAAACTCTCCCATTGACCTCAATGGGAGCTTGTGTTCCAACTGAGAACACAGGCTCCCATTGAAAAAAGGGGTAGTTGTGGAAAACCTTGCACCCTGTGGAGGGCACCCCAAGGTGCCTGCCACACTGTACATAGTCTGAAAGAGGGGTCCCATGGGTACCCCCACGGGCCCCTACTGGAGCCCTCAGGGTGAAGGGGGGCCTGCTAAGGGCCCTCAAAGTCAGTTTCTAACAGCCTTTTCGTGTTGGACATTCTGACTCAGAAAGGGTGTCAGAATCTGACATCGTAATCGGTCGGTTGGAAACGCTGTCCATTGAGCTGTACGAATCGGCTCTAACTGACTCGGATTCTCCGAATGCCGGTCAGAACCGATTCAGAATGACCGAACGGTTACCTTCCATCTTAATCGGTCGGTCGGAAATGTTTCCGAGTCGGTCGGAAACATGGGTTCCGACACAGGTTAGGAAAATCCGAATGCCATTCGAAGCCTTTCCGACTGACATCGTAATGAGGCCCTTAGTCTGTGTTCTGGGTTTTAAGTGCAAATATTGTGTACTACTTTATTATAGCTGCATACAAAGGAATGAAGCACTTTGGGGAGTATGTATAGCTAAGGAAATTTTGTTTTATTAGTTAATACAATGAAAAAAAGTTTTCTTTTTCAAGCCTACACATGGAGTGACGAGTATAATTCTGTACCTTGTTTTTGTATCACCTTTGGTGGTTTTTCTGTTTCGAATCACCATTATTCATTTGTGTCTTGGACATATATATATATATATATATATATATATATATATATATATATATATATATATTATCTACAGACAGAACAGAATTTTCTGATTGCACACTGTGTGTTTTATAAGAATCTTTTTAACACATAACAGTATATTTATTTATATGGTGTATATATATTTTTTGCTTATTTATTGAAGGCGCATCTAACTTTGCACATATTTATATATTGTTATATATATATTTCTTCTGTAGTACTATGCTGCTGACAGTAACTCTATACTTTCTATGCATTTGCACTTTGACTGCATGTCGTCATTTCCTGGTACCTATCACTTTAAATGTCGTATCTCCATAATGCAATGCGTCATGTGATCAAGACCCGAGTGGGGGTCGAAACGCGTAATGGCGGACTTGCTGGCATTCTAATAAACAGCATTGGATTTGCACAAAGAACCTGGGGTCTGCTGTCGTCTTTTTAGGTCCGTGAGAGGCTTCTCTGGAGGACGAATCGAATATATATATATATATATATATATATATATATATATATATATATATATATATATATATATATATATTATCTACTGGCGGTCGCCAGTAGATAGTTATAGTTAGGACCTATTTTCCATAGGAAATTCACAACATTCTATTTGAAATAACTTTGGCGCCGGTTGACGAATCTTCGCGAAATTTTCAAAACTCGTGGGGCGCTCCGGTCCGCACCTATCCTGAAAGTTTCGGGTGATTCGGCAAGCGGGGCCGAGAAAAAGGGGGTCCCAAAACGTGTTTTCCCCATGCAATTTTCCATAGGAAACTTTAGACACAGCTACAGCCCGAACTGCTGAACGGAATTACACCAAATTTGGCAAAGAGGTAGTTCTTGGTTCAGAAAGAACCCTTTTTGTTAAATGGTGTAAATCCGTTCAGTAGTTGCTGAGAAAATCAAAAGTAAAAACACATATATATCTATGGCCGCGGAGGATCCAACCAGGAAGTGTTGGCAGCCATCTTGTGCCTCGGTAGAACCGAGGCACAAGAAATCAGTAAAACAAGTGCGCAAAACGCAAAAAGGGGGCAGGGTAGAAGCCCCCTGACCCCCTAGGCCTGCTCAGGGGGTCCCACAAGGACCCCCAGGGCCAAAAAAAGATTTTTTTTTTTTTTTTAAATCGGCGGAATGCGCTTAGGATACGCGGATCCCGCTGTGAAAAAAAAAAACGAAGCGCGGGCTCCCGCGCTTCGTTGTTATTTGGCCCCCGGGTGGGCCAAGTCCCGGGGGCATGCGGGGGTTAATGAAAAAATTAGGTGGGGGCTTCTAAGGTCCCCCAAGCCCGGGGACCCCCAGGGCTTTGAATTAAAAATGGTGTGGGAGGGCACTCGGCCCTCCCGCAGCCCCGGGGACCGCCACCCCACGGGGCTTCTTTAAAAAAAAAAATTACCTGTGTGTGGGGGGCTCAAGCCCCCCCACACGCCCCGGGGACTGCCACCTCCCCGGGGCACTAAGAATTTTAATGTGGGGGTCCGTTTCGGACCCCCGAGCTCCGGGGACCACCACCTCCCCGGGGCTTGCACATGTTGGGAGGGGGGCCGTGCGGCCCCCCTCCTGGAGCCTGTGATGGCCCTGGGGACCACCACCCCCCAGACCCGGCTCCTGCAGTGTCCCAGGGTGCCCACCCCCGGGACACTGCTGTTTGCTATGACAGGGTGGGAGCCTCGTGGCTGACTAATCTCTTATCCTGAATGGATGCACGTAAATGTTACTGTCGGATGCATTTAAGAACCTCAGATGGGCCTCAGCCGCCGGAGTCCGTCTTCAATCCTTCGCTGTTGCTTCCACAGAGGGACTCAGTGAATACCAAGCCCGATGGCCCCCATAATTACCAGGGTGGTGCAAGCTCGGCGGCAGGGCGGCCGCCTATAGATAAATGCTCCAGGGTTGCCCCAACAGGTGAGCAGCACTCTAGCAACAACACGCTGTAAAAGCCTTTATTAGGTATGGCCGACGTGCCGACTTCCGATTCCTTTAACAGCTATTCCGTCATTTGGCCTGATGCGTTTCGAAGTCTGTAATCTTCTTCCTCAGAGGCTGACGGGAAAGTGTGTGCAAGCCGGTTATAAACAGCGAAAATGAAATGCGCCCATACAGGGTGGAAATTACAGGCACACTTCAAGATCCAGAAGTCTTAGCCCATTGGAGGGCGTGGTATTCTTTAAAAAGGTGTGCCTGTTCAAGCATATATCGAGCCTCTGAGGAAGGAGCCAAAAGGCTTTGAAACACGTCAGACTAATCGACGAGCTGTGGGAGTCATTGATGCATGGAGGCATTTTACCAATAAAGGAACTGCTCCTGAAACATTGTCCGAGTGCGTTTCTAATTGAGGGGTAACCTAGAGCTGGATATAAAAGCGGCAGCCCTTGCTGCTAGAAATGCACCACCCCGATAACTGGGGGCCACGGGACAAGGTATCCAATCTTGCCTTATGTGTGGGACTTTGTTCATGGATTTATGATGCGTCTGTGCGTGGAGGCCCATTGAGGGCTTTTTATAAACAGCGAAAATGAAATGCGCCCATACAGGGTGGAAATTACAGGCACACTTCAAGAGCCAGAAGTCTTAGCCCATTGGAGGGCGTGGTATTCTTTAAAAAGGTGTGCCTGTTCAAGCATATGTCGAGCCTCTGAGGAAGGAGCCGAAAGGCTTTGAAACGCGTCAGGCTAATCGACGAGCTATGGGAGTCATCGACGTATGGAGGCATTTTACCAATAAAGGAACTGCTCCTGAAACATCGTGCAAGTGCGTTTCTAATTGAGGGGTAACCTGGAGCTGGATATAAAAGCGGCAGCCCTTGCCACTAGAAATGCACCAACCTGATAACTGGGGGCCACGGGACAAGGTATCCAATCTTGCCTCATGTGTGGGACTTTGTTCATGGATTTATGATGCTTCTGTGCGTGGAGGCCCATTTTGGGCTTTTTATAAACAGCGAAAATGAAATGCGCCCATACAGGGTGGAAATTACAGGCACACCTCAAGATCCAGAAGTCTTAGCCCATTGGAGGGCGTGGTATTCTTTAAAAAGGTGTGTCTGTTCAAGCATATGTCGAGCCTCTGAGGAAGGAGCCGAAAGGCTTTGAAACGCGTCAGGCTAATCGACGAGCTGTGGGAGTCATCGACGCATGGAGGCATTTTACCAATAAAGGAACTGCTCCTGAAACATCGTGCAAGTGCGTTTCTAATTGAGGGGTAACCTGGAGCTGGATATAAAAGCGGCAGCCCTTGCCGCTAGAAATGCACCACCCCGATAACTGGGGGCCACGGGACAAGGTATCCAATCTTGCCTCATGTGTGGGACTTTGTTCATGGATTTATGATGCTTCTGTGCGTGGAGGCCCATTGAGGGCTTTTTATAAGCAGCGAAAATGAAATGCGCCCATACAGGGTGGAAATTACAGGCACACTTCAAGATCCAGAAGTCTTAGCCAATTGGAGGGCGTGGTATTCTTTAAAAAGGTGTGCCTGTTCAAGCATATGTCGATCCTCTGAGGAAGGAGCCGAAAGGCTTTGAAACGCATCAGGCTAATCGACGAGCTGTGGGAGGCATCGACGCATGGAGGCATTTTACCAATAAAGGAACTGCTCCTGAAACATCGTGCGAGTGCGTTTCTAATTGAGGGGTAACCTGGAGCTGGATATATATATATATATATATATATATATATATATATATATATATATATATATATATACATACACACATATATGATTATTTTTCTAAGTGTTCCCTTTCCCTGTTTTCTTTTGTTAAGGTTACTAAGTGTACAGATAATTGTATGTTTTTGTTTGTACTTTGTGACACTATGTCCTGATAATGGCCCTGGTCAATTCTACATCTGGACTGAAACGTCGTCCTATATTCAATTAATATGGACTGCTAGAAATCTTTGAAAGTGTTGTGATTATATAATTTAATTAATTTGTGCTCAGATTCAACTACCCTTATTACTTTTTTGTTGAATCAGTGGCAGCCAATTACCCTGTATATTTTATATCTGTATTATGAGTGTTGCTTTAGAAATGTTATTTTTTTATTAAAACCTTTTTTTACTAACTTTTGACATTGTGTATGTAAATTCAGTGTCCCATAATACCGTAGTAGGGATTAATTGGGTAAGATTAGAATTTCTTTGTGGATTACTTTACTGTTTGCTCTTGGGTGTTGTGTGTTTCGTGTGTTAGGCTTATTATTTTTATCATACATGTGTTCTAATTCAATTACATAGCATCATTCTTGGTGGCTGATGCTATCCCAAGTGAACCACATGTGAGGTCATAAGCAGTGCATGGCGGGGCACAAGTTATAGTTAGTGGTGAATTTCTGTATTTATTTTTAGTTCAAAACGTTAATGTTAATGTCATCATTGACACATTTTCTTAACTATAACATTAGCTTAACCTTTTTTTTCAGTGAATTTCTAAGGTGATTATAAACAAAAACAGATCTTTTTAGCACATCTAACTGTAACGTTACTTTAACCTTTACTTTTTCTGTGAATTTCTAGGGCTCTTTTTAATGTAAAGTAATACTTAATTACCATACATAAACGCAACCCCCCAACCTGCGGTTAGGCCCTACGGTCAGCCCTCACATGCAGTCAACTCCACACTGTGCACTTCATTCAGCGTGAGCAGTGTGGTGTTGGCCACTGCGCTGGCCCTGGGGACACCATCCCCCAGGGTTGCGCATATAAGTTAAAAAGGTAGGGGGGGCCTCTTTGCCCGCCTCCCCAAGCCTCTTTACGCCCTGGGGACCCCAGCACCCAGGGCCTAGCAACATTTTGAAGAGCAGGAGCGCTTGCAGCCCCCTTCAGTGGGTGGATTTTGTCACTGGGGACCCCATTCCCTGGGGTGAGGCAGCATTTTGAAGGGGGCCGGGGCACGCAGCCCTCCCTTCCCGGGCTGACTTCAGCCCTTGGGGACACCATCCCACATTGCCCTCACCCTTTAAAGGTGGGTGCCCTGGGGCCCACCCAGGGCATTCACCACAGTGTTGTTGGGGGCTGGGGGGAGCCCCAACACCCCAGCAGCCCCAGCCGGCTCCACACATGCAGCGGAAGCCGGCATTGCTCTTGCCCATAGGAAACAGCTCCTAAAGCTGCTCCCTCTGGGTGGTAGTAATATTTATTATCTGTTTCCCTGCTCCCTTCAGTGTGGGCACGGAAACAGATAAAAAGTCCACTCACAATGGGTGGGAGCATTTTTGAAGCTCCTGCCCGCTGGGAGAAGATTTGGTGTTTGCTCCAGCTTGATGGGAGTTTTGAAAATGCTCCGCCAAATGAAAGAAAATACAGGTTTCCCTACCCAAGCCACTGTGGGCTAGGGAACCGCTCTGTCCTGGAGGTGGGCTCTCCAGTACATAGCATCTTAGCTGGCTATGGGGGATGGCGTCCCCAGGGCTACTACTGACTCAGTGATGGGGGCCACTCAGCCCTCCTCCCAAATTTACAGTATGTTAGCCCCCGTGGGTGGGCTTCCCGGGGCCTCTTGGGGCTTGGAGTGGGGGCCATACTGCCCCTCTCCCCTTCTTAAATGATTTCATCCCAGGGGGTGGGCTCCTGTGGGCCTCTGATGGCTTGGGGAGGGTGGCTGCACATACTACCTCCCCATAATTACTATGTTCAGCCCTGGGGGTGGGCTACCAGGCGCCTCTAATGGCTCAGAGGGGGGCCGTGCATCCCCCTACCCATAAACATTGTTTTATGCCCTGGGGTAGACTCCCAAGGGCCTCTGGAGGCTTGGGGAGGGTGGTCCATGCAGCTCCCCTCCCCTATTTGAACACAGCCCGGGGATAGGCTCCACAGGGCATTTAATAGATATATGCGGCCCAGGCGCTATTTTTTATTTTGATCCTGCAAGCCTTGGATAGTGGCTTTTTTTTGCTGTTTTTTTCCTTTTTAGCTCCAGGGGAGGTCCCTCTGGGTCTGACCCATGGAGCCTAGGGGTTCAGTGTATCCCTACCCTGCTCCTATATATCTTTATTATTTTATAACTTCAGGACAGGGGTCTAAATTCCTGAGCCATGTAATGGCTGCCAGCAACAACTTTCTAATGTTGCTGGCAGCCAATAAGAGCACACGCTCTTGCTTTAACCTGACTCCTGCGGGAGTGAGATGGCCCAAGAGAAATAAAGCTCCCTGGGCCAATTAAAATACTCTGTTTTTAAACTGATTCTCCTGAAAGAGTCTCTCAAGACTCTAGTGGACCCATCTGCCAAATAAACAATTATTTTTACCCTAAATTTCTCAACAACAACTACTGAACAAATTTACACCAAATCTGCGGACCAAGCTCTAGCTTCTTGCCGAAATTAGTGTAATCCCGTTCTTCAGTTTTTGGTGTAGCCTTGTCTAAAAAAGTCTCTGGAAAATGCACAGGGATTTTGTGTTTTGGGGCCCTCTTTTTTTCTCAGCCCCTGCTTAACGAATCACCTTGAAACTTTCCAGTAAGGGGCTGAGGTGGATGAACTTTTTCTTTTGGAAAGTTTTGTGAAGATTTGTAAAACGGGCAAAAGTTATTAGCAAACAAAAAAAACGTTCTTTCTATGGAAAAGCAAACCTAACTATAACTACCTAGTGGCAACCAAGACTAAGCTATATATATATATATATAACCTAATGGCGGTCGCTTGTTATAGTTAGGGCCTATATTCCATAGGAAACGTTTTTTTTCCATTTGCCTATATATTTGGCACCGGGTTGACAAATCTTCACACAATTTTCTAAAAAAAGTGTCAAGGTAAGTTCTGTTGCTCATGGGAATTTTCGGGGTGATCCATTAAGTGGGGTCCTAGAAAAAGGGGGCTAAAAAAAAGTGCATTTTCCCATTTTAATTCCCATAGGATGCATAGTAGAACCCACAGCCCAAACCACTGGATGGAATTACACCAAATTTGGCAGAAAAGTAGATGTTGTTACTCAGATTGTGCTTTTTGTTATTTGGTGCAAATCCGATCAGTAGTTTTTGAGAAATTTAAGAAGAAAAAGTTAGTGATATCTCCAACCATGAAGCCTTCTCGAAAAAAGCAGGGATATGCACAGCTCTGATTGGCTGCCAACACTTCAACCAGGAAGCTCAGCTAACAATAACTGCTGAATTTCACTGGCTTTGTACAAGTAAAACCTGAGCCTAACTATAACGTCCCTGTAACCTCAGTTTTTTTCCAGTGAAGGCCGAAACGCATCATGGCGGTGGTGCTGGGTGTACTTACTGAATAAAGAACCTTGCATGAAGTCTTCTGGGTCCGTGTTCGTCTTTCCGAACTATTGGGAATATCGGGCGGAGTTCTTTGCATATATATATATATATATATATATACACACAAGTCAATTCCTCCCAGCGAAGAGATGGAATGCCAGCCACACCAACAGAGCTTTAATCCACAATTTTTTATTGTTGGCACAAACAAAAAATTACACGTTTCGACCTACATCGGTCTTGGTCACACACATATATATAATTTTTTTTTTGCAAATTTGGATTTTCTTTAATATTTCAAAAACTACTGAACAGATTTACACCAAATTGCAAAAAGGTCACTTTCTGGATCAACAGCTACCTTTCTGACAAATGTGGTGTAATTCCGTTCAGCAGTTCAGGCTGTAGCCGTTTCTGAAGTTCCTATGGATATTAACATGCGGAAAACGCACTTTTCAGACAGCAGCTGAAGTGAGCGGCGAACTAATTTTGTAAATTTTGCGAGGATTTGTTAAAGGATGCCAACATTATTGGCAAATGAAAAGGCACTCGTCCTATGCACACTAGGTACTAACTATAGCTACCTACTGGTATATATATATATATATATATATATATATATATATATATATATTCACTGAAAAAACCATAGGTTTTAGGGACAGTTATAGTTACTTGGACATTGCACTCGTACAAAACCCGTGAAATTCCCCGTTATAGTTAGTTCAGCTAACTATAACTCGCGCCCATAATGCACTGCTGATGACGTCACATATTACATCACTCATGACATGGTCAGTGACATCACTGATGACATCACTGATGACATCTCAAATGACATCACTGATGACATCATCCAGTGACTGTGTGTTTCTGTAAAGTTTAAATATTTTTAATATATATAGGAAAAGACGTATTGAAGAATGAGTGGGTGTGTAAGTGTCTGTATGGATGATTTAGTAGGTGCGTGACTGACTCTATAAGTGAGTGATTTAACGTATCTTACTGAATGCATGGGTTAGTGACTAAACTGGGTGAATGTCTGTATCCGTCTGTCTGTTGCTGTGTAAGTGGCTGCATGTGTTTGTGAATAGCTAAATGAGTGTCTATATGAGTTATTGAATGCTTGTCTGAGTATCTGTATGGGTGCCTGAGTGTTTGTGTGGGAGGGGTGTGTGCAACTCTGTGCATAGATGTGTGAGTGGGTGATTCACTGGGTGGATGGTTTCAAGAGTGCATCTGTGATAGACTGTATGGGTGGGTAAGTGTGTGTAAGAGTGTGTTAGTGAGTGAATGTATGTCCCAGTGGTACATGTGTGAGTAACTACATATGTGAAAGGCAGTATATATGTGTGTTGGAGTATATAAATAGCTATAAGCAAGAGTGAGTGATTGTGATAGTGGCTGTATGGATGAGTGTGTGCTTGTATCAGTGATTGTATAAGAGCGTAACAATGTGCTACTATTTGTATGAGTAAGTGAGCTGGTGTGTGTATAACTGTATAGGTGAGTAAATGGCAGTGTGTTTAATTATTTGCATGACTGACTAGGTGTCTGAGTATCTCTATGGATGAGTGGCGTTGTTTGAGTGTCTATATAGGAGTAAGAGTGCATATGATAGTCCTGTACTGAGTGACCGTAAGTATGAGTGACTGTACGGGTGAGTGAGTGGATGTGTGTGTGTAGACCTAAGAATCAGTGAGTGGGTATGTAGTTATTGGTGTTGGAGTGTCTATGGTTTTGCGAATGGCAGTCTGTAATTTAGAGTGGGTGTATCAAAGATTATATTAGGGTGTGAGGAGGTGCATCAGATTATCACGTGGATGATGTCATCAGTGATGTCATTTGAGATGTCATCAGTGATGTCATCAGTGATGTCACTGACCATGTCATGAGTGATGTAATATGTGACGTCATCAGCAGTGCATTGCGGGGCGCGAGTTATAGTTAGCTGAACTAACTATAACGGGGGAATTTCACGGGTTTTGTACGAGTGCAATGTCCAAGTAACTATAACTGTCCCTAAAACCTATGGTTTTTTCAGTGAATTTCAAAGGTTTTTAAATGCTAATTTGTAACTATAACGTGTCTGAAACCTATGGTTTTTTCAGTGAATTTCAAAGGTTTTTTAAATGCTAATTTGTAACTATAACGTGTCTGAAACCTATGGTTTTTTCAGTGAATTTCAAAGGTTTTTAAATGCTAATTTCTAACTATAACGTGCCTGAAACCTACGGTTTTTTCAGTGAATTTCAAAGGTTTTGTAAATGACAATTTTTAAATGTATTAATTGTTATATTAATTTTTTTCATACTGATTTACTACATTTTTAGAAACAATTTTTTTTTACAGATTTTATTTTTTAAATTACATTGTAATTACATTATACATTACATTACAAAAAATACTTTCTCAGAATGAATTACTTTAGTTTAAATACTTTGCACATAGGCAATAGACTTTTAAGTACAGTAGTTACAGTTGTTGCAATGGGCAACACATTTTCAAACACAATGCAACATTCAGCTCAATGTGAATTTCTAGTTAAATGCAATTAGTTACTTTATGGATTACTTTTCTAACCACAGGACTGGATCCTAGATTCAGTCCTGGTACATCTCCTGTAAACAGTTGAGTAAAAGCGTTTTGGTTACAGTCGTGATTTTTAAGGAATATTATTGTATTTTAAAAGTTGACACTTAGAAACTTTTTCTCATAGAATCACCAATGTTATCCTATGGAAGGAAATTCACTTAGCAGGTAAAAACTGTTATCGTTACTTTTTCTTACTCAGTGTTGGATCCTGGATCCAGCACTGGTGCATCTCCTGTAAACAGTTGAAAGAATGCGTTTAAGTCATACAGGTGATTTTTAAGGAATATTTGTAGTTTGTAAAAATCAACACTTTGAAACTTTTTGCTGAAAACCAGACAATGGATTCCTATGGAAGAAAATATAAGTTACTGGTAAATACGGTTAAAATTACTTTTCAGGATTAGTACTGGGCTGAAAGATGCAGCACTGAGGTCTCTCCTGATAACAGGTGAGTAAATCGGAATTCGTATTTCGGCTGATTTTAGAGGAATATTTTAAAGTTCCAAAACTCCACACTTAGAAGAATTTCCAAGTGAAACCAGTCAATGTTAGCCTATGGAAGGAAATTCAAGTTACTGGTAAGTACGGTTAAAATTACTTTTCAGGACCAGTACTGGGCTGAAAGATACAGCACTGAGGTCTCTCCTTATAACAGGTGAGTAAATCGGAATTCGTATTTCGGCTGATTTTAGAGGAATATTTGTATGTTTCAAAAATCAACACTTAGAAACTTTTTCAGCAAAAAGCAGGCAATGATATCCTATGGAAGGAAATTCAAGTTACTGGTAAGTACGGTTAAAATTACTTTTGAGGATCAGTACTGGGCTGAAAGATGCAGCACTGAGGTCTCTCCTGATAACAGGTGAGTAAATCGGAATTCGTATTTCGGCTGATTTTAGAGGAATATTTTAAAGTTCCAAAACTCCACACTTAGAAGAATTTCCAAGTGAAACCAGTCAATGTTAGCCTATGAAGGAAATTCAAGTTACCGGTGAAGTACGGTTAAAATTACTTTTCAGGACCAGTACTGGGCTGAAAGATGCAGCACTGAGGTCTCTCCTGATAACAGGTGAGTAAATCGGAATTCGTATTTCGGATGATTTTAGAAGAATATTTGCACAATGGTGAAGGGAGGGGCGGGGCCTGAGGTGACATCTGTGCAAACGCGCCCGTGGCGCGTTTTAAGTTGGGGGATTAAGTCCCCTTGAATCCTGAGGGTCCCTAGGGGCCAACTAGCCCACCAGGAACCTCCAATATGCTCAGAGGGCTGCGTTGCAGAGACGTGTAGAGAGGCCACACCCCTTTTACACCTCTCTGCAACGCAGCTCTGTGGCGCTTTCTGGATGTACCTGTTGGGCTAGTTGGCCCCAGGGACCCTCAGGATTGAAGGGATTTAATTCCCCATCTTAAAACGCGCCACTGGGCCTGTTTGCACACATGTCACCTGAAGCCCCGCCCCTCCCTTCACCACTGCTGCAAACGCGCCCCGTGGCGCGTTTTAAGCTGAGGATTAAGTCCCCTTGAATCCTGAGGTCCCCGGAGTCCAACTAGCCCACCATATACCTCCAAAAAGCGCCACAGAGCTGCGTTGCAGAGAGGTGTAAAAGGGTGTGGCCTCTCTACACGTCTCTGCAACGCAGCCCCTGGCGCATATTGGAGGTTCCTGGTGGGCTAGTTGGCCCCCAGGGACCCCCAGTATTCAAGGGGATTCGTTCCCCCTCTGCAAATGCGCCAGGGCGCGTTTGCAGAGTGGTGAAGGAAGGCGGGGCCTGCGGGCCCGATTGTTTTTTTTTTTGTGTCCCCTGAAGGGGGGCTGTGTAGCCCCCTTCCTTTTTCCTGTTTTTGGGCCCTGGGGACCCCATCCCCCAGGGCCTTACCCCTTTTTAAAATTTAATTTAAAAAAAAAAAAAACGGGAAGGGGGCCGCGTGGCCCCCTTCCCTGGGCCTGTATTGGCCCCGGGGACCCCATCCCCGGGGCATGGCCTTTTATTTTCTTGGGAGGGGGCTGCGTGGCCCCCTCCTCAGGCCATTTAAGGTCCCGGGACCCCATCCCCGGGGCCGGCCTTTCCATTTTTTTTTTTTTTTTTTTTTTTGGGGAGGGGGCCGCGTGGCCCCCTCCTGGGCCACTACTTGCCCCGGGGACACCATCCCCGGGGCTGGCCCTCTCCGTTGGGGACTGTGGGGGTCCCCAATCCCCCACAGTCCCGCCGGCTCCCCACATCCCTTGGGAGCCGGCATTGCTGTTCCACATGGGGAGCAGCTGACATGCTGCTCCCCATGTGGAAAAGCAATGTGCTTTGGATATTGGAAGAGAGAGCAGGTTTCCTGCTCTCTCTTCCAATATCCAAAGCAGTTGCTATGGCAGGACGGGAGCCGCGAGGCTCCGTCCCTGCCATAGCAAACTACAGTGTCCCGGGGGTAGGCACCCCGGGACACTGCAGGAGCCGGCCCTGGGGGTTGGCGGTCCCCAGGGCCATCAAGGGCTCCAGGAGGGGGCCGCGCGGCCCCCCTCCCTACATCAGCACAGCCCCGGGGAGGTGGTGGTCCCCGGGGCTTCGGGAGTCCAGAACGGACCCCCATTTTAATTTGTTAGTGCCCCGGGAGGTGGCGGTCCCCGGGCGTGTGGGGGGCTGGAGCCCCCCACACAGGTTGTTCAATTCATAAAAAAAAGCCCCGGGGAGGTGGTGGTCCTCGGGGCTGCGGAGGGCTCAGAGCCCTCCCGCACCATCTTTAAAACAGCCCGGGGACCCCATCCCCCGGGGCATGGCCTTTTTTTATTTTCTTGGGAGGGGCTGCGTGGCCCCCCTCCTCAGGCCATTTAAGGTCCCGGGGACCCCATCCCCGGGGCCGGCCTTTCCATTTTTTTTTTTCTTTTTGGGGAGGGGGCCGCGTGGCCCCCATCCTGGGCCACTACTTGCCCCGGGGACACCATCCCCCGGGGCTGGCCCTTCCGTTGGGGACTGTGGGGGGTCCCCAATCCCCCCACAGTCCCGCCGGCTCCCACATCCCTTGGGAGCCGGCATTGCTGTTCCACATGGGGAGCAGCTGACATGCTGCTCCCCATGTGGAAAAGCAATGTGCTTTGGATATTGGAAGAGAGAGCAGGTTTCCCTGCTCTCTCTTCCAATATCCAAAGCAGTTTAGCTATGGCAGGACGGGAGCCGCGAGGCTCCGTCCTGCCATAGCAAACTACAGTGTCCCGGGGTAGGCACCCGGGACACTGCAGGAGCCGACCCTGGGGGTGGCGGTCCCCAGGGCCATCAAGGGCTCCAGGAGGGGGCGCGCGGCCCCCCTCCCTACATCAGCACAGCCCCGGGGAGGTGGTGGTCCCCGGGGCTTCGGGGGTCCAAAACGGACCCCCATTTTAATTTGTTAGTGCCCCGGGAGGTGGCGGTCCCCGGGGCATGTGGGGGCTGGAGCCCCCACACAGGTTGTTCAATTCATAAAAAAAGCCCGGGGAGGTGGTGGTCCCCGGGGCTGCGGGAGGCTCAGAGCCCTCCGCACCATTTTTAAAAGCCCCGGGGGTGGTGGTCCCGGGGCTTAGGGAGCCCTTTGAGGCCCCCACACATAAAATTAAACCCCCACCATGCCCCCGGGACTTGGGCCACCCGGGGCAAATGACATCGAGCGCGGGAGACCGCGCTTCGATTTTTCGGCAGGATTCGCGCACCCTGAGCGCATCCTGCCGATTTAAAATTTTTTTTTTTTTTTGCCCAGGGGTCCTTGTGGGACCCCTGAGCAAACCTAGGGGTCAGGGTGTTTCTACCCTGCCCCCTTTGTGCGCTTTGCGCACTTGTTTCTGTCCCTCGGTTCTACCGAGGGACAAAATGGCTGCCAACATTTCCTGAATCGGAATGTTGACAGCCAGCTGACAGCCAATTAACGTGCAGCGCGTGATCGGGAGGATGCGCGGACCCTACTCGGCCATAGATATCACTATCTTTTTACTTTTGATTTTCTCAGGAACTACTGAACGGATTTACACCATTTAACAAAAGGGTTCTTTCTGAACCAAGAACTACCTCTTTGCCAAATTTGGTGTAATTCCGTTCAGCAGTTCAGGCTGTAGCCGTGTCTAAAGTTTCCTATGGACAAATGCATGGGGAAAACGCGTTTTGGGACCCCCTTTTTCTCGGCCCCGCTTGACGAATCCCCCGAGACTTTCAGGGTAGGAGCGGACCGGAGCGGGCCACAAAGTTTGAAAATTTCGCGAAGATACGTCAACCGGCAAGAGAGTTATTTCAAATAGAATGTCGCGGATTTCCTATGGATAATAGGTTGTAACTATAACTATCTACTGGCGACCGCCAGTAGATAATATATAATACATACGTATACTACATAGGTAACCTTTCTCTCAGAAAAGAGTTCTAACTGTGAATTATTTTCCATAATTCACAGTGCTGAGTTTATGAGCATTTTGTCTTTCTTTCAGTGCTGGTAAAAAATAAATGCTTTTACAATGATTGAGCTGCTCTTGGACCAAAAGTTAACACGCCTAACAAGCTCACCATTGCAGTGCCATCCTTAATGCAAGTATCTACCAATGAATTCTCCTCAGTGTGCGAAAATAAATATTGTAAATGCAGAACCCTGTGAGCGAATAGTGACACTGTGCCACATTGCACATCATTGTCTTTTTAAACCTACTTTATAGCATCAATGTTCTACACAAGAAAAGCATGTTTTAGGATGCATGTTTTTACTTTCCTTACAATGTGCTTTGCATTTAAAGTTTGATTTACAATAGTACACATTGTTGCATAAAACACATTTTAAATATTAACATATTATCCTCAACAAAGACACACATTTCTCAAAAATTGACATTCATAATTGCAGTCTCCGGCAAACAATGAATACTAAACAGATCACACTTAAATGCTATAAACCTTTCTAAAGAGTTCTAAAATCAATGAATAAATTATGTAATATAAAAATCCATAATATGTAACGTGTAATATGGTCCTGTATTTCCATCTTGAGGTTTATGTGACATTTGTAAACTATTCTGCTTTTGACCTTGTGATTTGTACTTGTCACCATAGCCCTTCAATGGCAAAATAGGCCAGCATATTTTTCTTATGTACCACAGTTGCATATTATGTATTCTCTACATAGATAGGCAGTAGGTGGACATAAAATCTGTTGTTTTATTTATGGGATAAAGTACTCCATGCCGTACATTATAGCGATATTGCAAGTCACAGAGGAGCTCCATGACCATGTAAAAGAAGGAGGCCGATAGCCAATTTGCTTAAGAAAGTCATGGAACTCTGATGCATTATAATACTTGTACATGTTTGTATACTTGTATTTGTAGTTTATTTATTTTAGTCTGTGACATATTAAGCGTGTTTTTCTTAAACTGTAAGTGGAGTATATGTGAACCACACATTTTTAAAAGGAGTTTTTATGAAATATACTGTATTTGAACACCAATTACCACCCTTTTGTAATGTAAATGTAAATATTGTGTATTGCACTAGGCTATGCATAATAAATCCCTTCTCCCCCACTGATGCCCTTCCCCGATATTTGTTGAACTGGAGTTAGGATAGTAAACATATAAACCTGGTTCATGCTCTTTCCCCAAAGTTCATGAGATTGGAATTAGAAAAGTAAATCATGCCCCCTATAATTCATGCACTTTACCCAATGTTTGTACAACTGAAGTTGGAATAGTAAATCTTACTCCATTTAATTTACTTCCCTTCCCCAATGTTTGTGAGAGTTAGAAAAGTAAATGTCACCTACCTTTTTATGCACTTTCAGCAATTTTTGTAGAACTGGAGTTAGAATAGTAAATCCAATCCCCGGTTTCATGCACTTTTCCCAACATTTGTGTGAGTGGAGTTAGAATAGGAGATTTCATCCCATTTAATTTATGCACCTTCTCTCTCTTTGGTGGTCAGGAGTTGGAATAGAGAATCTCACCTCTCCAATGTATGTATGTTATCCAATGTTTGTGAGATTGGAGTGAGAATATTGACTTTCACCCTTAATTTATGCATTTTCTCTAATGCTTTTTGCATGAATTTAGAATAGAAAACCTCCCCCCTTCAATTTGTTTTTGTCCAATGCTTGAGAAAGCGGAGTTAGACTAGTAATTGCCACTCCCTTCAATGTATGCACTTTCTCCAATTATTTTTGGAATAGTAAATCTCTCCTCTTTTATTTATGCACTTCCCCAATTGAGGGGCCGATTCCGATTCGGGACGGAAATCTCTCCGACCGAGCCGGACCCGGAGAGATTTCCGACCGAATCGGACCCGTGCAGCCCGACCGAACGAGTACGATGCGCACGTATGCCATCGGACTCGAGTCGGTCGGACTCCCATTGAAGTCAATGGGAGCCTGTCGTACAACGCGTACGCGGGCTCCCATTGCCTCAATGGGTGCGAGGCGAACAAGGGCGCCCCTACAGCGTGTACGCGGCGAAGCGACTCGCGCCATACACGCACAGGTAGGGGGGACCCATGGGTCCCCCCGGTGTGCGACTCGCGCGGCTACGCATACAGGGGGGTCCGACACGGACCCCCAAAGTACGGCTCCGACTGCTCTTTCGAGCCGGAGTGCGCGGCTCGGTCAGACTGTTCGCGGCGCGCATCGTACTTACCCGGCCGGGGAACGTCTCCATTGCGCGGTGCGAGTCGTGTCCGAGCGAGTCGGTCGGTGCGGTTCGACCCGGGAACGAGTCGGTTGGAGCGGTCGGGACGCCCGGACGAGTCGGTCAGCGATTTCGCATCGTACTCGCTCGCCCGGACGCGCGTACGAATCGGTCGGAAAATAGGGCTCCGAATCGGATCCGGTTAAGCCGAATCCGATTCGGAGCCCTACCGGCCGAGATCGGAATCGGCCCCTAAGTTGGATTGCAGTTAGAATATATATATATCACTCTTTTTGTACTGATATAGAATATTAACATCAACCTTTTCATTTACGCACTTTTCTCAATTTCTTGTGGGTTGAAGGCAGAACTGCAAATATCACCCCTCTGATTCAAGCATTTTCCCCAATGTTTGTAAGACTGGAGTTATGATAATTAATCTAAACTCCCTGCCCCAATTTATGCATTTTCCACAATATGTTGGGGACTGGAGTTAGAATAGTATATTTGATCACGTTAAAATGAATGTAATTTTTCCAATATTTGTTGGTCTGGAGTTCGAATAGTAAATTTCACCCTCACCCATATTATTTATTTGTTTAATATTAATAGTAATTTTACTTAATATGGTACATTTTAGGATTTATTTCTTTTATTTTGGTGATTTTATTTTTTTTCTGCCACTTTATTCATGCACAGTGTTTCCCTCTAACCTTCTTGGGAAAGGTGCACATTTATTGGGAGCAAAAAAACATTTTCGAATCACAGATGTTAGGGCATATAAACATGCACACCAAGGTTGCCGGCGCTCAGTATTTTATTCACTGCTTCTAGGACACCACATTACAATATTGCATTGCTACCAGACGGTCTTGTTCACACACAGTAGGATTATAGAGCACATTTGAGCCATAACTGAGTAGGAGATATAAATAACATGCGGAGCAGTTGATCTCATATATATATATTGGAAGAATGCCTACAATGGAGAGTACTATTTATAACCATTTATTATTCACAAACATTATTAGTATATAGTAGTATATTGACTTATTGAATACTGTGTAGAGTGAATTCATTTATCTAAGAGTACTCTGGGCCTGATTCACAAAGGTAAACTTACACTTTTGTGTACGTTTATGATTTGTTGCTATTCATAATGTCATTTTTCTAGTAGTATCTTTACAACTGCAGTCTACGCACTTAAAAAGATAGGACAGTCCTATCTTTTTATGTGCAAACATTTCTCAGACGTAAAGCTAAGACTAGTAAAATACCATTATGAATAGCAAACAATATTAACTTACACAAAAGTGTAAGTGTACCTTTGTGAATCAAGCCCTAGGTCTTTTGTGAACTGTTCCTGATCACAATCTCTTTTCTATCTTTACACATGGACACATATTTCCTGTCAAGTACTGTGCAGATTTACCGGAAATAAGACCCATTTATAGTCAAAATGTGTCAGTTCCTCCTCTGCTTTCAATAAACATCTATCAAGGGGCTCAGGTGTGGCTTGTCAGTGCTTGGCGATAATGTGGCTTGAAGTAACGTGGAGATGTAGCAGAATACTGGATAACCTAGAGATGAGCCCCTCCTCTGTGAGTACAACAGTCTTTCAATTACAGGCCAGACTTTGAACTGGGTTTCTTAGGTATCTTCTGCCAACCTGAGACCATTGATTTGAAAGGAATGGAAAGTGTTGTTCGAGCATCGGGAGGATATTGATTGGAGGGCACCAAACTACAAATTGTCTCCCTCATGCCCCACACCACAAGAAATAACAATTCTTTTGGAAATACAGAAGAAGCCTACTATGAGGATTAGAGTGGAGCAGATGTTAGTAAACACTATTATTTGAACAACATGAAAGAGAAATTTAGCAGATGATGCAAGGAAGCAGCTGACGGATCATTTTAATAAACTAGAAACAATGATTAGTAAAACTGCTGAAAGAGAAATCGATGCAAAATACAGATCTCAATCTCAAACAGAAACTGTATAGACTTCAGAAACTATGTAAAAGGCAAATAAGCAAATGGTGGCAAGAGACCTCACTTCAAAGGTAAGTGTAGTTGGCACATGGGTTGAAAGGACTCCTAATTTTTACTGTCCCTGCGTATGAAAACCCAATACATGCCTCCTAGAAGCCTGGGCAACCAACTAAGAGCAATGTTTTAAAGGAATGATGTAAGTCCTGTTAAAGTATTCTTGTAAAGACAGAGAAGATACATTAACAGAAATAAAAAAAACTGCTGAGCGATATTTCCACACACACAGACTAAGAAAGGATAACTTCCTTTAAAACAAAAATAAAAGAACATTTAGGAAAATTTTAAGAACAAATAAAAATAGGAAAAAAATCTTAAGAAATAAGATGTACTATACCACTTGCTTCATAATGACATACACTAAGAAATGTGATATGGCAAGAACAACAGGAACCAAAGAATGCAATAATTGACTGCATCCAACTCCATTTTAGAACCGAACTCTCGATTCAACAGATACGGATGAACCAAATATTTTGAAGGGAACCAGTTAACATAGTTGCTTTTTTAGGCAAACTACAGGGTCTGAGAAGAGAACAGGAACCCAAATAGAAATAGAAAGGTCATACAAGAGGCAGAGGAAGAAAAATGGGAATAGAGTCAGAAAGAAATGTAGACAAAGAACAGCACTAAGAAAAAGAATTGTAGGAACCCAGTGAAGCACTCAGAAAAAATAATGATGTCTCAGATTGCAGAACTGATAGTAATTAACCTATCCCATCAAGAACTGAATGAGGTAGATGGTGAGGTGCTTAAATTTGGATTACCCTTTTGCCCCAACAAGGGTTTCGACTATGTAAGATCCAGACTTGAAGTGTTTAAATTTATTTGGAAAATAGAACTATACAAAGTATGTAAAGAGTCCAAAACTAAGCTTCCCAGGATAACACTGTTCACCAGCATTACTACAACAGACTCAACAATAGGTGATTTGGAATACTAAATATGCTATATGCCCTTTCTAGAGATATACAAGGACCTGACATTACTAATAAAGACCGTTATCTGTCAAACAAAGATTCTGAAATAATTAAGTTTCTGAATGAATCATGCATTAACACTAACATATCTAGCAATTTCAAACCAAAGTCCCACTATATCACATGATTACCACATGATTTTATTGATATATTTTGTGAACTAGTAAACAAAGGTCTACAAGAAAAGGTCTGATTGAACATGACTAATCTAATCACAGTCCAAAGCACTTTACTCACTGAAGAAAGATGGTACAATAGTGATCAACCCATCAGAAAAGAGAGGCAACATCATTGTCCTATCCAAAGACGACTGCATAGCAGATGCCCAGCGACAACTCAGCTATACTTCATATTACAAGAAAGTCAATAAAATGATTACACATACCTCCAAGTAAGATATCAGGGATTATTAGATGAGTGGGAGAATCAAGGAATAATAGACAGGGATAAAAATGTATTTTTAAAGATAATACATCAAGAGTAACTATTCTGTACTTATTATGTAAGATACAGAAGAAACCTATGAAACCTCCTTGAAGACCCATTGACTCTTCTAATGAGAATCTCTTGGAAAACACTTCCATATACATTCACCATTTTCTATTCCTTTCTGTTCTTTATTATAAGAGACATCAAGGATTTTCTACATAAAGTCCACAATATTGTCTGGGAGGAGGTGGATCTGGTGGCGCAGTGAACTAATGGATCCATTGAAGGAATCAGTGTTTGAACATATGTTCACAGCAAAGCTTAATTTGAGTCAGTAGTTTCTGGTGCTCTGCACCGGCACTTAATTGTCAGCACCGGCTCTAGTGACTGATGACCAGAACAACTGTGTTTATTAAGTCAAATCGTATTGAAAATTATAAATACCAACCTCTCACACCATTATTATAGCTTTGTGTGGCCTGAAATAGTCTGAATTGTCAAACTGGTAGGAGTGCGATGGTTAGGTGTTAAATTGGTATTGTCATTGGCAGCGCTGGCAGGTGCAATGTGTGGTGCTAACTGCATGACTTTCCAAGAAGGGCCCTGGCATTCATTTTTTAGACATTAAGCAGTGCGTCACAGGTTCTTATCCTGGCGGGTCCACTCAGCCCTTAATCCTTCTGAAGTCGATCAACTGAGTACCATTAAGTTGGGCCACTATAAACATCTGTTATTTCAGTCAGTGCCAAGATATCCCAGCTGGGGGGGCGTGGCTTGATCACGGACCAAGATGGCCGCAGAGTAGCAGAGCTCCTGTCTAAGCCCTGAAAATCCATAACTATCCTTGCATCTAGAGACCATATCCTCGCTCAGGAACTGCAGCAGGTGAAGAGGAGTCTTCCTGGCATCACGATCGGTGATCCGGTCGCCTCCCAGATCCGGGGGAACAGGACGGTCGGCCGCCTCGGCCCTTGGCAGAGTTCATGGGTAGCGCGACCTGACTCTGTGCCGGACTCCGGAGTGCGTGCTGGGACCCGCGCGACCAGAGGATGTGAAGTGACGAACAGCCTGAGGGCAGCGGTTGTGCCGGGACGGAGGTGGGCTGAGGTGAGGGTTTGCCACCCACAGTGTGGATCGCCGTGGACCGGCATCAGCGAGAGACAGAGGCCGCGAAGCAAAGCAGTGGCTACGCCCATCATAGAGGCCTCGTGTGTGAAGCCCAGCGGAGGCGGTGAGGAGTGGCTCCAGGGGGGGGGGCTCAGCAGCCTACACGTTAAAAGCTGGGTCCTGAGAAGGGAGAGCAGTGGGGGAACTATACGACCCACTGAAGGAGATGCAACAAGGCCGGCACCCCCAGGGTAGGATGGTCACGGGAGGCATAAATCGGCCAGATCCGACATAAGGCCCACGGAGGTGGGAAGGTGTGCTGCGTATGGACTACAATCGAAAGTAAGGATGGTGAATAAGCCAACAGCACACCGCTGGGAGACGGCTATTGAGAGGGCCCAGAGCGGTTTCAATTAATCCTGCTGAGCAACGGAGACCCCATAGAGAAGAAGAGCAGCAGTAGCGGGGGCCGGTTGGTGCACACCTAAATTGAATCTGGAGGAAGGAGGGGCACGGAGAAATTGAGGCAGCCCCAACATAGATAGGGTTGTAGGCCCGGTGCCGAGGGCAACATCCAAGTCTCTTACCCATCGGAGTGATGACATGCTCCATATAGGCCGCAAATCTACTGCGGACTTACAGGTAGGACCCAGGAAGTATCTCCAGGGCCACGATAAGGGCATGGACTACCCTACAGTGCCAAGAAAGTTACTTTACACAAGCACAGGCGATCGCGGTCCAGGAGTTGATTTCCCTGAGGGCCTGAACACCAACGTCACAGAGAGGGAGCGTGCGTAAGGATCATAATTCTCGACCAGGGAGTGAGGAAGGCCCTACCGTATAAAGAGCTCAAAGACGGGGGATCTGGACCCCCAGTTGCGAAAGCTAAAGAGAAGATGGGGAGGCCCGGAGGAGCAGGCCCAGTCAAACCCAACAAAATGGATAATTATGCGGCCACAAAGCGCGCTACGACAGCAGAAGAGGAAAGGGGAGGTCGAAGAGCCATCGCTGACCGCGATAATGGCCTCGATACGAGATGTCAAGGGCTCCCTAGAACCTAAAATAGACTCTGTGTCTACGGAGGTCACCCTTATCAGGGCAGACCTTTCCAAATTAACTGAAAAAGTGTCTACTGCCGAGACCAACTTCACCCAAATTCAGTCAAAGTCAAATCGCCTCGAAGAACAGGTATATACCCTAACACAGCAGGCAATACACATGGCGGCGGGGCTGGAGGACCAAGAAGGGAGAGCAAGAAGAAACAATATACGGGTAGTTGGGGTGCCCGAAGGAGCAGAGGGACCAAGTGTCGACTTGTTCCTAGAAGATCTTATCATTAATAAGTTGCAGCCCCCAGGCCTGTCAAAGTTTTTCTCTATAGAGAGAGTGCATAGAGCGCCTGTACCTCCTCCTAGACCCGGAGACTCGCCACGTACAATAATTGCCAGAATATTTAATCACTGAGACAGAGACGCGATACTCCAGACCGCCAGAGTGAAAGGGGACTCACCATACGAAAACATGATGATCAGGTTCTTTCCAGATTTTACTCTTCAAGTGCAGTGACAAAGAAAGAGTTTCGAGCCGGTGAAAAAGGAACTACGATCCAGAGAGTTGAAATATAAGATGCTCTTCCCAGCTCGACTGAAGGTGATAGCGGAGGGGAAGATCTGGCACTCCAGAAGAGGCCCGGGAGTGGCTGGAGGGATGGCGCACTGTCGGAAAAGGACAAGGCAAAGACCCAAATCAGAGAACTGGACTCAATAAAGGGAGCGGCGAGACAGGTGTTGGGCGAGGTCAGCGGGCGACATCCTCTAGACCGGTTAGCCCCGCCGATACAGGAACGGCTCAAGAAAAGTGAATGGTGAGATCGGAGTGGAGGTAAGACTGAAGCAATCTCGACTCTGCCCCTGATGGCGATCCAGAGAGACACTGGGGATTACTGAGACTTTGGGTTTGGCACGACCGAAATACTTGGCAGCGATTCTCCACTGAGATTTACAGAGGCTAACAGCCGGGGAAGGACTGGGACGAGAGGGGGTGGGGTAAAGCTCATTGTTTGAGGGTCCAGCTGGATTGACCACCCCCTCAATCTATTAGAACTGTTATGCATGTTCAGGGGCAACAGGTGCTCTGTGGGTTGGAGAGTTTGGGTTTCCTTAACCTTGATAGTAGGGTAACAGGGCGGGGGGTGGTGGGGGGCAAATTTGTAGTTAGGTGTCATCCTAGATCTATGCAAAAGGAGCGAGAGCAGGCCCGCAGCTACAGGGAGGGCCAATTTGGGGAGGGAGACTCCGACAGTGAACACACATATAGATGGCGGCCCATAGACAGACCCAGACCTCGGTTAAGATATGGTCCTGGAACGTTAACGGCTTCAATGGCAAATTGAAAAGATCGACAGTGTTGCAATTTATTAAACGCCATGCTCCAGATTCTCCTGTAGGAGACACACCTCAAGGGTAATCATTGTAAGGCACTAGATAGGCATGGGTACACTTTGATAGTGCACAGGGTGGTACACCTCTGGTTCCAGGGGTGTTGGGATTTTGAACAAATGTGTATTCCCCTTCATACAGAGCAGTGTGTGGACGGATGATCTGGGGAGATATACAGCAGTAAGTGGCACATGGGAGGGTGACAGACTCAATTTGTGCTCAGTATATTCCCCCCCGGTCTCCAGTCGGTAACACTTGAGGCATTGGGTTCCTTATTATTGCAGCTACCAGAGGGCCGGTTGGTCCTGGGAGGCGACATGAATGATATTGTGTCAACAGAGCTGGACGCGATGGGCAGGAGTCCAATGGGGACGGGCACTACGAGACAAGGAGGTCAGTTGAAGGGATTCCTAGAGGCGATGGGCCTGGGCGACATCTGGAGACACCAACATCCTGACACGAAGCAATACACATACCTGTCAGCAGCGACTGGTAGCCTTTCAAGGCTTGACTACTTTATAACACAGGGCCCAGGATTGGGGGAATTCAGGGATGCCACACATGTGGCAATGGGCATATCTGACCACTCCCCTGTAGAGGTGCAGCTGGCTGGCCCAGGGAGGGACCACACATTGCCACCGAGAATTGATCCCTGGTTCTTCAAGGACAAAGATTTCAGAGTGGAGATGTGGGAGGGGGCGGAGCAATATTTTGAAGAAAACGCAGGCACAGTGGACTTTGCTGTGACCCTCTGGGAAGTATTTAAAACGGTCCTCAGAAGCCGAGCACAGGCAAAAATAGGCGCCATTAGGAAAGAAAAACACATCAAATGTACCACTGTTAGAAATGGGATCTCTAGTTGGCAAGGGCTTACACCTTTGTCCAAGTAGGGACCCTTCTTCCTAGTCAGGGTAAGGGTGTTACACTCGTGAAGTAACCCCTGCTCACCCTCGTGGTAGCTTGGCACGAGCAGTCAGGCTTAATTCAGAGGCAGTGTGTAAAGCATTTGCACATAACCAACAGTAATACAGTGTAAGCACTACAAACGGACACCACACCAGTTTAGAAAAATAACCAATATTTTATATACTCAAGACAAGACCAATAACGACGAAAAATCCACAATACTATACTTTAAAAATGAATGCTTGATACGGTAACTTCTTCTTTGAAGGAATAGCACAAAAGCAAAGTTCGTACGAGTCGGTAGCTCCGTCCGAGCCTACCGTGATGCTGAAAACCACAGAGTCTAACAGTTCCAGCAGGCCGCGTCGATACGGGCCAGCAGAGTCGTGAACAGACTCGGTCACAGTACCTTTCTCGTTGTGGCTGGCACGGAGTGTACGAGCCGGTCGGCGTTCGTCGCGGTTGCGGTGCAAGACAGAGCGATGCAAGGTGCGGTGTCCCTCGATGCGGTGCAGGCAGCGGCTCGATGAGCGTCGTGCAGACGGAGTCAGTGAGTCCAAGGCGTGCGATGCAGGGTGAGACGATGCTCGATGCGGTGCTGACAGGTTGCGATGCAGGCGACCAAGCCGGAGTGCGGGAGCTGGCGTCGGACAGCGGTGCGAGTCAGAGCGGTGCGTCGCAGACGTGCGAGCGGTGCCCCAAATGCGGTGCGGTCACGACTCTTGAGCCAGTTGCAGCGACCGCGTCGGTCGGGTCCGGCTGGTTCAGTGAAGCGGTGCGATGCGAACTGCGGTGCCCACAGGTCACGGTGCAAGCAGCGGCTCGATGTTGGTGGCGGCGGACGTCGCCCACGGTGAGACCAGGGTTGCGATGCGAAGCGGGGCGATGCGGTCTGCGGTGCAAACAGGTCACCGGCCAGGGATGGATTCGGTTGGCGGAGTCGGTTACGGTTCCCTTCCTCTGTGGCAACTGAAACAGCGTTCCAGAAGCGGTACCCAGAGGCTTGTGAAGTCTTTGCAGTCCCTGAGACTTCTTAACAGGAGGCCAGCTCGGTTCCAGGCCCTTGGAGATACTCAGCACAAGTTTGTAGAAAGTTCAGTCCAGTCCTTTCACTGCCCAAGACAGAAGCAGCAACTGCAGGCCAACCCAACAAAGCAACAACACAGCAAAGGGGCAGTACTCCTCCTGGCAGCTCTTCCAGCTCTTCGTCTTGGCAGGTTCCTTGATTCCAGCGAGATCTAAATTCATGGGGCCAGGGCCCCAATATTTATATCCCAAATTCCTTTGTTCTCTGAAGGCAGAGAGGTCTTTGCCTAGTCCAAACCAGTTCTGGAGCACTTTGTTGACAAGTCTCCGTCCCTTCTTTCAGTGAGTAGGCCAGGGACATCAGACGCACCACAGGAGGTGGAGCCAGCATTGTGGAGGGAAGGCACTGTCCTATTCAGGGCCCAGGTGCAATCCCTCCCACCCATCTACATGTAGATCTTGCTATTCAGCCCTGTGCTGACTCACCCTGTCTCCTGGCATCCCCCAGCCCCTGTCACTCACACTCCAGACAAGGAATACACAACCTCGCAGAGGCAGGCTTGGATGGTTAGACAAGAAAATACCCACTTTCTAAAAGTGGTATTTTCAAACACAGAATGTTAAAACCAACTTCACTAAAAGATGCATTTTATCATTCTGAGTCCAGACATACTAAACTCGAATTTCTACCACGTTCCCGGGGTCAGTTAGGATTATAAACTGTAATAATCAAAACTGCCCATTCTGGCCTAGGGGGAACAGGTAGCCTTGCAATAGTGAAAAACGAACTAGGCTCTAATTCACTATCAGGACATGCCGCACACACCAGGGCGTGTCCTACCTTTCGCATACAACGCACCCTGCCCACAGGGGTACCTTGGGCCTACCTTAGGGGTGACTAACATGTAGCAAAGGGAAGGTTTAGGGGCTTGCAAGTGTGTGCACTTGCCAAGTCGACATGGCAGCCCCAG
This sequence comes from Calotriton arnoldi, assembly GCA_963921515.1. Taxonomy (NCBI): domain Eukaryota; kingdom Metazoa; phylum Chordata; class Amphibia; order Caudata; family Salamandridae; genus Calotriton; species Calotriton arnoldi. The sequence continues at coordinate 128,441 of CAWUFW010013393.1, read as the reverse complement.
GCTGCGCACAGGGTCTGCGATGGCAGGCCCGAGTTACACTTTACGGGCTGTTTGCGTGGGTGGCACAATCCAGTGCTGCAGCCCACCAACAGCATTTGGTCTATAGGCCCTGGCACTCACAGTGCACTTTACAAGGGACTGACACATAAACCAAATAGGCCAATCATGGAAACGCCAATCCATAACACATTTTATACAGGAGCACTTGCACTTTCCCACTGGACAGCAGTGCGGAAAGTGCGCAGAATCATTACACCAGCAAAAACAGAGTCAAAACCGGGAGGTCAGAAAGCAAAAAGTCAGGGGAAACCGAGATCTAGCACCCCATGTAGGATAGTGGATTGCATGTCTAGAGTTTAAGACACAAACGAGAAGAAATCAAACCCATGATGAACAAAGAGCATAGAAAGCTGAGAGTGTGTGAACCAAGATCCAAGACGGACGTCCTATACAGAAAGTACCAGACATTTGAAAAGATTACCCGAAAGTCTCAAAATAAAAGTGAATAAAAAAGTGAATAAAAAAGTCAACAGTACCTAAAGAATCTTGTCAGAGCAATGCAAGACCTTGCTAGTTGGCACTTTCCATGTTGTAACCCAAGACAAATATAAGAAGCTCAACCTGGCCATTAAAGCAAATGTGTCTCCGAGAGGAAACACTCCTATAAAAGATATATAAGGGAAAGTATAAATAATGCCACTTAAAGAGGAAAAATCCCTAAAATTAGGGGTGAAGTGTTCTAAAATCGGGTCGAAAGAGAACCCAATAGATGGCCAAGAACTATATGGCCAATACAAATAATAAAAAAATCCACAATCCCCATTTAAATACACCTAAAAGCAGCACCTACATAGCAACAGTATATAAGTGTGGCCAAAACAGTAACTACAAAAAAGACGCTTAGAGAGCCTGTAAGTTACAAAGTGGTATGAAAATCTATTATTGAGAAATTAAAGGGACGCTCTCCATATGTGTGAAAAAGTTGCTAAAATCCATTAAATGGTTCAAGTTGGACCAGTAATGTGTACAATCAACTTAATTCCAGAGAAATGATAGATCAGGCGTTATGATAACAATTCCAAGAGTCGGGAGTCATAGGAGGCAAAATGTTGTATGTGTACAAAAACAGTCTGTCGCCAAAAGCATATGGCCGAGTCGATGACTCCAATCTGCAGAAATTGGCCTTAATATGACTTAAACATAATAATAGACATATGTAGTTAGCTATCAAATAACACTGCAACCGCAGTAGACAGTAGATTGGTGGTTTTATTTTTAAAAATATTTTTTGGATGATTTAAGAATGATGCTTATTTATAAAAACTTGATTTCATTTACATCATAAGATAAAATAAACATGTTAAACAAATTGATATACTTCTTTCAAAGATAATTTTGTAAAATGATTCTTTTATAATATGAAATGTTTTATTTTTCATTTATGAATTACAAATAAAAGTAAAATGTTTGTTTGTTTCAAAAAATTATCAAATATTATATATATGTCTAAAATAAATACACGTTTATTTAATTCTAGTATTATCTAGAAGTACTTTGTTACATCATTTTCCCATTATTTGTGTACATTAGATTGCACAAATTTTGGTTAAGTCTAATGTTATGTTTTAGGTCTATATTTGTAGTAAATGTTTTACTAGTCGATATTTATTCATACTGTGGAATTTTTATTGTTGATTTTTGTTTCAATTTACATTTTAGGCATGTAAAATTTATATGCTATTATTGTATCACAACATTTTTGTGGCTGATTTGATGACACAATCCTGATTATTGCATCCCTTGCCCAAAGCTGTTGCTGAACTTTCCATTGATGTCTATCTTGTATAGGCTAGGATAAAGCCATGTCACAAATCATCTGAATAGCCTCCTAGCCAATAAAGATCTGCTTGCAGTCTGCTCATATGGATTTATTTTCTCCTTTCAGCATTTTAACAACCACCCTGAGCATCCTGGATGATGTGCACCCCTTAATGGGCACTGCAATCGCCTGTTTTCTTACAGTTCCAGACTTGTTGGTAGGTTTTGGCACATGGGATCATCATCGCAGATTCATTTGCACTCCAGAGAACTGCATGGCTTACCTAGTCTGGTACAGGGTCAGTTTTCTTCCTTAACACCAGACACTGAGGGGCTCATTCTGATGTCGGTGGGCCCGCCACCAACAGGCAGTCAGTGGCGGGCTTACCGACATCTACAGGAGTGGTCCGACCACCGGATTCTGATCCAGCTGTCGGAGGCATTGGGCTGAGGGACCGACTGCTGCTTTTCCGATGGGCTCAAGGAGCCCGTCGGTGCAGCGGGCGAACAGTAATCCCTATAATAGGGGTGGTGCCTGCTCAGGGATTACAATGCCCGTTTCCCTCTGCCTTTTCATAGCGGTCCAACCGCCATGAAATGGCAGACGGAAAGGGACTTTGGGGGCCCCTAGCAGGGTCCCCGTCCCCCCCTGGGCCTTCTGCAATGGGGCCGCCTGTAGAGCCCTCCCACATCTATGCGCAGTGTGCCAGGCACAATGTGGTGCCTGGCACATAGTGGATGGATGTGAAAAATATTCCTTTTTCAATTGCAGCTTGTGCTGTGCCCCCTTTTCAGGCCGTGGCACAAGCTGCAATTGGAAAAAGCATATTTCCGACCACCGTGCTGGCGGTCTCATTGGAATACTGGGAGTGGAACCGCTGACTACTAGTCGCCGACTACTAGGTTCCACTTGCACTGCGATGGCGGTCGAACGCTTGTCCGACCGACATCGGAATGAGCCCCTGAGTGTTGAAGATTGGGAAATGTGTTTATGGAAGATCTGTGCTATCTTGCTGTGTCTCCCAGGAATGGATCTTCTTAACCCCAACCGTATTCAACCTGTACATGAAGCCACTTAATTTAGATGTCTCCATACAACTAAATATAGATGACCCACTGATCTATATAAATGCATCAACATTTACCTTAACACGAATTATGGAGATTTTCTTCATGCCGAACCCACAGAAACAGCACTCTTATTCTTTACAAACTCTTAATTGCAACTTTGGCCTATGGCCACTGCGTGTAATCAAACACCTTGTTTCGATCACTACCTCCCATTGTAAAATCTCTTTGCTCCTCCTTAGATTTTGTATCTCACCCTTTTACCATACCTCATTTGGATGGCCTAGTAGACATATTGCTACCTATTGTTCCTTAAAACAAGTCGATCACCTAATCTACTCATACTATTTCACAACTCTAGATGTCGTTGCCTTCACCCTGGACTTTACTTTCAAAATACCATTATAGAAGGGGCTCACAACCAGAACTGCTTTCCAGATTGATGCCCAAAGAGGCAGCAGAAAACAAAGGCCATACAGCCTCAAGTAACAAGATTCAGGACACATTATCATCATTATTAATATTACATTTTGCCCATATGGACTTCACTGGAGCCACAACCACTGCTTGGAATCCTCTGCCATTCACTTAAAAAACAGCTTTCCCCTCTTCCTCCTTTAAAGTTTTCTGAGCTACATTTTCCTTTCCCCTTGACCATTTTTAGGTCTCGCCTACGCAGCGCGCATGCGCTGCATAGGCAAAAATAACTTTTGCAATCGATTCGGCTTTTCAGCCAAAAACGTGCACGCGTTCCATTGCCTTCAATGGCAACGCGTGCACGTTTGGCGAATCACTTGCGGGAGCGAGCAGCTGGCACCATATGGTAGCAATTATCGCTCCTGGCGTCGCTCGCTCCCGCAAGGGAATCGCGCAGGCCCCCTCCTCTCCCCCCTCCCCCTGCTGCCGTGCGAGGCGCGCGCGCTTGTTTAAAAATAGCGATCGCTTTAGTGCCGCTTGTTTTGTCATGTATTGATGGTGTGAAGCTCTAAACGTTCCTCAAAAAGTGAATGTATTTCTACCACTTCCTTTTCAGTTTCTCTTGAGTTTACCCACAGTGAGTAATTTGACCACTTGCCATATCATGCCCAGAAACCCTCGCCTGCACTTTTGTCAAGACGCCTAATTCTACAACTACCAATGCATTACCCATTACTTCACTTCTACGAGAATGTTGACACTGACAAAGCGCATCCTTCCTCGCCAGTCACACCTATTACAAATGAGGAGGCGGTTCAGGAGGCCTCCACTTTCAAGAGCCATCGTACATTTCAGGTAAATAAATAGATCTCGGAGCCTGGCAACTGGTGAAGTAAACACGCTCTGCCGGCATGCAGAGGAGTCGAAAAGCAATGGATTCCTTTACAATGCAATATCGAGTTAGGTATTGACGTTAAGAAGCATTATCACCTCCGTGACTAGCCCTTAGCTGCCAGCAGAAGCTGCCGCAGGCCACTACACACCTAATTGCTCAGTAAAGAGGCAGTTTCCCTACCTCATTGAGTTGGATGATGTGATAAATTTGCCTCAGGTAGTCGCTGCCACCTGGTTTGTGGCAGATATCCAGCACCATCATGTTTATTTTCTGCTCAGTCAATCCAAGCGTGCAGGCTCCCTCCTCTCCGGCTGCGGCATCCTCCGGCGTGGCAGGGAACCTGGAAGAAAGCAAGCAAAGAATGTAATCACACGCGCCAGCGCTGCGAGGGTTAATCCCTGAAGCGCACGCAGTCAAGGTCTGGGGCTTTAATTTACAGAGGTTCTGAGAGCAGATCTGGAGTGTCCGCCAGCCCGTGCTGCCATGTGTCTGCGCTGTTAAAACCAACTGCCCAGAGAACATCAGAAATCAACACCTCATGGCGCCTTCGAAATAAACAGGCATTTTTTAAACAACATTATGGTGCTGTTCGGCGCTTAAAGCATCGACGCGCCGGTGGCTTTGTTGGAATCGCTGTAATCATACGCATAAAACCATTACATCCCATTTTCAGAAAATATGGGAAACCATTCATCTTTATTAGTCCCGATGTAAAAGTTCCACTTCTCCTGAAATTAGATTTATTGTAGCAACGTGTGCTTCCTAGTCTGTTCTTTTCTGTGCATATTTTGCAAAAAGGGCTTAGGAAGATCAGACTGTTACTGTGAAATGTTTGCACAGAGCGCACCTGCGCCATGTTTGGACATCTCAAAGCAGTAGACCTCCATGAACATCAGAAAAACAGAAATACAACACTGGCAGAAGACAAGGGCTGCTGCACCCACACCATCCGCTCACTTTCTGCCTACCCTGACCTTGAAGCACCTCACAAACGTCTCCCGTTGCCTTGCACGCACCATGTGTTGCACATGGATATTAGGGGTCACTGGTGGGTCACCAGGTCAGTACCTGCACAGGGCTAATGTTGATAACCCAAGAAAAGAATGTGTGAGGAACAAGTCTTCAGGCCCCTGCATTGCTGCTTGTCCGCTGCCTAGCCTCTCTGTACAGCTACCTGTGGGGTGCAGACGTAGGGCCTGAGTACGATCTTGGCGGATGCGATACTCCACCACAAACATGACAGATATCCAGTCCGCCGTATTACCAGTTCCATTATATCCTATGGAACTCGTAATACACAGGACGGGATATCTGCCACGTTTGTGATGGAGTATCGCATCCGCCAAGATCGTACTCAGGCCCTTAGTCTTTGGTCAATTCTTGGTGCCACACCTGTTCAAATTGTTGGTACTGTCCTATCTGTATTGTTCAGAGCTGTCCTTGCGGGTCTTTACTTTACTCTTACTCACTGCTATTGTTTCCGGTCTCTTATTTATGGCCCGTTGTCCTTCTCAGGGCTCAAAGATTTGATAATGCGTACATTACACATCAGAAATTCTCATTAGTCCAGGGCCATCTCTTCCTCACAATCCATGAAAAGTGAGGTAGATTACACCTCCAAAAAAGCAGTAATGCCTCTCCTCACAGCCAATCTGCTGTCATGTGAAATCAAATTACGTCAACAGTGATGTTCCTGGGAGCTTGCTGAAAACCACATTCCTGTATTGCCTAAAATAATCAGAACAATAGAAACCAACCCTGCCAATCCAGAATTATGTAAGTGATCATAATTGAATGGATTCATTGATACAATTTTAAACCAGGACTTCGATGCAAGGAACAAAGCCACACTTATCCCCTGTAAAATTGAAGGTAGGCCACATTCAAAGAAAGCATTAGCAGTGTTATGACTGGAACCCAGATGAGAGAAACTACCTATGTGGCCCTCTTGTTCCACTAGGCAGCAAAGAGAAGTCCAAATTCAAACTAGTCAGTCATGAAATATTGTCCAGATGCCTGCATGCAAAGGTCAGTCCATACTGATGCACCATCTGGCATTGCAGAAACAAGGACTATGTAGAGGACCTTGGAGCTTGAAACCCCAAACACTATTGCCTACATGAAGAAAAGTATCAACAAATGGCTTCCTGGAGCCCATGGCACAGTGCCTGTGGTGCACCTAGCAAAGTTGCGCACTCCAAGATCTCCACAAGCACAATAGACCTGCGTGCACTTCAGGCCTAAGCAAATGCTTTTGTGACGCCGGGAGTGGAGCAATGCGCCAAGGAAACACTGCGACGCCTGAGCTATTCACAGCCAAAGCCAACAACTTTGATGGCCGTATGAGACTCATCTCAAACCCCAACATTATTTCCATGGTTCGAAGATCCTCTATTTTCACGTTTTCCCAGGCACCACATATGTACACTCAACATGGACATTCACCCCACCAGGTCTCAAGGAGTCATGTCCCGTCTATGAGAAGGCCTTGCTTCCACCCCCTAACCCAAGAAGGGGCTCTAGGGAACTCAAGCCCTGGAACAGTCTCTCCCCCTGAGCAATGAAAAGCTCCTTTCTCCGGAATGAGACAGAAAAACAGAAGGTTCTGATTTAGTCCAGCTCCACTCAAGCTATGAAGGAGAGGTTAGAGCCAACTATGAAAAGGTTTTTAAAGCAACAGGGGCTCCTGCCTTGGATCCACTTCACTTCCTTCTATGGATTTGTACGATGAAGAGAGGTGTCAAGGTAATGAGGGCTTCTCCCAGTCTTTAGATTCAAGAATTTCTCTCAGTCGCCTTGCAGTTCAGTTGATTGTTGCTTGCACTGTGGCTTACTATGAGGTGATAGGGTTTAAAAATTTGATGTATAACTGGCATATTCTCTTTGGCATTTGACAAGCCACCTTTCTTTTTACACTCTCTTTACTGGGCCCCACACCAGCTTATTTTAGCTAATGGTCAATTATGAGTTAGAAACATATTCAAATAAAAGATCATTCTAAGTGTGCTCAGTCACCCCATACCTTATACAGACATGCGAGGTCGACACTAAGCGACTGTTTAATATATGTGAACTAGGGGCTCAATATAAATCTGGGAATGCTCATCCTAGGAGTTAACATTACTATGATGGACTTTGTTACCAGTGGTAGGCAGCACATGCAATAAACACCGAAGATGCTGAATGCACAGCAAAGGTGATCTACTTCTGGCAAAGGCAACAGACTTACACAATGCGGGGTTTTCCTTCTCTAGCAATGCACCCAGCCAGAGATCAGTTTTTAGGTCTCGCCTACGCAGCGCGCATGCGCTACATAGGAGACCTTTAGCCGTCGTGCAGCTCTTTTTCAAAGCACATACTCGTGCTTGTGGCGGCATACGCCTTGCGGGAGTGCGCAGCGGCGCGCCACAAGCACAAGTATGTGCTTTGAAAAAGAGCAGACTGCTCTCCCAAGCGCGCGCGCCTCTTTCCTTGCCCACACGTCCCGTCGCGCAGCTCGCCCAACTGTTTCCACATCTTCAACACCGCTCCTAATCGGCAATAATGGCGGCTGCACTTTTCTTCTTGTTTCTTTCTTATTCTTCCATCCTTATTTATCTTCGGATTTTCTTTCCTCGTTCTCCCATTTCCGTGTTCCTTACTCTTTCTTATCTTGCTTTCTTGGAGGGTTGTTTCCTTTCTTTCCACCTGGTCCTTCATACCCCTTCTCGCTTACTACTTCTTATATTCTCCCCCAACTCCCTCTTTTCAGTTATTTTTGCATTTTACTTTATTTGGTTCTCCAGTTCCTCGTTTCTTCTAGACTCTTGCTTTCACCTTTGTCTCTTCGTCGCCTTTTCTCTCCCAAAACATTTTCATTAATTTTCCTTTATTGTTCTCTACTTTTTCTAATGACTTCCACATTCACCTTTCATTTTGCTTCCCTTCATTTCCCTATCTACCGCTGTCTATGCGTTTTATTTTTTTCTTTCTCTCTTTTGCCTAAAATCCTTTTCACCCTCCTATCTGCCCTTTCTCCTTTTCATCCACCCTCATCTTTCACTCCTTACCTTCGACTCTCCGCCTGGATGTCAACAGATGTCTGACTGTACAATAGCCGGCACCTTCTGCTCCCGCTGCCCAGAGCGCCTGTACGTTCGCCCCCCCTCCCTCTCCCGTTGCGCTGAATATGTATTGCACGTCTGTTTCTCGTCCCCGCTGTACATACCTGCGTGTCATCTGCACTCCTCAGACCCCAAAGCGTCTCTTATTTAAATCACCCAGCTTTTTTCTCCGCTGTTCCTTCTCGTGTCATCGTTCTATGTCACACATTTTTGTTCTCTTTTTCATACCACCCCATGCCTTTTCTCCTCTCTCTTTTCTCTTCTCTCCCTTTTCGCTCCCCCCTCCCCTGTGCTGTGGCTTCTGTCCTCTACCTGTTCTGTCTCCTTTCCGCTGTGACTGTCCCCTCCCCCTTTCTCTCAACTCTCGCCTACTTTCTTCTTCCCCGTTTAACTTCTCTCTCTTTTTTCTCTACTTTCCCTCGCCAGACGCTTCATTGAGTCACCTTCTCTCTCTATATTCTTTGTTACGTCTTTTCGGACTCTCTTTCTGTCTTACACCTTCTCCTTCTTAGCTCCCCTTCTGTCTTGACCTTTCACCTTACCGCGCGTCCTCCTTTCTTAGTTGCACCTGCTTCTCCAGGTCGTTGGCGCCCATAATTTCCAACTCCTCTATTCTACGCGCCCCCATTAGCTCTTGTCCTCTCACCTGTCTCATCTTCTCCACGCTCCCTTTTCATAGCGCATCGTTTTACTCTACAGTCGCCATTTGCTGGCATGCTCAGCCCGTCACTCTCCCCTCTGGTTTTGCTCTTGTCCATTTTCTCCTCTTTCCTCCCTCTCCCCAGCCCCTTCCGCTACCTCACATTACTCTTGCTATAAATTACGCTCGTGCCCTATCCCTTCCACTGCATTCTGCTCCTGAAGCTCTGTTTTGAGTACTATTAATTGTATAATTGTAACACCCATTATTTACAGCGCTTAGAAACAACTGCAGTATAGTCCGAGACACTATATAAAATCAAGTTCTTTCTGCCTGTCCTTCCCTCAATCCACCTCTTTCCTCACCCCATCTCCTGCTTTTCAGTACGTCTCTCTGCCCCACCCTCCCTCTTCTTCTCTTCATCTCTTGCCCTCTCTTCCCTCTCCTCCCTTCCTCTCCCCTTCTTTCCGTACTATCATCTGGCGAAACCCAGTCTGACTCATTACAAATGGTTTACAAACGGTGAACAACATTCTGCTGTGAATGTGAATATGTTCAACTACATGAAACCAAAATGTGCATCCTTTTGGTTGTACTTCTTGAAAATGTGTTGCCAGCACATAGCTCGAAGTTACCATTTTTAATCACTCTGTGATGTTACTGGATGTATTGTTTGAGTGATCTCACACTATTTCCAATGTATACCAATCAATGCAGCTTCACCCCAGTGCGCAATAAGGTTTCACCAGCATATAAAACAAGCACTGGCATTGCCAATAGGTCTCGCCTTTGGGACCTTATAAGTATTTAATTCTGCAGCACAATATCCTTGGTGCAACATCAACTGTTGCATGGCTAAACACTTATAATGTCCCAAAAGCGAGACCTATTGGCTATGCCAATGCTTATTATCAATTGAGACTCTCCCCACTGAGGAAAGCCACTGGCTAACACAGTTTCTAGAACTCCCTAAAAGTTATGTTTTGTTAGGGAATTTGTTAAGCGCATGGCGACCCAAAGGTATCCCAGCGCTGATTGAGCAACACAACTGTAGGGGCAGGCTCCATGAGGCTTAGTTCACAAAGAGATAGGTTTTAAGCCATTTTCTAAAGGATAGTTCATTATAAATTCTCCACAAGGTATGGGGCAAAGCGTTCAAAAGTTTTGCCAGATTATACCTGAAGGATCTTCCTCCCTTTCTAGCCTTCTTCACAGGTGGAACTACAGCCCATAGATTGGGCCGAAACTCTCTCTATTGTTGGCTTCTATGAAGTCTGAAAGGTGTGCGTTAACATATTTTTCCAGCACCTTACTCAGTCCTAGGAGTAGCCAGATGGGACAAAAATTCTCAGGGCAGCATGGGTCGAGTTTTTTTTTTTTTTTTTAATAAAGCTTTCACCATAGCATGTTTCCGAGAAAGGTTAGTCGTCTCTACATAGACAGTGAAAGGGATATTAGCTGCTTTTCGGAGAATGTGTGGGGGGCAGGATCGAGTGGGGAACCCAATTTAACTTTCATAAAGAGACAAGCAAAATTTTAATGGAAGATGCACGAAAATTCCGTGAGTCTTGATTCACAATCTTCCTCCTTATTGCAGGAGAGATCCTGATTTAGAACACCTTCAGAATCTGGAAATGACAGGTAAATGTCATCTATTTTTTTTTTTAAAGAAAATAGCAAGGTCATTACATCTCGCATTAGAGGGGTCAGGCCACTGGAGGAGGGTTCTAATAGTGACTTGGTAATTCTGAACATTTTGCGCAGGGAGTTAGCTGCTAGTAGCACTGTTGCCACCTCTTCTACCACTTTAGTCTCACAGGTGCACTGTCACAGCCTATGACTTCTCCACTTCTCCCTGCCACAACAGTAGCTGAGCTATGGACGGACAGATTACTAGACTTGGTAGTTTTACTAGAAAAATTGATATTCATCCTTAAATCAGAAAGTCTTAGTAACCCAGTGATGGCCTGATCTAGAGTATTGTTCACAGAAAACTACCACTGTTTGGAAAAACACTTACCTTAGAGAAAAATTCAGCATTGAAATTTCATCCAGTACAGACATAGATATAGTATGGTGGAGAAGACTGGAAAGGATTCACTTCCAGATTTAGCACTTGTCCAGAAATGTGATCATTTTTACAGATGCCCCATGATGCCCTCAAACCTTGATAAATCATATGCATGGTTTACTCTGAATTATATTTGGGTTACCTAACTATTTGGATGTTACTGTGATACGTTTTTGTAGCCATATACACATTTAATTTAATATCTACTTTCTCCTGCAGCAGCATATTGATAATACTGGTTTACTTTCATTTTTCATAATTTAACTTGCAAAAATGAAAGAGGGAAAGAGTGTGTGTCATACAAATGCTAAAATGGGAGATATATCTAGGACTATTCTAAAACTCTTCCGAAGGAAGTTGGGGGCTTTACTGCCAGAGGGTTAGAAGATAATTTCAGTTTCCACATGCTTAAAAAGGGAACCTTATGTTACATTTATAGCAAATAACACCTTCCGTTTAAAGCATTTACTAGATTTGGATATTACCTGACAAATGCAGCAAAGATGGACTAGTGGCCTCATACTTCACAATGTCTTCAAGAGCATTGGGATATCAGAACACTTCTTTCTAAAGCTGTCCCTCTATAAAGCACATTCTGTTAAAAACAAAAATCTCCCTTGCAGATATTTGCCGAACTTTAGAACTAAATAATTCGATGACAGCATGGTGGTGAATTTTTCCCAAATTGGGTTGCGGCAAGGTTTAGGAGAAATACATTGCTGATAATTATGAACGGTATTAATTCATCATATGCTTATTTTGTTTGAAATTCAAGACAATCATGTTGACACGTGATAGTCAGTTTCTCAATTCACAGCAGCACAGTGTTTCAGATGCACATGTGCAATCCTGAACACAATTAATGCTGATCCCAGAAAATGTTGGATGAATATTGCTTCTTCCACTTATGATGTGAGTCCAACTTTGAGACAAAATAACTCCAGATTTACTTGCTAAAAATGCAAGCAGCACCCACCCTGGTTGAGTGCCTTATAAGGAGCTGGCATTTCCAACATTCTTCTGTTTTTCCTGTTTTCAAGGAGATCCGGTTTGAGACCTCTGCTGGGCGTTGCCCTTCTGCCCCAACTGTTAGAGTACACTGGTGGATGCATACCTGGGGATTATTTAAATGGATACAGGCTGTGCTGGGCATATTTTGGAAGCCTGAACATCGGTTTAAAAGTGTGCCACTTAGACAGTATGAACTGAGCATACATTTCACAATGAAATGAGCATGAATGGGAAAGTTCTTGAGACTCCCATGCTTGGTGGATCCATCTATGCCTTTTTGTAATGGAGCTACTCTGTCTTGCTGTTCACTCATTTTTCTTGGCAGTTAAGGAGTGGGCCACTTTGTGCCACCTGACTTCTGCTCTGTCTCCCAATTTCACAGATTTTGATTATGTCATGATGCCATCCCTATTTTGGCTCATGCATGCCCCCTTCTTCTTATTATTTGGGGCATGTGCAGCTTCATATGAGACAGTCCGGCATGTACATATACAGGAACCCATTAAGGTTGGGTTAAGAATTACCTGCTGGGCATTACAATGTGTTGATCTAGGTTCAGAATGCATCATCCTTCGAACTAGCATGGGGTGCAATTGTTTCTTGCATCCTTCTGTGGCCACTTTGGGTTGAGGTCTTGGTCTAGCAAGGGTTAAGACTGGCTGTGTATTCCTCAGTGTTGGAAATTATGCTTCTCGTCAGGAGGCCATATCTTTTGTGCATCGTGTTCTGGGATGTCCTCTGATGGCTCTAGTCTGCTGGATGTCCAATTCTTTGGCCAGAGTACTGGCTCAGTCTTCTTCCATTGTACAGGCTGAATATGTTCTACTCTCAGTTTTTCACTTCCAGTCTACTTGCATCTTCTGTGCACTGCTTTGTGGGCTGGTGATGTTTGCACTATCTGTGCATCTTATTTTTTTCTGAATCCGGCCCTCTGATGTACCCTCACTGTGGCATTGATTGCAGTCAGCCTCAAATTGTGCCTTGGTCTATCGTTTCCATAGTCTATTATTGGTGATTAGTTCTTTTTGAAGTTTTTCAAGATAAAACTTTAAAAACACATATCTCTGGGTCCCCTTATTGGATTTTTGTCATTTTGTTCATTTTTGTCTTTATTTTCATAATTTGGTGTTGGATATTTATTGCTTGGAGTTTTGATTTTATTACCGTTTTGGTACTGCACAAATAATTTACATATTGCCATAAGTTAAGCCTGCTTGATCTGTGCCATAGTTATCAGGGGGTTAAGCCCAGTGACTTTGAGGGTTCACCTTGAGAAGAAGTGCCATTATTTCTTGATCTGGGCAGTCGCCCACCCCTTATAAACAATCCACTTTCTTACAAGTGTAATGAGGAAGTGTAGAATTAACACCAATGAAGATTACCGTAAATAATAGGGACATTATTTTTTCTCCTTTAACATCAACGTGCTTATGATAATCAGTACATGTGATGAAGTACAACCACTTTGAGGATGGCCATAGAGAACATCAAAATAAACATACTATTCTATTGTAGTAAATTCTTAATGAGAGATGCCGGGCCATAACGCAATATCTTTAGTTGTTTTTTTTCTCTGTACCGGAGACCATTTCAATTTTTGAGTGATTACTTGTAAGAACACGCTTTTCCTATGGTAATATTTCAGTTTCCGTCAGTTATGCACACAAATGCTACATCTATCCCGTAGTAAAATACATGCATTTTAATTTAGCTAGGCTGAGGTATCAGTAACTAAACCTGAAGTGAAAACACAGTATTTCACGCTCAGTTTTTCTCCCACACTCCCTTCAGTTAGTGGCTTAAATGGGAAAACAAAAATCAAACTCCCTGGCACCCACCGATAATCTGCTGTCAAGCCACTGTCTGCCTCAATGAAAACATCATCAACTTCTTCCTTTAAGTGCTGACCTGAAAACTGTACAGATCAGATGTATTTCATAACGTCCTAAAAGCGTTTAAGACTTCACGCTACACTCAGCATGCCACAGGCTGGTAGATCAACAACCTCAGAAGGCGATGTTCCCTGTACGCAACCCATACGTCTAAAGTTTCACCTAGGTTTATTCTGTTACTTACATAGTTATTCGGTCACTTTCAAGTTGTTTGTGTAGTTTCACTTTCACAAAGTATAAGCTTGTTAAAAGATCAATACCTGGGTATTTTTTTAGAAAAATGTGATATAGTGCCATAAATTCGAACCTGTGTTTGAAAACAGTGTTTTTGAGGAATAGATGCAACCCAGTCCCAGCGGCAAAAAAGTGTATATAAAATTGTGACTCATAAAATACATTTCAATTTTATATCCTCTGCTAAAGAGGCATAGATTCAATGTGGGGAGACTTACATTTATAATCCAGCTGTACCAGCCAATGTCCCTGTCCTTACCAGCTCATATTCAGATTCAGGGAAAGGGCTAAATAATTTCTATCATTTTTTCACAAAGAAAAACTGTGGGGCATATGTACAAGGAGTTAACGCCGCGTTAGCGGCACTTTTCTGCCGCTAATGCGGCAATATTTTTATTGCCGTATTCACAAGCTGTCGCTAACCTCTGTTAGCGGCAGTGTTCCGTTGAAAACGTCCATTATAAAGATCGCCACTTCTGTTAGCAATAATGACATGCAAGGGAGGCGTTCCCGTGCAAAAACGGCCGCTAACCCCACTTCGCGATATTTACAAGGGGATTCCTTAAGTTTGGAGGACCAAAAAAACTGTCTAACTGCAGTTAGAGGCAGTTTTTTAATACCAGAAAATAGCTGGTCTTAGAAATGGAGATAACCCTTTGGGCCCATTTCAGCAGGTTTTGTTGCTGGACCGCGCTGCAAGCAAAGTAGCTGCGCTGCCCTGCGACAAAACTACAGGGCAGGACAGCGCACCATCAATAAGATAGTGCGCATTCCTGGGCCTCACTCATGAAAAGTGTTGCAGCGCTGCGACAAGACAGCGTTGCAACACTTTTCACTACCCCCTTCTTGCGACACCATGGATGCACTGTATTTACTGGACAGTGCTCCATGACGCAAGTAATGATAGATACGTCTGGAATCCTGACGTATCTGTCTGCGCTAAAGTCACCCATTGCTGCAGCCGCGTCACAACCATGACGCAACTCCAGCAATGCATGGAGCCAGCCTATCCATGTGGCACTGTGTCACCCTTACGCCTGCCATCATGCAGGCGTAAGGTACTGATGCTGTGCCGTTCTTGAGGGGTGCCCGGGTGTCGGCGCATTTGGAGATCCATCGGTGGCGGTTGCGCGCTGCGGTGTCATCTTCTGTAAGCGTTGGCGGAGTGGTGGTGCTGAGGGAGTTGATGAGACGTTCTTTGGTGGCCTGGATCCAGCTGCGAGGGGGGTGATGAAGGCGGTTGTGTACGGTGGGCATGGTGAAGCCGTGATGTATACAATGATGGTCGGTCCAGGAGAGTTCGGTGGTGTGGCTGTAGTTGAAGGTCCCGATGGCGGAGGAGATGTGCTCGACCGCGTGTCCTGCTATGTGGCTTGCTGCGGTGACTAGCTGCTTGAGTCTGATGTTGGGGAGCTACCCCAGGAAGGGGTAGTGTTCTGGTCACTGGGGTTGTCCAGGTGGAACTTGAGTTCGCCGAGTAGGATGTCGTCGGTGGATGGGAGAGCCTGGTGTGCAATGAGGTCTACAATGGTATCGGAGAATGAGTGTCCATGGCCCGGGGGGCCTGCAGATGAGTGTGCCGCAGAGGATGGGGTTGGGATTGGTCCGGATCTGGAAGTTGAGGTGTTCCATGGTCACTGTTGGGTCATTAGAGTGCGTGGTAAGTTGTTGTGTGTTTCTGTAGGTGATGGCAATGCCTCCTCCTGGACGGTCGGGGTGGTCCTTGCGGGTGATTTAGTAGCCGTCAGAGATGGCGATGGTGATGTCCGGTCCGGAGCAGATGTTGGTCCTGGCAGGCGACGTAGCGTCCAGGGTTGATGGCGAGGCGGGTGCTGGCGCCGTAGGGGTGGAGTGTCCGAGAGGAAGGGTCCTTGGTGCTGAGCGCGGTCAAGGGGCAGACGGACGCAGAGGGGCTTGCCTATGGCTTGCCTTTGGCACGGGAGATGTCCATTACAACGCAGAAACGCAAATCCAACAACGCAGGTGCCTTCACATCGCATTCCATTACAACGCATTGTGAGGTCAGTAATGGGGTATTTTTATTTTTTATGGTGGGCATGGGTTTCGGGTGTCAGAGATGAAATGTGGGGTGTATTATGGGGTAAAATTTGAAATTTGGGGTGTGTTTTGGGGTCAATCATGAAAAGTGGGGTGTGCCATTGGGTCAAATATGAAAATTGGGGTGTGCATTTGGGTCAAATATGAAAATTTGGGTGTGCATTTGGGTCACATATGATTTTTAGGGTGTCTTTTGGGGGCTCAAAGATGAATTTTAGGGGTCAGGGTTTGCTTTGGGGTGCAAGGGTCAGTTTTAGGGTTGCACTCACTGAAGTGGGAATAGTAATGTTTACATCTCCGCAATCCAACACCTTCCCTACTGTTGCAATATGCCTAGTATTAGTATGCATTGTAATGTAATGCAATATAATGGTATGCGTCGTAACTCCATATATACCTTTAGCACACCAGTGGTTATCCCACTGCGCCTGGCTGCACAGCGGCCGCCATTGAGAAGGGCTGCGGGGGGGGAGGACTGGACAGCTGGGAGGTGGGAAACGCCGGAAAGAACACTGGATGGGGCGTGGACCCGGGGGTGTGTGTGTGAGCGGGTGTTGTAAATATTTAAATGAGAGAAATCTTACCTCGAGGCTGGGTCCCGTGTCTTCGTTGCTCCTACTTCCAGGAACAGGAAGTAGGCAGCCAGGCTCCCTCCCCATAGCCAATCACAGCGCTGCAATGCGGCGTTGGGATTGGTCATTGGCGCCGGGACGAGGTGTTCAGCCAGGGGCTAGAGGTGTGGGCATGTTCTCCATGCAGGCTGTAATGCAGCCTGCATTGCGAACAGGACAGTGCGCATGACTGCTTTGTGCGGCCTGAGCGGGCCGACCAAACAGTCACTGCGCACTTGAGTGGGCATGCCAATCCGCCCATGCCCTGCTCCGTGCTTGGAGCAGTCCTACCCACCCGCAAAGGAAACATAGCACGATTACATCAGTAAGTTATCATCATGTGATGGTTGTTCCTCTTCTGACCTGCTTGAAAGCAGTGGGGCGACGCTCTTCCCCCATAGCGGATGAGCCGCCACTGGGGGTGCGTCATCTACGTGTGCTAGGCCTGGGCGACTCGACCCCCGGGCCTCCTGCGCTACGCGTCCCACCTTCTCCTTACCTGGACATTGACACCGTGGCGCAATCCGCTGCACTATCCCCAATTCTGTGACTCAGCCAGCAGGAGCCTCAGCCGGGTGTGATTTCACAAGTCTGGGTACAGCAGTCGCCGCCAAGTCCGCTGGTGAACCTCTCGATGCAGCTGATGCAGCAGGGCCCCCTTAGGCATGAAGTTGCAGCGCTCCCGCCACACAAGTACGGCGCAGCTCAGGGGCCTCACCCTCCACAGCGGCCGGCCTGCCCAACATCATCCGGCCTGTGATGCAGAGAGGCGGCACCCACCGCTGGTAATCCCCTCCGTGCACCCCGGTGTAGTGGTGGATCGTAGTGTGCGATGCAGACGTCCCTACGTTGGTGCGCAGGAGCGCCTCTACCATTAACAGCTCCAAGGGCTGCAAGGCGATCTTCTCACACAGGTCAGCAACGTGTCTCCATGCGACCTGCCAGACTTCACCACCAGGCACGGGTGATCGTCGCACCTCAATGTCTACCGCCACGGCTCATCGACTCCACAGCTCCTCCGCATCCCACTCCAGGCTCCAGACGCAGGTCCAGCGAGGCATCCAGGCTCCAGACGCAGGTCCAGCGAGGCATCCAGGCTCCAGACGCAGGTCCAGTGAAGCATCCAGGCTCCAGACGCAGGTCCAGTGAGGCATCCAGGCTCCAGACGCAGGTCCAGCGAGGCATCCAGGCTCCAGACGCAGGTCCAGCGAGGCATCCAGGCTCCAGACGCAGGTCCAGCGAGGCATCCAGGCTCCAGACGCAGGACCAGGGAGGCATCCAGGCTCCAGACGCAGGTTAAACTTAAGTTAGGATTTTGTCTTAAGACCAAAACTTAAGACAAACTTAAGACAAAATCCTAACTTTACTACTCCTAAATGCCTTTTGTGAATACCGAAAGTCGTAAAGTTAGGATTTTGTCTCATATTACTTTTGTGAATCGGGCCCATTGTTTGGAGCTGTACCATGGGTTGTGCAGTCCCTGAGGATGGGAGAGAGATTTCTTTATCAGGCAGACGGACTGCTGATACATTCAAGGCCGTGCAGCTGTGCGCTTCTTTGCTTGACGATGGGAACTTGGGGAGTTTATCTGCTCCCAGAAAACAGTGTATTCTGATTAGTCCATCCAGAGGGAATTAGTGGGATGAAGTTTTCAGAAACATCTGTTTCAAATATACTTGTGTGCCGTCTTAGTCGAGGCAGCAGATCCTGTCCTGACTTCGCTGAAGGAAGACCCTTTCCCTAAATTCTGTTGATTAGCATACCCTTGGTTCTTGAGCTTCTCTCTTGAACACCTGTGACTATTTCCCTTGAAACTTAATTTGGTTCAACAAATGCTGAAACCTTCCACTTAGAATTTCCCTTATTACTTTCAATGCCTTATTAAGCTTAGGGGAGTTCTATCATGGAACCAATCTATTTTTTGTTCTGTATTTTGTATCTGATAATATTTCGCATCTTCTTTCATATAATTGTTAGTATTGAAAAAAACGATGCCAATGTTAATAATAATACACTTGCATATACGAGCAAATTCACATCACTATTATCAAGCTCACACGTCATGAACTCGCCATCAACCCCAACTCAGAAATACATGGTCAGCCAGGCTCTGCAACCAAGGCCTGAGGTTACTGATTGAGAGATCACAGGTGGGGTGGCATGTAGCCGACATACAAACGTGCGAACAGGAAACTCAGGTCAATCCCCCTGATAAGCGCAGCAACACCACAATGGTCCACGGAGATTTGCCCCAGTGCGCGCATTCCCAAAACATCATAAAGTCAGATGCCACACAAAGTTAGGAACACATAGCCAATCAGGACACAGCACACACAGTACACACAGTGATCACACACCCCTCATGCCGGACATCTGGACAAGTTACCCACTGGCCCCCATTGTGTCCATGCAAGGTCTGGGCACACCTGCATTTGTTATCAGGGGCCTTATTTATGACTCCACAGCAAAGCCTGCATTCGTTTACCAAAAAAGGATCATCTGAAGTACTTTATAACACCAAAAATACTGTATAAAGACTTGTTCAGATTGATTGTACTTTGAGACAGTCTTAAGACCTGCTTCTCTAACTGTGCTTGCTGGCCAAAGTGTTTAATTAAACCAACTGTTCCTGATATGGCAAACTCCTCTTGTCTTTTGTTTTTTCAAGGTAAATTCATATTCGAGCAGCATAATGTACAAATTAGATTCCATGACTGAAAGGATCTAAATGCTTATTTGATATAAGATTTAGGGCCAGATGTATGACCATCTTTTGCGGTCGCAAAGGGGAAATCGGTCAGATTGCGACGGCAAAAAAGGGTGTTGATATGCATAAACGCTATTTTGTGAGTCGGTGACTTGCAAAATAGTGTTTACGAGCTGCTATTAGGAAGGGGCGCACCAAGGGAGTCCCTTCCTAATAGTGAGTCAGAATGGTATGTACCATTGTTTTGCGACCGCATTTGCGGTTGCAAAACACTTGCAGTTTACCACCTACTTCAAGTAGGTGGCAAGCTACTCGCAAACGGGAAGGGGTCCCCAGGGAACCCCTTCCCCTTTGTGATTGGATGCGAAAATAATTTTTAAGAGCAGGCACTCTTAAAAAATGAAACAGAAACGTTCAATTTTCTTTTTTAATGCCTTCCGCTTTCCTTTAAGGAAAACAGGCTGCATATAAAAAAATAATGGTAATGATGCTACTTCACCTGCTAATAATGCCCAACCTCAAGCAGGACAGTAAACTCCTACAACCCCCATTGTGACTTTACTGACTCTAAAGTTTCCTTTGGAACAGTCCCGATCACAACAGCCCCGGGTGTGACAACTCAGACAGTAACTAGTCCTGTTGTAACAGCACATACTGAAGCAATTCCCATTTTGCCTGCCCAGTTGTGACAGTCCCATTTACTACAATTTCAGGTGCAACAGCTGGAGCTCCTGTTGTCACTACCATCACCACAACCCAGAATTCATAAACAGTTGTATGGAACCCCAATCCGTTGGCAGGTTCCTTTGCCCCAGAACCATCTTTTAGTATTCACGACACCAATTGCTCAGGGTGCTACTGGGTTTGTGGAGTTAACAGCACAGCCCTGAATAGAAGGAACCTCCATAGGGAGTGGTTAAACAGAGGAGGTTGATGACAGTCCTGTGACCCAAATGGTTATAAGGCCTCTAGATGTTATTAATCTAAATGTGAAGTTGGATGAACTTATCAAGGGAAACTTGGATGCAAGCTATTTGGAATGGTACCACACAGAAGAGCTTCAGTTCCTCAGTAAAGCAATTACCAGGTGTGATGTTAAAGAACACAGTAAATTGACAGAATTAACTAAGAAATGCAATGTTGATATTAACCCTGGGCGGAGCAGGCATAGTGCCTCTAAGCGGAGTTCCACGGAGTTGGAAAAAAACTCTGTGGAACTCCGCTCCACTCCCTACCCCCTCCCAAAGTAATTATAAAGTAAGAAAAAAGGCACTTACCTGCTGTAGCTGCCTCCTCCTCACCATGGCCGCTCTCCTTCCTCGTACTCCCCGTCCTTCTTCTCTGATAACCCATACGTTGTACGTCTTGCACGTGCGCATGCAAAGTATGCAAAGTAGTGTACTGATAAGATGGATATTAAACAGAAGAAACTCAAGGAGACGTTTATGTTAGCTGAAACAAAGCTTGTGCAAAAGGGATTTCATTATGACCCATATAATATGGGAAATGGTGTTGGTGGTGGAATGCCGGGAGTCAGATTTTGAGGTGGAGCACAGATGATAAATGATGGGAATGGTGTTTTGCGAGTAGAGGTTGCAGTGTTCCAACTGACCCAAATACTGGAATAGATGTGGGGACATTGAAACAGTCTACTCCATGTCATTATTTCAACAAATTGGGTCACTAGAAGAGGGATTGGAGGTTGAATCCAAACCGAATGTTTGGTGATAGATGCAAAGTGTTAATTCAATGCAAATGCAGAATGTATAGATGCAGACACCCGCAAATTCCAATATGTCACAAGCCTCAATGATGCAGATTCCCCAAGCCCCAAAGGCCCTGCAGAAATGGGAAATCCGAGATTCAATGCAAACCATGTCACAAGAGCTAATATGAACCCCTTGAGAATCATACCAGTTTCCAACAGTTCCCGTACGGAGCCTTTGGGGGTGATGGAGCAGAGAAAATAATTTTTTTTTAACCCCTAACAAATTTTATAAATAATTAATAAAATGTTCGTTTAAATGTATTAATCAACAATGTACGTGAGGGAAGGGTAACACGCAAGTACATGGGCTGAATAATCTATTAACGAATGTCTGTGTGTCTAATTATAACATAACAATAATTGCGTACTAAATAAATAATAAATGCATGATTGTGCTTCATAGAATATAAACGTGGCGTTGCAAAAACAATAGTGATGGTAAGTAAGGAACAGCTTAAATGTTGCTTTCTGCTAGGTAATAACTAATTGGGGTACGTAGATGACGGGAGGGAAACGAAAAGGCTATGTTTCTCTATTTTAATTATGTTTTGTTTATTTCTAAATAGTGCTTCTAAGTATAAACGAGTGGCGATATAAAATGGCTGCCGGTTATTAAAGTGCGCATGTGCGGGGAAACGCGTGACAAGGGAGAAAAAGTTGGAGAAAAGCTAACCACGTGATGATGCTGAGAGGCTAGGATGCAAGAATGGTCAAGGCTGATGTGACCTAATTGAACTGATAGTGTGCCGTGGTGATCAGCAAAGAACCGTGGGAAACCGTTTTAAGAGAAAGGACAATGCCTGCAGAGTTCTCGAATGTATCGAAAGAAGTTACAAATGTACTGATCGAAGCGGATGGAAACATGTCTTGAACTGTGAGAAAGGAAATGAACATATACATTCCAAAGAACAAGTTGGATCCGGGAGAACTTGATTAAGAATGAATAGATGAAATGAAT
Organism: Calotriton arnoldi; assembly: GCA_963921515.1. Classification (NCBI taxonomy): domain Eukaryota; kingdom Metazoa; phylum Chordata; class Amphibia; order Caudata; family Salamandridae; genus Calotriton; species Calotriton arnoldi. The sequence continues at coordinate 106,190 of CAWUFW010013393.1, read as the reverse complement.
GGACCAATGAAAGAAAAGCGCATTATTAATGTTGCAACAATTAGTTAGCAAAGTTAGAATTAGGGTATAAGAGGGCCTACTCTTAGTGGGAGGGGGTCAGAGTTGGAGAGTCGCAGTCAGAGTCGGTGTTGGAGTTGGTGGCTTCCAGTGCTTGGTGGTCCAGATCGATCCATTTTACTGAGCGGGAGATGCTGAAAGACTGTTAGATGAGACGGGTTGCAGGTAGCTGATGCTGACGAGCTGAAGTTTCTGTTGCTGTCTTATTTTTCCAGTTGAGTATGAGAATCAGGTTATTTTTAATTCTTAAACTTAGGTTAGAAATCCTTAGGCTAAATTAGGAAAGATAGGCAGGTAATTAGGGTTTTTGCTTCATGACAAAATTTCCTTTCTGCAATAAAATTGATTTTGCTTAATAAATATTTGAATTAATAATGAATGAATAATTGAATAAAAAGTCTAAATTCTTTCTCATGCTTTTAAAATTATATAAAATTTAAGATTCTTAATCAAACGACTCAGTGGTTATTTTACTAAATGATTGTGACACTAGTAATTGGTTATTGTGATTTAGCTGGTCTTAATCACTACAAACTGATTTCTTACTAGATGATCCATCGACAAAACAATGAGCAGGAATATCTTAAGAAATAACTAAGAAAGCGATAGGTTAAAGTAATAAGGTATCCCGGCTCTTTCCAGCGGTACATAAATGATGTTTTTCATTTAGTTCTCATGTTTCTCCTAGGAGTATAGATTTTCGTAAAGGTGTAGAGGAAATCCAGGTGTGTGTGTGTGTGTGATAGGCGATGTTATGGGCCCCATCGTCATGTGGATGTGAGAAAATATAAGTCGCCCCTGGATGACCGATAAGTGACCTAGGAGGAAAATAGTTTTTATTGTACGCGCTGCATCAGATTTCTTGGTAGCAGAGTTATGGTTTCTATAGATTAGTTTAGTGATTATTGATTATTGATTATTGATTATTTTTGATGACTAACACTATATGTTGAGTCGCGTTATGTTATATGTGAGTTTTCACGCTTCTGGGATGTAGGAAGTGGAACACGTGTGGCAAGAGAAGTCACATGGAATTTGGTACATGGTCTGAATTCATTTTGGTAATAACACAGGTTGTGTTATGTTAGGGATTTTCTGTACGAAAGGTGTGTAACTGAGATAGCAAATCACGTTTTCTTGTGAAACTTTGGCCTTAATTCTCAGGAGCCTAGTCTCCACATGTGTCTTATCCCCAGAGAAACGAGTTAATTGTTTGCTTGAAAGAAGGGTAAGGTAGAGGGAAGTGCTACTTTATCGGCGAGAGTTAATAATTCTGTGGTAGGGTAGAGGTAAGCGCTGCCTACTGGAAATACAGGATTCTTGTGTAAAAGGACAAAGCTGTCACTTTTGTTTAGCGAATCAGACTATGGAATTGTTTTAATTGTTGTAACTAACGAAGAAACAGTGAAAAGAAAATTTGCCGATAATTTTTGTAAAGGAGGGGTAAAAGAGCAGGAGTGACATCGACAGTGCCGCGCTAGGATTGGATAGTGCGCTAGTCACGTGAACACAGAGTCAAGAGTGACATAGAAAAGTGCCGCGCTAGGATTGGTTGGTCCGCGGACGAAGGGAATTGTTCTGATTGGTGCGTTAGTGTGAGTTGCGCTGTAATTGGTTGAAGTTCCGTACACGGAACAGTGCTGGTTTGAAGAGAAAAAAACCAATCGAAAACATGCCGTATTACGAGTATGAAAGGGAGAGAACGTCATGGACGACAAAAATTAAGAATTTCTTTAAGAAAGACAAAAAGGTTGTGACTAGAGAGGGACAAGTAATTCCTCCGCCGAAATCAGCAGCTTCACATATGATGCTGAAATATGGATATCATACATGCATATGGTTGGAAAATTGGGCAAAGTATACGAAGAATGATGGTGCATTAGCTTTCCCTGAGAATGGTTCATTTAGTGTAGCGGTTTTGCGAAATTTGCGAGAAAAGATGACAAATCTAGAACCTAGACCTAGACCGACACAGTTTGAAGCCTTGACGGAATGGGAGGATGAGATGTATGAGCGAGAGAGATTCAGAGGTTTAAGAGATCATGAGTTTATGCCTGGAAGAATGTGGGGAATAAATCATGAGGATAGAATAAAACGATGGAGATGTGCTAACATGACAGGAGGTTTGTTTCCGGCTTTTACAGTTGAGGAAGAGACTAAGAGAAAACGTACTGAGAAAAAGAAACATATGGAGAGGGAGAAATATATGCATGAGAGTGAAACGGATGATGAATTGCTGGAAGATATTTTAAATAGAAATCCACCTCCGTATCAGCAGAGTTCTACAGTGGTGACACCAAATGCGCCGCTAATAGAGACTGTGCGAAATAAAAGTCCGGTAAAAAGAATTGAAATAAATAGGTCACAAGATCAAATAAGAACTTCACAAAATGAAGGAGTAGAAAGTGACAATGCAAGTGAATTAGCAAGGACAACAAAAGAACTGACTGAGAAAATTAGGGAATTAACGAAAAACATGGAAGCTGTGACTGTACCTGTAACAATAGGTCCAGTAATACCAGTTTTTGAGAATCAGAAAATTGATGAACGGTCCTTAGTGATTCCTATGAGTTCACAATTTCAGAGAGAAAAAGAAAGGATGGAACCAAGTACAAGTACAAGTAATTTGGCTAGTACTTACAGACCAAGTCCACCTACAAATTTGACTGTGAATGAGTGTAATGGTAGGAAAATGCATATGGTAACAGAATCTGCAACAGAGACTCCTGAAAAGAGTGGTAATTGGATAGAACTAAATAATACACCCATAGGTCCGACTCCTGATGAATTAAATGAGTGGATGAAGGCATTTAAAATAAAGGAACCAGAAGAAAAACCATTAGATGTAATTAGGTTAAAGATTGACATGGAAGAATTAATTTTAGGGACGATTGGTACAGAAAAGCTAAAAAATTACCAGGATGATGAAATAATGTTTCTGTGCAAAAGTATTACATGGAGAGCTAAAAATTTACATGACAAACTAGAAGAGATAGCAAGTGAAATTGGAATAGATTTTGCGAAAGTGAAAACATTGCAGAAACCCTACAGAGTAGACTTTTGTGAGAAAGATATAGAAAACTTGAACACAGCAGGAAGGCTGACACAGATAAAAGAGTTAATTGTTTTACTGAGAAAATGGGGTGATGTGGACAGATGGAAAGTTAGATGGACAAAAAAGAATGAGAAAACTACAGACAAAGCTTCTTTGGCTTTTATGATAACTGAAAAAGAACCTGTTGCAAGAGAATACCCTATGAGAGAAACTCCAGGTGGTAGTTATGTGCATGTTCCCTGGACTAGACAGGATATACTGTCATTTACAAATGAATTTCCGAAGCTGAGAGAGAAACCAGTTGAATGGTACCGACAAGTAGAGAGGTTTGTGAAGGTTTCGAAAGTATTGTGGATAGATTTAGATGGATTGTTTGACATAGTGGTGCCAACTGATTTGTGGTCTGAGTGTAAAATTACAGTTGACTGGCCAACTACAGAATATCCAAGAGATCCTAAGACAGGAGCTCCAGGTCCTGAGGTGATGAGGAAGTACGATAAGGTGATTACCTTTTTGAAAAATAAGATTCCTCCTAAAGAAACAGATTGGGTAAAAATCGATAGAACTACACAGGAAAGTAAGGAGTCTGTACATGCCTATTATGAAAGGTTGTTGTTGGTTTTCAAGCAGTATAGTGGATATGAGGAGTTGAGTGAAAAGGATATGAGTCATTTCGTATACAGATTTGTGTTTGGGCTGAAACCAGAGATTAGTGAAATGATTAAACAGCATATGATTAATTGGCAAGATGGCACAGTAGATGAGGTACTGAGGTATGCTAAGTATTGTAGTGATGATATTGAGAGTAGACAGCGTAAATTGAAAGAGAAGGCAATGTGGGCACAGGTGAAAGTGGCAGAAAAGCAAGAAGCTCAATTGGACAATAATAGTGGGAATGAAACAGGACAGAATAAATCGCGACCTAACATAGGTAAAGGGAAAGGTCAAGTGAGTCTAGAGGAGGCAAAGAAGAAATGGCCCTGTCATAATTGCGGAAAATTAGGGCATTGGAGAAACGAGTGTAAGTTCCCACCTAAACCTAATCCGGAAAATCAATCATTAACTCCACAGGTGCAGAATGAGGTAGTTGTTCAACAAGGTCAGGTGCCACAACCACCACTTCCCAACACTGTTAACCAGCAAAGATACAGTACAGAAACAGGATTCTACGGAGGAGAGCAGGTAACACAGTTGCCGCGAGCAGCTAACATTTCTCAGTATTGGTTGCGACAGAGTGAGGATGAGGCGGATGAAAGTTCATGACGGTGCCTAGGAGAGGGAAAAGAGTGCGTACTTGGCGCAACTCTAGAGGTAGATCAGTCTGGTCCCTTTGTGGATGGAGAAGTGAATGGTGCAAATGTAACATTCCTTGTCGATACTGGAGCTACCCGTTCTACTGTTAGATCAGTGGAAATTCCAAACCTTCCTCTCTCAGGTGAATACATCCAAGTAGTAGGAGTAGCAAATCAGCAGATTAAAACACCACTTACTGAATTAGTGGAAGTAAAAATTGGTTCTTTTAGCAAAATGCATAGATTTGTAGTGTGCGATTGTAGTCCTGTAAATCTTTTAGGTCGTGACCTTTTGTGCAAAATGAATTGCACAATTTATTGTACACCAGATGGAATTGGATTTCAGACCCCAGATGAAGATGTATTGTATAAAGTAACTTTGATGAATCAGGAACCTGAAATGAATGGTTTGTTTCCTGCATTTGATGCAGAAAAACTTCCAGAAGAACTGAAAAATGCAGTGAAAGAAAATGTGTGGGATTTTACAGGAGAAGATATTGGATTAATGAAAGAAGTTGATCCCGTAAAAGTAACAGTAAAAGAAGGAACAACTTACCCAAATACGCCACAGTATAAATTGACTCCAGAAATAATTGAAGGAATAACTCCTGTAATAAATAAAATGATCGAACAGGGAATTCTAAAAGAAATAATGAGCAGTCCATGTAATTCACCTATTATGGGACTGAAAAAGCCAAACGGAACATATAGAATAGTACAGGATTTGAGAAAGATCAACAAAATAGTTGTGCCTTGTTGTCCAATAGTGCCAAACCCTGCAGTAATTCTATACCAAATTCCACACGAAGCTGAGTGGTATACAGTGATAGATTTGTGTCACGCATTTTTCTCTATTCCTTTGCATCCAGATAGCCAGCCATTATTTGCGTTCCGGTTCGGAGAGCGTATTTTGGCATGGTGCCGAATTCCTCAGGGGTATACAGAAAGCCCCTCAATCTTTAATCAGATTTTAAAGAAGTCCCTGGAAGATTTGAAAATGCCAGAAAAGTCAGTGATGGTGCAGTATATCGATGACCTGTTGGTGGCATCGAAAACAAAAGAAGCATGTGTAAGTGATACAATTGCTTTACTGAACCATCTAGAGAAAGAGGACATAAAGTGTCCCCTTCAAAATTGCAATTTTGCCAAAAAGAAAGTCCAATATTTAGGGCATAAAATTGAGAAAGGAGTGCGAAAAATAGCGACAGAGAGAGTAAAAATGATTCAAGGAATGAGAGCACCAATGACGCAAAGAGAGGTAAGAATGTTTCTGGGAATGGTTGGATATTGCCGACAATGGATAAGTGGTTTTTCCTTGATTGCTAAACCATTACAAAAACTGACCAAGAAGGATGTAAAAGATCCTTTTGAGTTGAATGACGAAGAAATTAAATCTTTCAAAGAGTTGAAAAAGAAATTGTGTGAGGCCCCTGCTTTAGGAATGCCTGACTATGAAAAGGATTTTGAATTGTACTGCAGTGAAAGAGATGGATGTGCATTTTCAGTACTGGTACAAAAACATGGAACAATGAAGAGACCAATTGCTTATTTTTCAGCTGTTTTAGATCCTATAGCAAAAGCGTTGCCTGGATGTCTGAAAGCTGTTGCTGCTACTTGTGTAAGTCTGGAACAAAGTGAAGGTATAGTGATGGGGTATCCACTGAGAGTATATGTTCCCCATTCAGTAGAGATTCTGTTGACAAGAACAAAAACACAGTACATGACACATAGTCGGCTGACTAAGTACGAAAAAGTAATCTTGAGTGCAGAAAATGTGACCATAGATAGATGTATGAATGTGAATCCTTCGACATCATTGCCAGATGAAGAGAGTATAATTGAACAAGATGAAGTAGATCATGATTGTCTGAATGTGCTGGAATATTGCACAAAACCAAGAGCTGACATAAAAGATGAGCCTTTAAAGGAATCGGATTATGTCATGTTTGTGGATGGCTCATGCTTGAGAACGAAAGAAGGAGTTTTAAGCGCAGCTTACGCAGTGTGCACAGTAGCAACTGTGATGGAAGCGTCTTGTCTGAAAGGAATAAGGTCTGCCCAAGTTGCAGAACTGATTGCTTTGATTCAAGCATGTAAGTTGGGAAGAAATGTACGAGTTACGATCGTGACCGATAGCCAGTACGGTTTTGGTATCGTGCACGATTTCGGTCAGATTTGGTCACAAAGAGGTTTCTTGACGTCTGCAGGAACACCTATCAGAAATGGAGATTTTGTTAAGAAACTGCTTGAGGCGATACAGCTGCCTAAGCAGATAGCTGTAGTGAAATGCAAGGCACATAAGAAAAATGAAGATTACATAGCTGTTGGTAATAACTATGCGGATGAGATAGCCAGATATTGTGCAGAGAACATGGTATCCCTAAACAAGAATAGAGAAAGGGAGCATATCTCTTCTCCTTTGCTTTTTACTAACACTGTCGAGACATGGGATGAGGTGAGACAGTTACAGGAAGCTGCAAATGATGAGGAAAAAGATTACTGGATAAAAGCAGGATGTAGAAGACAAGAAAACAATGGTGTGTGGGTTTACAGAGATGAAAGACCAGTTATGCCTGATAGCATGATTGCAGACATGGCACGGATGTACCATGGACAAGCTCATATTGGGAGAGATGCAATGATCAGACTTTTTAGACAAACCTGGTATAACCCAAAATTCAGAGCCATAGCTGAAAGTCTTTGTCAAAGATGTCTTATTTGTCAACAGTTTAATCCAGGAAGAAAGACAATAGTGAGTCTAGGAACAATAGGACGAGAAGGAGGTCCGTTCACTAGAATGCAATTAGACTTCATCGAAATGCCCCCTTGTAACAGACTAAAATATGTTCTAGTGGTCGTCTGTTTGTTTTCTCGTTGGGTGGAGGCATACCCCACTAGAAGGAATGATGGAATAACGGTAGCAAAACTTATGCTGCGAGAGTTCATTCCAAGGTATGGTTTTCCAGTCACGGTTGAGACAGATAGAGGAACACATTTTCAAAATGAGTTGATCCAATTGATTTGTGAAGCATTGAGTATTAAACAAAAACTGCATTGTGCATACAGACCAGAGGCTTCTGGGGTAGTAGAGCAAATTAATGGAACAATTAAGAACAGGTTAGGAAAAATGTGTCAAGCTACAGGACTCAAATGGCTAGATGCACTGCCCCTTGTTCTGTTGACCATCAGAAGCATTCCTGAAAAGAAAACTGGACTTAGTCCTCATGAGGTGATCATGGGACGAGCAATGAGACAAGCACAAGTACCTGTCAACAAGTTATTGACTATATCTGATGATCTAGTACTGGATTATTGCAAAGGACTGGCTGATGTGGTGCGTTCTGTGTTTCATCAGGTTGGACCGGATGCGACCACTCTTGAAAGAAAACCAGCCCACGACTTGAATCCAGGAGACTAGGTCCGCATAAAAATCCACAGGAGAAGAAACTGTCTAGTTCCTCGCTGGGACGAGCCACGACAGGTAATCCTAGTGACAACAACTGCAGTCAAGTGTGCAGGAGTGAAGAACTGTGTCCATGCCAGCCACACAATTAGAGTTCAAGAACCTGCAGATCGACATGTGAGTCGACGTCTGGAAGTGTGGGATAAGAGTTCAGCAACTGGGACAAAAAGAATAAGAGAAAGGGTGCCAGAACTTGAAGATCGACCTGAAAGTCGACATCTGGAAACCCCAACGGCAAGCACCTCTAGAGAGGAAGAGGAAGAAGAAGAAGAAGGAAGAATTTCAGAAATTCCAGAACCTGAAGATCGACCTGTAAGTCGACATCTGGAAATATCTGACACAAGTTCAGGATCTGATGATTCAGTTGCAAACTGTGAAGAATTTCGAAGGAGAACTTGGGGATATAAACCAATTGGAGAAGAGAATGAACAAGAAAATGATCTAGATGAGCAACCAAGTACAAGTTATGGTGGAAATCCTTCAAAAGTAATATTAATAGACAAAGTAGGGAAAGAGACAAATAAAAAGTTAGAAAATCGAGAAGAACCCCGAGGAGCAATAGGGACAGATAGTGAAACAAAAGAACAGGGAAATTTAGAAGTAGAGAGTGAGGAAAATACCAATTCGGAAGAACACCGAGGAGGGACAGTAATAAGGGAAAACAAGAAGGAGAAGAAAGATCAACCAGTAAGAGAAGATGAGATCATAAGCTTCAAAATAAGAGACAATTGTGAAAAAGTTGAAACAGAAGCTGAAGAAAGTGGAGAAGAGAAAACAAAAACTGAATCAAGAAAAAGAAACTGGAAATCAGAAAGAGGAGAAAAAGAAGGTGAAGCCAAAAGGCCAAGAAAAGGAGACAATTGGCCCAGCAACTATATAAGAAAATTGAGATACAGAATAATCAGAACTGGAGAAAAAAGTGCTGAACAGGTGAATGAAATAACAAGTCAAAAGGAACAAGAAAAGCCAAGTGGAAAACGACTGCAAAAGTCTAAAAGAACAAAGAAAGTGAATTCGAAGTACAAGTCACCTGAGTGGCTGTACATTGCTCTAACGGATTACAAAGAAGAAGGAAACACTCACGAGAACCCGAGACTAAGAAACCGAATGGGTAAAGGTGAGATGCAACAAACCTGAAGTGAAGACTTAAAGTGCTTCTGCCGGATGTGACAATTTTACTGGATATGACAAATCACCGGATGTGACAACGAAAGAATTCTGGAGAGAATTAAAAGAAAGTACCAAGCAAAGACTTTTGAAAGCAGAGTGGCATCTAAGTCATTTCTGAGGTGTAGTGACACAATTTTCTGAAACTTAACAAAAAGATAAAAGTAAAATGGAAAATACTAGAGATAGAAGAGATAAATGTGAGTTTGTAAAAAGATGGTGTAAAATGTGCTGCTTTTGTACAGGTTTATTAATGACAGTATGGATAGTTTTAGCAATCACAATTCCTATTAGTTTAGCTGTAATAGAAGCAAAGAATGATACTAAACCAGAAAAAGAAACTAATATTAAAGAACCAGTTATTTTAAGAAGTAGTGCAGAATTACATAAGGATAAGTCAGTAACAGACTTTTCTAAAAATGTTTTTACAAAATTGTTGTACGAATATGTAGAGACAATGGATGTGAGAGATTGTTATGTTTGTATGCAGTTGCCTGCATCAGTGTCAGAAGGTGTGACTTATCATCACCTACCTCTAACTTATGGAATAACCTGTAGTGTCATAGCAAGTTTATTTTATAAAACAGGTAGATTAGAGTTTTATTACACTGATATAGATAAGATTTTTGCAAATGTTCCTGTAGTTCCAGAACTTAACAAAGTAAAACAAGCAAGGGTTTTAGGAGAATTCTTTTTAGAGCATAGAAAATTAACATTAGAAGAAATAGCTAAAAACAACCTTACCTGTGAGTTAAAGAAAGAAGAAAAGGTATTTTTAGAAATGGTTGAAGAAAGAAGAATGAAATTTCAAAGAGAAGCAATAAAAGAGGAAGGAACACATCTGTGGACATTTGAGGAAGGAAATCATGAAGGGAAAAAGATAAATGCAGCAATGACATTAGATTGGCCGCAAACAGGAAAGTTGTGTATTAGAAGAAATAAGACAGTCTATGACAATTATTTTGTAGGTTCCAGTATCTGCCATGACAATTATCAAATTTTGGGAGGTTGGGGATTCAAAGGTGGAAAAGATCCAATATTTCCAGGTATCTATTATATTTGTGGGAATAGAGCTTATTACAGGTTACCGGACCATTGGTATGGAACTTGCTATGTAGGCCTGGTCTTTCCAAAAATCTTTCATATGGACAGAGAAGAAAAAGGAACATACAAGATGATTAATAGCTTTACACGTAGAAAGAGGGAAAGTTTTTCAGAAATTGTAGGTGATATTTTTGGAGCATTAATACCAGCAGTGGGAATATCTTTGAATGCATTTAAAATTCGGAAGTTATCCACAGTAGTAGATCGTTTGTCTACAGATACTGCGGGAGGGTTCTTGATGGTAAATACCGAAATGGTTGCCATGAGAGCTATGGTGATGCAAAATCGGCTTGCCCTTGATATTCTTTTGGCAAAAGAGGGTGGAGTCTGTGGAATGCTGAAAGTCCAACATTGTTGCACTTACATTCCTGATAAAAGTGAAAATATACAAAAGTATATTACAAATATTACAAATTTGCACAAAGAACTAGTTCCACTGGAGGTTGAAAGTGTCTTGGGAAAACTTGGTAGAGGGTTTTCTTCAGTAGCAAATTGGTTAACAAGAATGAGTAGACTAATGATAGGGAAAGTTATAATAATAGCAACTGTAGCAATATTGTTAGCCATGGTGTTGAAAATTGTAATAACGTGTATAAAAAGAAAAGTAAGACAAAATAAGATAAAAAGAAATAACAGAATAATGAAAGAGAGAGAGAGAGAAATGGGTGAAATTGAGTTAGAGAAAATGAAAGAAAGCATGTATAAAGAGACAAGAAGACAAGATGAAATGGAAACAGATGTGTAACTAACAAAAAGCAAAAGGATGAAAGACATATGTTGCCTGAAAAAGAAGTATAACTTGGGTTTTATGTGGTGATTTAAAAATCACCAAAGGGGGGAGTTGATGGAGCAGAGAAAATAAAAATTTTTTAACCCCTAACAAATTTTATAAATAATTAATAAAATGTTCGTTTAAATGTATTAATCAACAATGTACGTGAGGGAAGGGTAACACGCAAGTACATGGGCTGAATAATCTATTAACGAATGTCTGTGTGTCTAATTATAACATAAAAATAATTGCGTACTAAATAAATAATAAATGCATGATTGTGCTTCATAGAATATAAACGTGTTGTTGCAAAAACAATAGTGATGGTAAGTAAGGAACAGCTTAAATGTTGCTTTCTGCTAGGTAATAACTAATTGGGGTACGTAGATGACGGGAGGGAAACGAAAAGGCTATGTTTCTCTATTTTAATTATGTTTTGTTTATTTCTAAATAGTGCTTCTAAGTATAAACGAATGGCGATATAAAATGGCTGCCGGTTATTAAAGTGCGCATGTGCGGGGAAACGCGTGACAAGGGAGAAAAAGTTGGAGAAAAGCTAACCACATGATGATGCTGAGAGGCTAGGATGCAAGAATGGTCAAGGCTGATGTGACCTAATTGAACTGATAGTGTGCCGTGGTGATCAGCAAAGAACCGTGGGAAACCGTTTTAAGAGAAAGGACAATGCCTGTAGAGTTCTCGAATGTATCGAAAGAAGTTACAAATGTACTGATCGAAGCGGATGGAAACATGTCTTGAACTGTGAGAAAGGAAATGAACATATACATTCCAAAGAACAAGTTGGATCCGGGAGAACTTGATTAAGAATGAATAGATGAAATGAATGGACCAATGAAAGAAAAGCGCATTATTAATGTTGCAACAATTAGTTAGCAAAGTTAGAATTAGGGTATAAGAGGGCCTACTCTTAGTGGGAGGGGGTCAGAGTTGGAGAGTCGCAGTCAGAGTCGGTGTTGGAGTTGGTGGCTTCCAGTGCTTGGTGGTCCAGATCGATCCATTTTACTGAGCGGGAGATGCTGAAAGACTGTTAGATGAGACGGGTTGCAGGTAGCTGATGCTGACGAGCTGAAGTTTCTGTTGCTGTCTTATTTTTCCAGTTGAGTATGAGAATCAGGTTATTTTTAATTCTTAAACTTAGGTTAGAAATCCTTAGGCTAAATTAGGAAAGATAGGCAGGTAATTAGGGTTTTTGCTTCATGACAAAATTTCCTTTCTGCAATAAAATTGATTTTGCTTAATAAATATTTGAATTAATAATGAATGAATAATTGAATAAAAAGTCTAAATTCTTTCTCATGCTTTTAAAATTATATAAAATTTAAGATTCTTAATCAAACGACTCAGTGGTTATTTTACTAAATGATTGTGACACTAGTAATTGGTTATTGTGATTTAGCTGGTCTTAATCACTACAAACTGATTTCTTACTAGATGATCCATCGACAAAACAATGAGCAGGAATATCTTAAGAAATAACTAAGAAAGCGATAGGTTAAAGTAATAAGGTATCCCGGCTCTTTCCAGCGGTACATAAATGATGTTTTTCATTTAGTTCTCATGTTTCTCCTAGGAGTATAGATTTTCGTAAAGGTGTAGAGGAAATCCAGGTGTGTGTGTGTGTGTGTGTGATAGGCGATGTTATGGGCCCCATCGTCATGTGGATGTGAGAAAATATAAGTCGCCCCTGGATGACCGATAAGTGACCTAGGAGGAAAATAGTTTTTATTGTACGCGCTGCATCAGGGGTGATCAATCACAATGACGAAGCCTGAGTGAGGAGGAAGATTGCATACTTTGTGCAGTCTTGTAGGTAGACCAGAGTGGTCCATTCTTGGAATCAGAGTTGAATGGCCACCAAGTATCCTATTTGATCAACACTGGTGCTACTAGGTCCACTATTAGAACAGCAGAAGTCCCAAACCTACCTCTCTCAAGAAATCAAAAATCCAAGTTGTAGGCGTTGCAAACAAACACATTTCAAACCCTGTATCTGAAAAGGTGCATGTAAAGATAGGTTCATTTGAAGAGCACCAGCAGTTTGTAGTATGTGAGTCGAACCCAGTAAATCTGTTAGGCCGAGATCTGTTATGCAAGTTAAATTGCATAATTTACTGTACACCGTAGGGTGTTGAGTTCCAGACCCCTGATGAAGATGTGGGTTTTAAAATGGACAGACAGGGGACAACTGTTGGGCTGTTTCCAATGATGATGGTAGATGATTTACCGCCCTATTTGAAATATACTGCAAAACCCGAAGTCTGAGATTTTTCAGGCAGAGGTGTGAAACCTGTTTGAATTACTGTTACAGCAAATGCTTACTATATCCAGACACCTAAGTACAACCTCTTGTCAGAGACAGTGGATGGAATTTCCCCAGTGATTAAGTCTATGATTCAGCGAAGGATTCATAAAGAAATTTTGCGGAGTCCATGTAATTCCCCTATTATGGCTCTGCAGAAACCTAGAAGCAAGTAGCGCATTGTGCAGGATCTCAGAAAGATTAAAAACATGTTTGTCCAATGTTGTTATATGGTACTGAATTCTGCAGTATTACTGGTCCAGATACACTGTGAAGCTGAGTGGTTTACAGTGGTTGATTTGTGCGCAACAGTTTTTTCTCTACCGTTGCACAAAGGGAGCCAGTTTCTCTTCACGTTCCGGTTCCAAAAAAGAATTTTGTCATTGTACCAAGTTCCACAAGGGTAAACAGAGAGCCCTCCAATTTTCAACCTCATCTTGAAAAAAGAATGTGGAGCACTTGAAGCTATCGTGCACCTCAGTTTATGTGCAGTACATTGATGACCTCCTAGTGGTGTTGATGTCACAAGAAGCATGTAAGTAGGACAGTATTTGCAGAATTACAGAAATATCTTGATACAGAAATATCGTTGTCAAGAATATCAGTTTTTTTAGGCAAATAATATCGTTGTCAAGAATATTGTTGTTGAAAATATAGATTTCAATAACATAGTTGCAAAAAATATCATTTTTAATTATCTTTGTGTGTTTTAGTTCATATATTAATTTTATGTGTTATTATTGGTTGTATAATTGTTAAAAATAATTTTAAATATAGTTTGTAATTTTAGGTGATCCATAATTTTTCTATTGCTAATAGTAATTTATATTATCATAGCGGGTTGCTAGGTTTGTAGGGGTATAAGGTGGGAAGTTTATTAAGTATCTTAATTAGCAATTCATTTTGAATGTATTATTAATTATTGAATTGATAGTTAATTATGTAAATTGCGTAATAGTTAATTTTTTAAGTTATATATTAGGTGCAGCCTGCTGGGTTTTAGGGGTATTGGGTAGGAAGTTAATTAAGTAATAATTAATTAATTATTAATTATACATTTTTATTAATTATGTCATTGATCATTAATTGTATAAATTGTGTAATAATCTTATTTTTTAAGTTATATATTTGGTGCAGGCTGCTGGGGTTGTATGGGTATAAGGTGGGAAGTTAATTAAGTAATGATTAATGAACAATTCATTATTAATGTATTCATAATTATTTAATTAATTATTGATTATGTAAGTTGTGTAATAATTATATTTTGTAAGTTATATATTAGATGTATGCTGCTGGGTGTGTAGGAGTATAGGGTGGGAAGTTAATTAAGTAATAATTTATTAACACTTGATTATTAATGTATTAATACATATTTAATTGATTATTAATTATGCGAATTGTGTTATATTTATTTACTTTAGTTATATTTTAAGTGTAGGCTGCTGGGTTTATGGGGTATAATGTGGTTAATCAAGTAATAAGTAAATACAAATATTTATTGATAATTATTAAATTGTTTAATAATCATTTAAAAAATTTTTTTTTAATATACATCATTATTTTAGGCTAATTTTTAATGTTCATATTAAGAGTTTTTTATTTGTTGTAAATTAATAGGGTTATTTAAATATGTTATGTGTTTGAAGTGAAGTACTTTCCCTACTGTTGCACAGATTTGAGTGGGAATAGTAAACATCACCTCTTCTAAGTCCAACACTTTCACTATGGTTCCACAGACTGGGGTGGGAATAGTAAATGTAATCCCTCTGAAGTCCAGTGCTTTCTCTACTGTTGCACAGACTGGAGTGAGAATAGTACATTCTACCCCTCCGAAGTCCAAAGTTTTCCCTACTGTTGCACAGATTGGAATGAGAATAGCAAATTTAACCCCTCCGAAGTCCAACGCTTTCCCTACGGTTGCACAGACTGGAGTGGGAATAGTAAATTTAATCCCTCCGAAGTCCAATGTTTTCTTTACTGTTGCACAGACTGGAGTGGAAATTGTAAATTGTACCATTCCAAAGTCCAATGCTTTTTCTACTATTGCACAGAATCGAGTGGGATTAGTAAATCTTACCGCTTCAAAGACCATCGCATTCCCCACTGTTGCACAGACTGGAGTGAAAATAGTTAATTTAATCCGAGTGGGAATAGTACATTTAACCCCTCCAAAGTCCAACTGTTTTGCAACTGTTGCACTGACTGGAGTGGGAATAGTATATTTAACCCCTCTGAAGTACAATGCTTTCCCTACTGTTGCACAGACTGGAGTGGGAACAGTAAATGTAATCCCTCCGAAGTCCAACACTTTCCCTACTGTTGCTCAGACTGGAGTAGGAATTTTAAATTTTACTCTTCAAAGTCCAACGCTTTCCCTACTGTTGCAGAGACTGGAGTGGGAATAGTAAATCTTACCCCTCCAAAGTACAACGCTTTCCCTAATTGGCACAGACTGGAGTGGGAATAGTCAATTTAACCCTTCGAAGTTCAATGCTTTCTCTACTGTTATGTATAAATATATTTGTAACAGTTTTATTAAATGTCTTTTTTGGGGATTTTATAGTTTTTTTTATATTTAATTGATTTGGTAATTTATTTAAAGTTTTGCAGTTAATTTGTTAATAATTTTCAGGCTTCATTTATATTTATAGTAGTCATCCATGCTGAGATAGAAAGGTGCAAAATATTTTGCCATTTTTACAGAAAAGTTATTAAGCATAGGATTAGCACAGTACCTGTATGCCACACCCATCCAACAATGTTATTTACGTTCGGGTGTGGATGTATGAGAACATAAGAGTATAAGAATACAGGTGAGATGGAGTGAAGGTGTTCAAATATGTGAATATCCGGGTAATGTGTTCCTGCATCTTATAGTCAGGAAAGGTCAAAATGGTGTGGTATAAAGAGTTATATTTGCAAGAGTGTGTGCATTTGGAGAGGAATTGCAATATGTGTGCCCAAGGGGGTGGTTTATATCACCGCCCAGAATGCCCAAATCTTTATAGAAACTTAGAGATGTGTTGTTTTTTATAGAAAATGCATAGTATATAAATATTGGAACTCATTTTACTAGTGAAATATACAATGGGGGATATGGACAACTGTTATTTTATTGTAATGAAATTTCTATTTTATATTATGCTTGGAAAATGATAAAAAAGTAGAAAATTAGATTCTAGATACAAACTGATATACGTGTTTTATTACACAGGTGTGTTGACCTACTATCGGCAATACCAAATAAGTTTGAGTGTCACAATAAAGGTCTTGAAAAAGATGGTGTAAATTAAAAGATCCCATCAAAACGCGTCGACGCTCCATCACACAATCCGTGGATTGGCTGGAACTACAGATTACCAATAAGTTTTATAGTATCGTGTTCTAGCCATTATTGTTTTGAACACAGATGTGTAGCTCTTAATGACAAAGTGTGTTGTCTTTTGTGTGTTCTCTCGTAAAATAGATTATGTTGTATGATTATAGTGTAATTCTTTTTATGAACTATTTGAATAATTGTGTCTAGAACTTACTAGGTTCTATTAGAACATGTGTGATCCCATCGAGGAAAGATTGGGATAATTATTATGCATTTAATTGTTTTTAACTCATTAGCTAATTTGTACTTTTTATGAATATGATGTTTTATACTATCAATAAATAGATTTATTTTTTACTTTTGTGCATTCTGACCTTGGGCTTACTATAATATTTCCTTGGCGTGTGTGGCAAATGAGGAGTGGTATGAACTTGTGTGACTTTGATTGATGCAAGACGGTGCGGTGATCAGTGGAACCAAAAGTTATAGCTCTGAGAATCAAACCCAAAGGAAATTTTCTCAGGATTAGCACAGTGCCATATATACCGAGCTGTAAATTGACAAAACCCTTTACCACTCCAGGCACAGAAATACAGCTTTTGATTGGTAAAAATACCATCCAAGTCAACCGGGAATGAATAAAAGCAACCCCTGACAAGTGTTTTGCTATCATTAAAGCTCTCAGAGAGGTTTAGCTTTGTCCAGACACAAGCGAGCACCCAGCATAAGTCAAAACAATACCCTTTCAGACATAGAGTGCTACATAAATTATGTAAAAAAGAACCAGAGAACTCTGGCTACTTCCCAAGTTGCATAAGTTATGCAGCACTCTATGCCTGAAAAGGGTGTTGTTTTGACTTATACTGGGCGCTCCCCTTCCATGTGTCTGGAGTTCTCTGCTTCTTTTTTACACACACACACACACACCCACACACACACACATTAGTTCATTTTTGAAAATATAATGTAAAGTATAGATTTCTAATATTAGTGTTACACTATATATATGTATATATAAACATATACACATATATATGTGTGTTTATATAAGTATTTATTTATAATTTTTAAATGTCTTTATTGGCATTTTTAATCAAGAGACTTCACATATGATACAGGATACAGTACTAATCATAGTCATACAGTGGGTTAACAAACACATCCCAATATGTTGACATGAATAAAAGCGTGGTAGTATATCACACAATATTAGGAAAGGTATAGTGGGGTATCAAATAAAGGGAAGTAAGGACAAAATAGGACTGAAATCACTTTGATTCGTGAAGAAATATTGAATGTATTCATCATAACTTAAAAATCAAAGAATCAATAACATCAAGAACTGCCTGGCTGGCGCTGCCCAGGGCAGCTAACCAAAACTATGGAGATATAAATGGTAGGAGTATGTCACAACCCATGGGGTTGTCAAACTAATAGGTGCTCCAGGGGGGATGGGACAAGTAAGCGGGAAGAATCCAGATGCACCTCCACCCAGGGGGACGCCAGGCCTCGTTCGGTGTTTGTGAAGCATGCATGTATGGGCCAGTGGGTCAACTCAGGCATCCATCTAGCTCCTGGTGGCGGGCTCCGCAGTCTGGGGTGGGGGGTGGATGCAGGCTGTCAAACAACTTGAGAACGTAAGTGTCCCACATTGTGGTTGCTCCGCTTCCACCTTGCAACTTACGATCATGTGTCATGGCATCCGCCTCTGCTAGAGCCCATTTATGAGTCACCTGTAGCCAATTCTTAATCATAGGTGGGTGAGAGGCCTTCCAGTTCATGGCAGTTAAGTGCTTAAAGGGGACCAGTGACAAATCAACGAGCTTCAGGTAGTGTTTATTATGCTTAGTGCGTCGCCTAATCCCTAGAAGGCAAAAGAGTGTGTCCGGTGGCAACTGGACATTGATCACCGATGATAACTGTGTCAATACCTGGTTCCAAGTGTGCAGCATGGCGGGCATTCCCAGACCATGTGTATAAATTTGGCATCCATGTGGCCATGTCTCAGGCACGCCGGGGACACTGCAGGGAACATTTTGTGGAGGCAGTGTGGTGTGAGGTAAGTTTGCTGAAAATAATTAAATTGTGCGAATTTTAGACCGCTATTATGTGAAGCCCGCTTCACCCACTCCTAAGCCATTGTTCATTGCTTGAAGGTTAACTTCGTGTTGAGCAGTAGCGGTCCGTGGTAGGAGTGCCGGCCGGGCGGTGACGTGGGGCGGGGGAGGGGCAGGGTGGGGGGTAGTAAACCACGGATTACGGCAAAATACAGGTAAGTAAACATTTAAATAAATAAAACGAATTTCATGGCGCGCACTGCATCGCATTTGGCGATGCAGCGCTCACAACGGAATTCGTTTTATTTATTTAAATGTTTACTTACCTGTATTTGGCCGTCATCCGTGGTTTACTACCCTCCACCCTGCCCCTCCCCGCTCCCGCATCATCCGCCAGCTGCACTCCTACCACGGACCGCACTGGTGTTGGAGGAATCCTCATACTTGAGTTTGTCCCAGGTGAAGAGATCCAGGCATTCCCCCTGTAAAGCCACATATAGTACGGAAATCACCCGACGGCCAAGCCCGTGTGTCAAGAATCTTTGAATACCCAGGTGCAGCGGCAGCTCAGCCTGCCCCAGAGCCCATATATCCCCAACTGCCGCCAAAAGTGCATTATGTGCTAGAAAGAGACAGGCTACCAGCCCATAAAGTTCCTGCAGGGCCTGGAAGGATAGCGGAGCACCGTCATTCTAAGTATATTATTAAATATTATTTAAATGTATTTAATGTACATTATATTTATGTTATATATTAAAATAATTAATATTTGCTATTTAAAACTATATATATTAAAAACCAATATTTATGTATGATTTTAAATGATAATAGTGAGAAACAATATTTTGTTTCAATATTTTTGTGCTTACCATCCTAAGTATATGGAAACAATAGTTTTGTAATCAATATTTCTGTGTCTGTATATTATTGTGTTTGATATTGTGTTAGTGATCCAAGTAACACACTATTGTCTTACTGAATTATCTAGCAGAAAATGGACTTAAGGTGTCCCCAAGCAAGTTGAAGTATTGCTAGAAGGAAATCCTGTTTGTAGGACATCACATTGAGAAAGGAGCAAGGAAGGTGTTGCAAGAAAGAATCTCTGTCATTTTGACAATGAACTCTCTCACTATGCAGAAAGAAGTCAGGATGCTTTTGGGAAAGGTGGGCTACTGTCGCCAGCTCATACCCAAATTTTCCCTAGTGGCAAAGCCTCTTTTGAGGTTGACACATAAAAATGTGTCTGATCTACTACCATGGGACAACAAGAGCATGAATACCTTCTTAGAGCTGAGAGAAATGCTTTGACATGCCCCTGAATTGGAAATGCCAGATTACAGTAAAGAGTTTATCTTGTGTTACAGTGAAAGGCAAGGGTGCACTCTTTTGGTGCTTACACAAACACATGGTGATTCCCAAAGACCTCTAGTCTATTTCTCTGTCATGCTTCACCCATTAGTCGCAGAATTGCCTGGTTGCATGAAAGCTATGGCTGCCGTAGGTGTCAACATTGAACGGATTGAGTGCATTTTAATGGGCTATCCTCTTATAGTGATGGTCCCCCACTCAGTGGAGGTGCTCTTTACTAGAACTAAGACACAACACCTGACTAGAGACGCCTCATGAGCATGAACAGATCATGCTGGCAGCTGACAATATAAAGTTAAAGAGGTGTTCTAGCTTAAACCCTGCAACCTTATTGCCATTGCCTGAAACTGAAATAGATGGGGGTTGATCATGATGTCCTTGATGTAACTGAACTGTGCACCAAGCCAAGACCTGACATCAAAGATGAACCCCAAGCTGAGCCTGATTACATATTGTTTGAGGATGACTCACATTTACGAGATGATGGGGGAAATCTGAGAGCTGCTTATACTGTCTGTATATTAGAGGGTGTAGTGAAAGCCTACTGGCTATGTGATGTAACCTCTGCCCAAGTGGCTGATTTGGACGCTATTACTAGAGCTTGCTGTGTCTTTGACCAATTGAAAGTTACCATATTTAATGATAGACAGTATGGCTTTGGTGTTGTCCATGACTTTGGACAGTTGTGGTCAGAAAGGGGGTCTATGGCATCTTCTGGTTTTCCAAATTGGAACGGGAACTATGTTATTGAATTGTTGAAGGCATTTCAAATGCCGTTTGAAGTGGCCATGGTAAAATGCTCAGACGTGGGTCCCTTGCTCACTTTGCCACTGGATTCAAGCAAGCCTGGCTGATGACGGCTGGAATGCCAGAAACCGGTCCTAGGATGCTTGTTTCCGGTCCAGGGAAGACATGGCTTGGCAGTTCGGGCTGGACTGTTCCCATGAGGCACAGGGTCAGACTGATTTGCATATGGCCATGTCTGAACTGGGGTGGTGGAGTGAGCTAAAGAATGATGATGGATTAAACCCAGATCAGTTGACTGGGGGTGAGTGTTTGATTGGCTCAAACGTTCCGTCCATCATCCCCTTTTGTATCGCCATGGTAAAATGCTCAGCACACAGGAGCGGAAACAATTGTGTCACTGCTGGGAATCAGTATGCTAATAAAGTTGCTCGTTATTACGCTCATGAGTCTTGTGCATTTAATGGAAAATATTCGAATTAATTTGAAAATGAGACCAATTTCAATTTGCTGATGACCACTGCTGATACTTGGGAGGAAGTTAAGAGACTGCAGGAAGAGGTGCCGGAGATTGAACAGCATGCACGGGTCAGAGCAGGTTGTGTGAAGAATGGAGATTATATTTGGTTTTCTTCTGATGAGTTAGACACTTTCATAGACCCGCCCACATAGGGAGGGATGCAATGCTGAGACTTCTCAGGAAGAAATTGTTTAACCCTCACTTCAGAGTAATGGCTGACAACCTTTGTTATTGTTGTGTTACCTGCCAGCAGCTGAATGTAAAGAGAAGGACCTCCATTAACACAGTGTCACATAGGGAGATCCTTTCAACAGGAAGCAGCTGGATTTTATTGAGATGTCTGTGTGCAATGGGCTGCGATATGTCCTGGTTGTGGTGTGTATTTTCTCTTGTTGGGTGGAAGCCTACCCAATTAGAAGAAATGACAATCTCACTGTAGCCAAACTATTACTGTGAGAGATAATACCTAGGTTCGGATTCCTGGTTTCTCTTAAGTCAGGCCATTAAGCACATTTCAACTATGAGGTTCTGAGAAAGCTGTGTGTAGCCTTGCAAGTGGAATTGAAACTGCACTTTTGCTATCAGCCTGAAGCATCTAAATTTGTTGAACAGATAAATGGGACTTTGAAGTCCCACCTTGCTAAAGTGTATGCATCTACCTCTCTGAAGTGGCTGGATGCCTTGTCTTTGGTGTTGATGAGTCGCCGAAGTACCTCTGATCGTCAAACACGATTGTCGCCCCAAGAGATCCTCTTGGGGAAAGCCATGAGACTACCTGCTGTGCCTGGTAGTGCACTTGTGAACATTACAGGTGATACGGTTCTTGACTACTGCAAGAGATCGGCTGATGTGATGTGGGCTGTCTCTTACCAGGTGAAGCTAAAACTGCCCTCTCGAGCCAAAAGCAGTGACATGACCTTAGTCCTGGTCACTGAATCCTGGTGAAGAAGCACATCAGGAAATCGCGGTTGGAGCTCCATTGCCATGGCCCCTTCCATGTCATCCTGGTCATCAACACAGCTGTCAAATGTGGTGGACTACCTAAATGGGTGCATGTTTTCCACACTCAGCGTGTGAGGCATAATGACGAGGAAGAGGTGACAACAACCACTGATCTACGAAGCCAAACCTTTGATAGCAGAGTTGGGAGAGGAGAGTACCCAGCTATCTCAGAATCAGCAAGCGCGTCAAAGGGAAGAAGTGTTACAGAGTCAAGTTGAAGCAAGTCCTGAACCTGTGGCGAGTGAGTCAAGTGTGTCCACAGTGAACCAACCCAATGCACAAGTAAATGGCAACTTTGATCCTGGAGATGGACTGAGTAAAGTGACCAGGGTGCTTGTAGAACAGAAGAGTGACCAAGAAGCCATGAGAGATTGAGATCAAGTTTATCTTTGGAACGCATCCCACAAACTGTTGCAAAGGAGACTGTGTCAAGTGGACTAAATGACAGTGACATTGTACAGTCAGTAGTCAGAGGTCAAAGAAAACAAGGTTGCCTAGTCAAAGGTACTCTGATCCTGAGTGGACATATTTTGCAGAAAGTGAACTTGATCTTTTATAACTTGGATGGTCAAGAAGCAGTGCTTTCAGAACCACCATGATTAAGGCTACCACAGTGAAGATTTCGTGAATCCTTTGATTTTTGGTCACAATCACTTTAAACTGAACTGTGTGTATGAACTGAACTTCATTGAATTCTGAAGATTCCCTAGTGCCAGGGCTCCTGAAGAAGAGTAGGTTTACCATTTTAGAAGAAGATGGAGTTGGGATAGTGATGACTCATGAAGACAACTGTACATAAGATAATCGTGTCTTAACTAAACAGTTTTTGCAAATTAGCACAACTAAAAGCAACAAGTAATTATTTTGCTTTTAGCTGTCTGTTCTTTATAGGTCTGACTGCAGATAAACAATAGTTATCCTTTCAAAGAACCATTGTAGAGTAGATCATTGTCATTATTTTTTATGACTGCTTTGCTAATAGGTTTGAGCTCCTTGGTAGCTACTAGTCCCTTAAGGTCATCCCCAAAACCCCTTACCACTGCTTCCTCCATAGAAGATAGATATTGTTTTGATCTGAGAATATTGCATAAAGGTGCCTCTGAAGAGGATTTTTCTTCAAATGTATTCTTTAAGCTGCTGTATGAGTATACCAATATTATGGATGCTAAAGACTGCTAGATGTGGGCCCATTCGCCTGCATCTTTGGTGGAGGGAATTACCTATGATCACATTCTCCTTACTTATGATATTTCCTGTTGTATTCTCCTTAGTCTCTGGTATTGTCAGGGTCATTTTGAGTATTATTTCTTGAATTATGACTTAGTTGTTTCATAAGTGCCAATGTACAAACATTTGAATCCCCATGTTAATGGGAAAGAAATGGAGACAGTTTGGCATTTCTTTAAGTCCCCAACTTAGCGTATCTTAAGCTGAAATTAGACTGGCAGTATCAAGGGAAGTTATGTAAATAAAGAAGGGAAGATAGGGTTCCAAATGTTCAACCTATGTGATTGAGTGAGTGCGCTCAAGAATTCCTTTTGTATGTGTTGTTTCAAATGATTTGAAGTTTAGAAAGCTTTCTACTTCAGTGGACAAGTGACCACCACTACAGCTGGACCTTTGCTAGCTATTGATACTGAACTGATAGCCATTAGGGCTTTGGTCGTGCAGAATCGATTTGCTGTAGACATTTTACACGCTAGCGTATGTGATAAATATCACTGGACTGTCAACAGAATTGAAGGATTTTGAAGCAACAGGTGCTTGCAATGCAACTGGAAAGGAATGTTACGCTATAGGTAGCTGGCTAAGCAATATTGGCAGAGAACCTTTAGGTGCTATATTGAGGCCTATTTTGAATATTGGTGCTTGTGTGATTTGCTTATTTGCTATGATGAATGGATTTAAATATGTGAAGGCAAGAAGAAAGGGGTACAAAAGGAAAAGAGAAGAAGTTGAGTTAGAGGAAAAGCAGCGTCAGTCTTATGTTGAGTTGAGGGAGTTGGAGAACTCCACTTGTAAGCAACAACGGACAACCCGCTTTTGAGATGGTCTTGGAATGTTGAAATTGTTTAGTGTGATGGCTATTCTAGTCATCAAAAGGGTGATTGGAGCAGCATAATTTTAATGCTCCATAATATTACTAACCATATGCTAATCGATATATTGATATATTAGTTTGTGTGGTAAAAGGTAGCACTATGTGCACATATATGAAAGAAGCCTTTTACATATATTCTTAGCCTAATCCCTATTTTATGATGTTCTCTAGGTTACCAAATGTTTTGTGACCACAGGCCTTGTTGTGAGTAGGCTTTTAAGCTGACCAAAGTTCGTTAAAAGTGTTTCTCATATTCTGAATGTGATGCTGTTTTTAAAAAATGTTCTCATGTCCTTTTCATTTTTAGGTGTTTATCAGAGCTTGTTAGTTAGCTGCACCGTGGATTGTGCAAAGCATGGGGATGGTAGAGAGCCTCCTGTACCAGGCTACTGGACTGCTGATAAATTCAAGGCCATGTAGCTGTGCGCTTCTTTGTCTGACAATGGGAGTTTGGGGAGTCTACATGCTCCCAGAGGACTGTGTATTCTGATTGGCTCATCCAGTGGGAGTTAGTGGGATAGAGCTTCCAGAAAGTTCTGTTTCAAATAGACTTGTGTGTCTTCTTAGACTAGGCTCTTAACACAAAAGGGTTTGGTCCTCAATCAGTAAGGCTGGGCCGTGAATACTAAACAACAGGAACATTGCCAATACTGATCACCATTCAGTCACCCATTCACAACAAGATCACACAAACCAATTGCTATGATCAACAAAATAAATTATTTTATTTTTAAATTTTAGTTCTTTGAAAAAAGTTTTTAAAAATGTTTTTTGAAGATTTGGTACATATAAGATTTCCTTATTATTTGACATACACAGGAATCACAAGTTTTTCAAAAAAATGACAACAATGAAACAAGCGTACAAATCACATAACATAATACATGTACAACATAAGACCAAACCAATATTTAAAATGATTTTCGGCTCAGGTTCTGTACAGTTCAAACTCTCGAGATTGTCATGGTACCCCTGACTACTGTCTCACTAGGAAAAGTTTAAGGGTATTAACAGAGGTAATAACCAAATAGTGACCCTACTGGGCCCACACCAAAACACATTTTTAAGTACTTAATTGTGAGCCACAGTGGTAACGCATATAGTTGAACACTTATTTGGCCAAAAAAGAAGCTGTCGATGCGTTTCGAACCCTGACGCATTTCTTTGAGGGTTTCCTCAGGACACAGAACATTTCAAGAGCTGGAAATTTTAAAAATGTATATGTAATTTAACAAAGCTATAATTAACACACAGTGTTCATCAGCACTTTCACTTGTACATCTCACTACATCACAACACAGCGCAATTTCTTTATCTACATCTCCTAGATTCTCTTAATGTAACTCTCTTCAACAATAGACGTCTCTGGACTCCTACGGACTGCCACAATTGACATCAATCTATGGAAAAAGACACCAAGACTCGATATAAATTCAATTTCTCTGACAAATCTGAAAAGGCTGAGCTAGTGCCTCACAACCTTGGAACACTTACTTTGATTAATGCACAATCTCTAAGTACCATCTCCTCCTGACTCAAGATTGTCTTCTTTTCTGTAAAATGTAAAACAATTATTTTTAGTGTGGTATGTCTATTTGTTATGTGTGTGCTTAAGTGAAGAGCATGAAAAATTTGCTTCAATATATATAACATGCAGGCACGAAAGTTTCCAATCCTTATGCAAAATCTGCATACACAAGATTTTTTGGCCACGTATTTCTTTGGAGACACCCCGTGTCCCAATTTGCACATATAAACCAAATCCGTAATGAAAGGATTTGCTTAGATTGTCGGTGTCGAGCGTTGTTTGCTGACACTGCCTAAATTGAGTTATTCCTTCAACAATAACCGTGTTGTGGGCCCGCAGGACCATAAAAAGGTAGCGGGCATTTGTAAAAAACCATGCAACTTTCATGGATCCCTAAACACTGATATTAGCGGGAGTGTTACTGTCTCTAGTTTCAATTATGACTTGCCGCCCGAGATTTTAAAAAAAGAGATTGTTGAACAGTCGGCGGAGCTTGGCTCTCAAAACTTACCAAACGAGCTTGCCATAGTGGTCTTTTCATCTCTCGCAGGCAGTTATAGTTGCCAGGTTCCCGGTAGGATACAATCTCAAATGGAACTTCCGTTTTTTCTAATCCTCGCTTGTTCCACTTCCGGGTTAAGAAGACGACGGTCAAACGTGTTGCGCTTTCGTTAGTGTTAAAACAACATCTATTTGAAAAAATGTAGATGATAGTGCCTCTGTTGCCCTTTCCTAAGAAAAAACGAGTGTGTAACAAATTTTGGGGTTATCGGCAAAAAAATGCTTCGTAAAGCCCCATCGGAGGACTTCTGGGAGTTGTAGTCTAATTGTTGCAATGGATCGTAATTGCATATGTCGGGACGATCTTTTGTTCGT
Organism: Calotriton arnoldi; assembly: GCA_963921515.1. Lineage (NCBI taxonomy): Eukaryota > Metazoa > Chordata > Amphibia > Caudata > Salamandridae > Calotriton > Calotriton arnoldi. Next base: position 79,445 of record CAWUFW010013393.1, on the reverse strand, counting down.
CCAATGTTATAACTAACTATGTTGTACTTGTCGTCCACTCGTAGACTTTACATTTCGAGATTAGGAAAACGTTAAATCGTATACTGCTTTTCTTTTTGGTGTAAGCAAAAACTTGATTTCAATTTAGGGATAGTGGTGTCTGACATGGCCTTTCTAGGAGGAAAGCAAATAACATTTTATTGTGATTTTATATGTTTTGTATATTGCATCGTAAAACCGACTTTGGAGGCTTCAAGATGTTCTAGTCTGACAGTACATAATTTATTAGGACAGTCTGCAGTGTATCCATTTTATTATTGCAGTCCAGTTGACGGCAAATTAATTTCAGATCTAGTTATCGACACGAATGTGTCAGAACTCCATGGTCAAAACGTACTTTGAAACTCAGGCAAATGTAATACGTAACTGAGGCAAATTTCAGTCCTTAGATTAGGTCCTTCAATTTATTCATGATGTTGTTTTCAATGTTTTTGAGAAAATCCAGGTGAATTCGCTGAGTACAATTCTGGTTTGAGCAGTTGGTTGTACTGCTGAAAATTATTCGGATATTCACAAGTTCTGGAGCTCTGTTAGTTCATTTAAACCATTAATTGCAGTATTATACTTTACAATTAGGAAAGCTTCTTGCTGACTTAAACGTCGTTCAATGTCTCCACCTCTACTCTCTTGTTCTACAGATGAGATCACTATCCATTTCAATTCTGCTTCTGTGTGCTTTTCTTCTACCCGGTGGTTCACCAGAGGGGCTGTTAAAACTTTTTTTTGAATTTTGGATTTATGTTGGGTAATACGTTGTCATATTTCTTGATTTGTTTTTCCAATGTACAACATGTTACATGCACAAATTATGCAGTGAACTACATTTTTAGTTTTGCAGTTAGTAAACGTGTTATGTTTCCAGAACATAGTCTTGTAGGAAAACAATCTCCTTTCAATTGTTTGGTTACAACACAAACAGGTCCCACATTTGTGGTGTCCCTGAAGGGGAGGCAAATTGAGATGATGATGCATGGTCATTTTTGTTGAGGGCATAGGAAGAGCAGTCCGGACAATTTGATTGCCAACACTTTTCTCCTTTTTAAACGCGAATAGGGTATTTTTAAAAGAGTCATCCCAGCTTGTGATTAAATGCCAATTTTTGATTGATGGTCTTCTTCAGCTGGTTGGATTTTGTGCAGAATGTTGACACAAAGACTAGTTGTTCCAATTTTGTTTTCTCTTTTTTGGTTAATAATTCTTCACGTTGTGTCCACCACGCTCTTTTCATCGACCGTTTGAGCATTTTTTTGGGCTATCCACGATCCTTTAATTTGTGTACCAAGTTGTTTGCATTGAACTGGTGGTCTGTTTTTTCTGTACAATTTCTTCTTATCCTCAAAAATTGGCCGTAGGGGAGGCTATCTCTTAAACTGCGAGAATGATGACTGGCATAGCGCAAGGCTTTATTTCTATCTGTAGGTTTGGTGTGGAGTGTAGTTTTTAACACTCCATCAGATGCATAAACTTCAACATTTAAAAATGTGATACGAGTCGCATTGTGGTGTGCGCTGAATCTGATGTCTTGTGATCTATCGTTAAGCCAGCAGTGGAATTTCTCAAGCGCCTCTTCTTCTCCAGTCCATATAAAAAATATGTCGTCAATAAACCTTACCCAGTTGGAAATATGATGTACAAATGGATTGTTCTTAAATACATATTTTTCTTCAAATTTGGCTATACAATTAGACTACAACTCCCAGAAGTCCTCTGATGGGGCTTTAGGAAGCATTTTTTTGCCGATAACCCCAACATTTGTTACACACTCATTTTTTCTTAGGAAAGGGCAACAGAGGCACTAACATCTACATTTTTTCAAATAGATGTTGCTTTAACACTAACAAAAGCGCAACACGTTTGCCTGTCGTCTTCTTAACCCGGAAGTGGAACAAGCTAGGATTAGAAAAAACAGAAGTTCCATTTGAGATTGTATCCTACCGGGAACCCGGCAACTATGACTGCCTGCGAGAGTTGAAAAGACCACTACGTCAAGATCGTTTGGTAAATTTTGAGAGCCAAGCTCCGCTGACTGTTCTACAATCTTTTTTTAATCTCAGGCGGTAAGTTAGAACTGAAACTAGAGACAGTAACGCTCCCGCCAATATCGGTGTTTAGAGATCGATGAAAGTCGCGTTGTTTTTTTACAAATGCCCGCTACCTTTTTATGGTCCTGCGGGCCCACAACACAGTCATTGTTGAAGGAATAACTCAATTTAGGCAGTGTCAGCAAAAAACGCTCGACACTGGCAATCTAAGCAAATCCTTTCATTATCATTACGGATTCGGTTTATATATACAAATTGGAACACGGGGTGTTCCCAAAGAAATACGTGGCCAAAAAATCTTGTGTATGCAGATTTTGCATAAGGAATGGAAACAAGACTGAAATGACTTGATTTAAAAATTTCGCACCTGCATGTTATATATATTTACAGAAAATAAGACAATCTTGAGTCAAGAAGAGATGGCACTTAGAGATTGTGCATTAATCAAAGTAAGTGTTCCAAGGTTGTAAGGCACTAGCACAGCCTTTTCAGGTTTGTCAGAGAAATTGAATTTATATCGAGTCTTGGTGTCTTTTTCCATAGATTGATGTCAGTTGTGGCAGTCCATAGGCGTCCAGAGACGTCTATTGTTGAAGAGAGTTACATTAAGAGAATCTAAGAGATGGAGGTAAAGAAATTGGGCTGTGGTGTGATGTAGTGAGATGTAAGAGTGAAAGTGTTGATGAACACTGTGTGTTAATTATAGCTTTGTTAAATTACATATACATGTTTTTATTTTTCAGCTCTTGTAATGTTCTGTGTCCTGAGGAGAACCCTCAAAGAAATGCGTCAGGGTTCGAAACGCGTCAACAGCTCCTTTTTTGGCCAAATAAGTGTTCAACTATATGCGTTAGCACTGTGGCTCACAATTAAGTACTTAAAAATTTGTTTTGGTGTGGGCCCAGTAGGGTCACTATTTGGCTATTACCTCTGTTAATACCTATAAACTTTTCCTAGTGAGACAGTAGTCAGGGGTACCATGACAAAATTGAAGTTTGAACTGTACAGAACCTGAGCCGAAAATCATTTTAAATATTGTTTTGGTCTTATGTTGTACATGTATTATGTTATGTGATTTGTACGCTTGTTTCATTGTTGTCATTTTTTTGAAAAACTTGTGATTACTGTGTATATCAAATAATAAGGAAATTCTTATATGTACCAAATCTTAAAAAAAACATTTAAAAAAACTTTTTTCAAAGAACTAAAATTTAAAAATAAAATAATTCATTTTGTTGATTATAGCAATTGGTTTGTGTGATCTTGTTGTGAATGGGTGACTGAATGGTGATCAGTATTGGCAATGTTCCTGTTCTTTAGTATTCTTAGACTAGGCAGCAGATCTTGTAGGGACTTATGTTGGAATTACATGTCTTGTTTTCTGCTGTGCCTTCAAAGTATAGAATGTTTCATGCTGTAAGTTCTGTTGGAACCCCAGTGTGTGCATGATTTCTTCTTCGGCAATTTCTCTGTGGCTGGCAAAGAGAAGATCACGTTGTTACTGGCTCTGCCATTAAAAGCAATTTGCAATATTTTCCTTTGGTGTGGTGTCTCCATATCAACATTATTGGTGATGATCGCCAGCCACAAAGGGGAGACACGTACCAGTGAACTTCGTGATCATGGTTTGGGGCCCGCACCGGAGACGAGATACCAGTGACATTGCCACGTATGTATGGTGGATTCCTGCTGCTTCAGGCTAGTGATAAAGTCTACCAACTAAAGGCGATTGACAGCGGCTGCCCACATAGGACATCTGTGGTGGTGGTGCGAGTTGCGTGTGAGTAGCCTTCTGGTATTGTAGTACGGCCTTGCCAGCTCAAGCTCTGTCCACGCGCCTCCTTCGGCACTGACAGCGCATTCAGCTGCGCGTGCTCCATGTGCCTAGTTGAGTGCCCCACAGAAGGACGGCCTCCGCTTGCCCGCTTATACTCGCGCTACTCCTCACTATGAAAATCCTGCTGCCAAATTACCTCTGTTATGCCTCTTTACCTGTGCTTTGCTCCCGTCTCTGCCTGCAGTGCTAATTAGAGATTTGTGCCACTGTCCATGAGACCGTTAGAGGGATGCTGTTAAAAATGGCACACTTTGGGTTTGTTAGAGGAGGTTAACCCTTAGCCACTGAACACCTGGGACCTGCTGAAGGAAGTTAGCCCTGTATAAGTTATTTCTTCGATGAACTTTACAAATTCATGTCATTATGATAGTAATACTACCTTCTTTTTTGGTTCATCATGCCAGCCATCTATCCAGTGGAAAGAGTGGATAGATCTATTCGACAATTATTCAGTAGCTCTTGATGGCGTGGAGTTTGCACCTGAGAGGAAGAAGGCATTGATATTGGGCACCATAGGAAAAGAAGCGCACCACATATTTAAGTATTTGCCTCAAATGCTTGGAAATGACAATCAACCAATAGGGGATGTGTATAAAGAGGCTAAGTTGCACCCAGAGAAAAGATTTGCAAAAGAAGAAAACATTGTGTTGTATATGTACAAGTTTTACATGAGGCCACAGAAGCCAGGGGAATCATTGGAGGACTTTGTTTCTGGTCTGTGCGAACTCTCAGTCAAGTGTAAGTTTGGTCAAATGACGGATGAGCTAATCAGAGACCTAGTTATCGTTCACTGTCAAAGCAAAATGACCCAGAAACGTCTGTGGGCTGCTAAGAACCCATCACTGAAAGATGCAATTAGTATCGCAAAGGTGGTGGAAGAATCTGAACAGTGCATGAAGGGGAGGAATAGGAAAGATTTAATGGTCGCGGAAGGAGATGTTGCTGTTTTGGGGAATAATGATGAAGGAAGTTTGGCGGGAGTAACCAACAAGTACAACAAATCTCAGAAAGGGATTAAACAAAAAGGGTGCTCAAGGTCTGGAAGTTCAGAACATTCCAGTGATTCCAAGTGGTGTTTTGGGGCAAACAAGGATTGCAGGAAGTGTTGGTGTAAGGGGCATTATGCTCCCATGTGCAAATTCAATAATAGCACAGCACGTGTAGCAGTGACAGGAGAAATAGAGTGGGAGGACTGCAATGAAGATCGAGTTTTGGTGATTCATCCAGAATCAGAGGATGTGATCAAGAAAATCAGACCAAAAGCATCATTTGAGATTCTGGGCAAGCACACAGAGTTAATGGTAGACTCTGGTTCATTGTACACCATTGTCCCCGAAAATATGCGGAGGGAGGAGTGACCACAGACTGTCTTGTTGCCTAAAGACATCAATCCAAGAGGTTACCAAGGCGGAAGAATAGATGTGTTGGGGTACTTTAATTCCTCTATTGAATTTAAGTCACAAAGTATTGAAGGGTAGGTCTACGTGTCAAATGATGGACCGCCTATTTTAGGATGGGTGCATCAATATGACTTGCACATAGTGATTGATCAGCATACTCCTGGTCAAGTGTTGGTTTTAGGAGACTTAAGTGCTAAGATAGTATTACATGAAATTGAGAAATTGGGTGCATTGTAGAGTTATGTACATAGTATTGATTTGGAGAAAGGCACAATGCTGGTGAAACACAAGTTGAGGAGTGTCCCTGTTGTGATATGGGAAGAAGTTAAAACAAGCATTGGCATAGCCAATAAGTCTCCCCTTTGGGAACTCATAAGTGTTTAGCCACGGAGCACATTATCCTGTGTGCTACAACCTCTACTGTTACTTCATGAGCTTTGCCCTCTGTTGCAGCCAGTGTTCAATGCTGCTTTGTGTTGTTGGGGCAATTCAGATGGCCTTTGTCTGCTAAACATGGTGGCACGTCCGAGAGCTGCAATATGATGCTGGTCGCAGTGCTCTCTGGCTCAGTTGCCTGTCGGAGTGTTGCATGGCACACCTTCTGTAAGTCTGATATCTGATGTCGAGTCTATTCTTGGGTGCGGGGAACATCTTACAGTGATCCAGTGAGGCTTTTGATTACAGAGGAACAGTCCAGGCAGGTGCAGTTGGCATCGCACGCCAAGTGCATGCAGTTGAGAACCAAGACAACACAGAATGCCAGGGGCAGGAGGCCAGGGTGCCTGAGATTCAAACCGGATCTGAAGTGCTCACTTAGGGGTTGTGCAAAATGCATGGCCTTAGCCCATTCCTGTGCCAGGGCATGTGTGGATCCTGGCAGACACGATTCTGCGGTGTAAAGCATACAGCCTGGCCACTTCTTGCTCACTGCCATCAGCTGTCTTCAGCTGGTTTGGGCAATTAATCTGACGCCTCGCTATGATGCAGGGAACATTCCAGGAATGCATTATTCTAACATGAGATGAGTGACACTAGGCAGGGCTGGGAGGTGCAGGGTGTTTTGTTAAAGTAAGAGCGACAACGAACTGGCAGACAGAGAGTGGTTTTGTTCTATTTTGTTCTGCACCACTCGGGAAGTGGAGGCAAGGTGGAGGTGGCCTAAACTGCTCTGTGCTGCTCTGCTCAGATTCGCCACAAAGAGAGGGTCACAGGTTTAGGGGAAGGGTATCATGTGCCTAGCTTTTGTCTCAGAGAGCACTGTGCCGATTCAACTCATTGGAATTGACTGCTACATGTGTAGAATGAGGAAAGCATGGTTTCCCATGAAATATAACGTGATACGTTAATGTAATTTCACTAGCAGCGTTGTTGATATACTATTCACTGGTTTAAAAAAAAACAAGTACGTGAAGGCTTGTTCAACGATACAGCCATTTTGGAATGACATGCTAATAGGTCAAATTTATGGGACACATGTTAGGATTAAAGAGCTGTAGAAGCGAATTCAACAAAATTAATACATTAAAATAATATCGTCAGATTATTGCACATACATATGAACAGCTGGATTATTTTGAAACATATTTTAATGTATAGATCAGCATGATATTTAAAGCATTGGATAAATATTGTTCCTATTCAATTCACATTTTCACAACATTAATATTTGTACTTTCACTCTTGGTAAAATCCCTTCTGCTCAAGGCGGCTAATGTGTTCTTGGTCTTTTCCCCTATTTAGCCCGGTGATGCCAGTCTCATTTCCACATTTCTCCCCCACTCAGGCTCTCACCCGCCTCTTGCTTCAACCCCTCCTTGAGCCTAAAGTTTATTGTGAAGGGAGCGCTGGCAGGGGTGAAGTCACCCTTTGAATGTCAACAATGTAGCGATTGAGGAGCGGGGAGAAGGCATGTTCAGCCGCCTCCAGGGGAGGGCGGTTGGGACGGGCAGCGAGAGTAACAATTAGAGAGGATCCGCATGGGCTGCGGAGGAGCGGCCGCACAAGCCACCATTTACACACAAACAACAAGTGCCCTGCAACAGCTGCAGCCCCACTGCAGTGAGAGCCACTGAGAAAGCAACCAACAAGGGAGGAGTACCAGCCACACATCCGCTGCCTCCCTCTCACTGGCTGGGAGGGAGCATCTGAGGGCAGAGACGCACCCGAGGTTGTAGAGGGCATGCACACGCACAAACACACACTGCCATGTGCCATGCTGATAAAATAAAAGGTGCACAGTGGTGAAATAGCAAGGCGGCCACCGTGCTGCTAAAAGAAAGACGTACAAGATTTACAGGGTTGTCAGAGCTCCAGTGACTGAAAACATGAGCTCTCGTGTTAAGAGCTCAAAACAAACAAAAACGTAATTACCAAACAGATGTTAAAAAGGTAACTAGTGGATTTATATTGTACTTGGTCCCTTGTCTTGGGGAGGGATAAACACTGGAAGAGGCAAAACAAATGCATGTCATCAACAAATGGGATGAAGGAATAGAAGAGTGACAATGATGCCAGCAAATAGCAAGCATATGGGCGGGATGTAAGCCCACAGAGTGAATACAGCATGTCTTGAAGAGATAGTGGATGCGCTGCCTACACTCGACCGGAAAAACGGAGTGAGCATTGGGAATGCAGTGCTTGTGGCATGAAGTATACGATGTGGGTCCAGCTTTTGCCTCTGTAACAGAAATATTCAGTTTCCATTGCCAACCCTGCCAAAGTACAAGAACGTGGCCCGAGCCATTCAATTGTCTGCTGCTACCAGCCAGACCTATGTGCTCTCAGTGGAACACATCAAAAAGCGTGGGTCCCGGAGCCAAGCTTCAAAGCAGGCAGTTCGTCCTCAGTCTGTCTAGACAATCTGTATAACACCAATGGCACCAAAACATTGCTCTGAGCTGGACCGATGTGATGTTAGAGGCCGGAGCTGTGCACCTCACCCGGGGGACCTGCACACTGGGTTTTGTAGATGTACCCTTGAGCTGCCAGGCAGCCGAGGCCAAAATGGTACCCATAGTAACAACCAAAACTTGCCAATCAATGTAGTGATTAAACAATTAACGCCCCACCCGGAAGCAGGCCACTCCTATAAAAGGAGACAGAATTTTCACTTCCCCACCGGCGGAGACAGCGAGAGGCACACAAGTGACACAGCCCAGATGCACCGAGAGAACCGTGAATAACTAAGGGGCAAGATCAGTCCAGGACAGATCCTGCACATGGCGGCATCCTCTCCCTTCAATTTCTAAAAACCAACTGTGAGTTATAACTTAGAGCCTTAGGAAGCCCTGTAAAAATGACACATAAGGGGGCAGATATACAACTTCTGGCGCATCCCTGCAAATCAGCAGGGATGCGCCAAGAAAGATGCGTCACGCACAACTACCCGTGCGCCACCATGGATGCGCCGCATTTACAATGCGGCGCGCCCTGGCGCACGGATAGGCAGATGCGTGACGTATCTGCTGGCGTAGGTTGGCGCAGTGCGAGAGTCGTGTCGCGGGCGCGACGCAACTCCAGCACTGTTCCAACCCGGCCTATCTCCAACATGCTGCGTCACGCCTTACGCCTGCTTCAAGCAGGCGCAAGGTGACTGACGCAGCGGCGTCGAAAAGTGACTGAGTGAAATCTTGTAGATTTCACTGCGTCACTTTTCCGAGGCTCCTCCGACGGAACGCCCACACTGCGACGGAACGCCCACATGAAACCTGACGCAGGTTTCATGTGGCGCAGTGCTTACGACGTGACGCATCTGCCTAGATGCGTCACGTTGTAAATAAGTCGCAACGTGGCGCATGGTTTACGCCGCCGCTGCGTCACAAAAGTGACGCAACTGCGGCGTAAAAGTGTCGCAAGGGGCTTGTAAATCTGCCCCGTGGTTTTCTGTTTTTTCTTCCTTCCCATTATAGCTCTCAAGTGACCCTCCCTGATCTCATGGGATCTTACCCTACCTACTAAGGGGTGAGATATATTATCTAAGTACTTACGCATAAAAACACAGCGTCTCGAGGTTTGCCATCAATGGTAGGGCCTAACGGTATTACTTACCTAGATTTAAAAGGTTCACGAGCTTACTGGATAATAGAACCTTTTCACTTTTGAATTTTTGACTCTATTTATACGATTCACGCCTACTCGATATAACCAGGGTATGTTCACAAATAAAAAATAAAAATACTGATACAGAGAACAGCCCTGACACCATTCTCTGAGCAATAATCATTGATCTTATACATCTGTCTGTCTGTCACCTAGTTATAACCTCCTTTTTATCAATGTTTAGAAAGATCACAGCACCTTTTAGCTCACCTATCCATACCGCGACCATTAACAGCAATGATCACGCTATGAACTACAAGCACCTGGCCCTCCAATGGAGAACCCAGACCTGAGCATAATTTCCATTGGTATTAATACCCTAATGGCAAATTGTATCTTTGTTTTTTGACTCTTGTCGTTTCAGAATCTCTACTCCTTTCATTTATCCGAGGGCACCGAAATTTTCAGGCCACTGTAGATATAAATTTCTTATTCGGTCCTGACGAAGCGTCCTGGATCTCCCCCTGAGACCACTGAAGCGCGAAACATGTTGACCATAACATATGCCCACTAGGGACATATAATCACCCAGCTACCAAGGGACATAATACCCCTTAAAGCAACTCCATACACTTTGTTTTAATAATGACAGAGGGATCATTTTATTAAAAATTAATCACTCTCCCTCCAGCCATTTTTTAATACACTTTCTAGGACTTCACTGCCACTTACACCCACGCACCCATACAGCTTCATCAAAAGATCTCCGAAAAAGAGACCCTTCAGGGGACCCATAGGACATTGCAGCGCTGGCCCGACAAGGAGCAAAAGCCCAATGATGAAGCATGACATCCTTCGGGGTGTGTGAGGGCATCAAGATGAGGACACCCTGCCTCCCACAAGCAGAGTAGCACACGATAAGCGTACCCCCTACTTCCCTCCTCTCCATCTCCACTCAGGAATGGTGACTCCCTTTGGTATAAATGCTAAAATAAAGGTACTGTGACACAGAGGCGCTTGCACACACTCAGGGGACATTGAGTGTCTAAAACACTCCAGTGGAGGCAAAGGTACAGTGATGCAGTCAGAATCCACCACAGGTACAACCTTTCACACACAGCCACTCTCTCAGATATACGTTAGCAGGTAAACTCAGGGATCTGAACACACAAAATAGGCTAAGGTACAGTGGCACATGTCAAAATCCAATACAGAAACAAGTTCCCACACACTGCCACTTACTCAGATACACACTCACGGGTACACTCAGGGACAGGGATCTGAACACTCCAATGTAGGCAAAGATACAGAGACGCAGTCAGATTCAAAAATAGGGACATATTTTCTTACCCTGCCACTCACTGAAATACACACTCTGGAGTCTAACACAGCAACAAGATTTCCCTCAATGTCACTCATTAAGTTACACATGCAGGTGTACACTCACAGAGCTGAACACTCCAATGGAGACAAAGATACAGAATCGCAGTCAAATGTCCAAACCAGGGCCACCTCACACCACCACCCACCCAGAGACACACTAAGAGGTGCACCCAGGGCTATGAACAATCCAATGGAGGCAAAAGTACAGTGCTATAGATAGAATCCAACACAGGGACATGTTCTCGCACACTCCAATCACTCAGACTCAATCACTCAGACACGCGGATATCCAGTCAGAGGCACACTGAGGGTCTAGAACACTCCAATGGAGGCAAAGTTACAGTGAAACAGTCAAAGTCCAGCAGAGGGACACATTTTTGCAAACTGGCACTCACTCAAATACACACTCAAGGGTTCCCTCAGGGATTTGAACTGAAAATCAACTGAGACAAAGCAACACTCCTTGGCCAGAAATAGGAACTTATTTTATCCCAAAGTGCACTTGAAAATGGAAAAGTTTAGCTGTGGCCACCATGAACTGTCAAATGTACTTCATGTCTGCCAAGAATGTTGTCAAACTGGCTCATTCTTGTGGCAATCTAGAGCTACACATACCTCACTCTACTGTATGTATGCATGGTACATACCAATGCTGGGTATCTAGCTTTAGTGTTATCTGGACAGCATGTAGGCCGATTCTGCATTAGTTATTCTCCCTATGCTAAAACCAGCTTTGGAACATTCCAGAAAGAGAGGCACATTCAAATAAGTGGCAAGTAGTTGCACCATGCTCTGAGCCATACAAAATACATTTTCAAGATCCTTGTGGACCTTGGTGACCGTCAAGGAGAGGTATTTGTGTAACAGTATAGCTACACCGCGGGTGCCCCTCACAAAACCAGAATGAAAAACCCTGTTGTACCCGAATCGGCCACAGAAAGGACATTGTGTGCCCAGTAGATGAGTTTCTTCTAAGAATACGACTGCCAGCTTATACCTCTTAATATAGCACTGCACCACAGACCACTTGATCCAGTCTACTAGGACATTGGTGTTCCAGGACAATACCGTCAGGTTAGGGGCAGACATGGTGGGGGAGGAGGGCATTCTCCGGACCTACCAAGGACCAGAAACATCTGTATAAAATGAGGTAAGCACAGTCAAAAAGGTTCACTAAAGAGCCTAGAAGCACTTCCTGTATAAAGTGCTGAAAAAAAATAACGTGGTTTTAACAACAAACCAGACCCCTAGGGGGTGAACATAAATCCCCCCCCCAACTTCCCCCACCCCACACTTCTCCCCATGAAGCATCTGTCATCCTTAAACAAAATATACCAATAACGTAGAAAACAGAGGGAAACACTTGTGGTACATAGGCGACCAGTAAACAGGAGATTGTTCCTGACAGCATGCAGAAGAAGAAGGAAAAGCAATAAATGTCTGGGCCAAATCAACGTGACCAGTATCAGACCCAGGTAGGGAGCAACAAAGAACAACTTTAAGGGGCGAGTGCCAAATACTTGTCCAGCCTAGCGACCAGCCGGGATCAAGATCAGGCTGCACAGGAGCCCTCAGTGCACCCACAGATGGCCGTGCTGTGGTCAGTCCTTTTGGATCTCAGTGTCTCTGATCAAGGAGGTGGGGAGGGATGTGAGATGGAGCTTGGAACATCCTCGAAGGACCAAAAAATCAATAGGGTGTCTGTCAAAGTGTTATCCGGTGCAGGAGACAGCGGTGCCTCGCCCTCAGCTGGCACGGGCCTGTCGAGGTGGCCACCTCCTGCCACTCAGCCCTCGATTTCCTGGAGTGGGGGTGACCCCCCCCGTTCCAACACTGAGGAAATGTTCAGGATCGTCTGCCTGGTTCTCCAGATTGGTGTACATCATGTGCAGGTCGCTATAACGGTAGCTGCTCCATAGCCAACTACCAGCCCTGCTCCGGGGTATCAAAAAAAGATTGAAAAATGATCTTCAGACTGGCCTAGGAAAAGGAGCATATAGCGGAGGTTCAATCAATCAATCAATCACGGCATTTATAGAGCGCGCTACTCACCCGGGAGGGTCTCAAGGCGCTGGGGGAGGGGGTAAGTTACTGCTCGAACAGCCAGGTCTTGAGCTGCTTCCTGAAGGAGAGATGGTCCTGGGTTCGCCGAAGGTGAGTGGGGAGGGAGTTCCAGGTCTTGGCTGCCAGGTAGGAGAAGGATCTTCCTCCGGCGGTGGTTCTGCGGATGCATTGTGGGACGGTGGCGAGGGCATGGCTGGTTGATCGTAGCTGGCGTGTGGGCGTGTAGAAGGTCATGCGGTCGTTGAGGTACTTTGGGCCCAGGTCGTGGAGGGCCTTGTGTGCATGGGTGAGGAGTCTGAACGTGATTCTCTTGCTGACGGGGAGCCAGTGCAGGTCTTTCAGGTGTCCAGTGATGTGGCTGTGTCGGGGGATGTCCAGGATGAGTCGTGCGGAGGCGTTCTGGATGCGCTGGAGTCTTTTTGAAGTTTGGCTGTGGTTCCGGCGTAGAGGGTGTTCCCATAGTCCAGTCGGCTGGTGACGAGTGCCTGGGTGACGGTCTTCCTGGTTTCAGTGGGGATCCATCTGGAAGATCTTGCGGAGCATGCGCAGGAGTGTTGAAGCATGAAGATGAGACGGCGTTGACTTGTCTGGTCATCGACAGGGAGGAGTCCAGGATGAAGCCCAGGTTGCGTGCGTGGTCCGTTGGCTTGGGCGCGGTGCCCAGGGCCGGGGGCCACCAGGAGTCGTCCCAGGCGGAGGGTGATGAGCCCAGGATGAGGACTTCCGTCTTGTCTGAGTTCAGTTTAAGGCGGCTGTTCCTCATCCAGTCGGCGACGTCTCTCATCCCGTCGTGTAGGTTGGCTCTGGCGGTGGTGGGGTCGTTGGTGAGGGAGAGGATCAGCTGGGTGTCGTCGGCGTAGGAGATGATGTTGAGGTTGTGTCGGCGTGCGATGGCTGCGAGGGGGCTCATGTAGACGTTGAAGAGGGTTGGGCTGAGTGAGGATCCTTGTGGAACGCCGCAGATGACTTCGGTGGCTTCGGATCTGAACGGGGGAGGCGGACTCTCTGGGTTCTTCCGGCGAGGAACGAGATGATCCATTCCAGTGCTTTCTCTCGGATTCCGATGTTGCTGAGGCGCTTCACTAGGGTGCGGTGGCAGACGGTGTTGAACGCCGCGGAGAGGTCCAAGAGGATGAGGGCAGCTGTTTCCCCGTTGTCGGTTAGGGTTCTGATGTCGTCGGTGGCTGCGATAAGGGCGGTCTCGGTGCTGTGGTTGGCCCGAAATCCGGACTGCGAGGGGTCGAGGGATCCATTCGTCTCGAGGAAGGCGGCAAGCTGTCTGTTGACGGTCTTCTCGATGACTTTGGCCGGAAACGGAAGGAGCGAGATGGGACGGTAGTTCTTGAGGTCGGTGGGGTCCGCCGTTGGTTTCTTCAGGAGGGCGGTAAGCTCGGCGTGCTTCCAGCTCTCCGGGAAGGTGGCGGTGTGGAAGGAGGAGTTGATGATGTCCCGGAGATGGGGTGCGATGGTGGCGTCGGCTTTGTTGAAGACGTGGTGTGGGCAGGGGTCGGTTGGTGATCCGGAGTGGATGGAGTTCATCGTGCGGGTGGTGTCTTCGGTGCTGATCGGGGTCCAGTTGCAGAGGGTGGTGGTGGCGGGCGTTGGTTCGGCGGTAGGGTGCGTTGTTTGTGCGTCGAAGCTGTTATGTATGTCGGTGATCTTGCGGTGGAAGAACGCGGAGAGTGAGTTGCAGAGGTCTTGCGAGGGGTGATGTCGTTGTTTCCGGCGCTGGGGTTGGAGAACTCTTTGACGATGCTGAAAAGTTCCTTGCTGTCATGGGCGTTGTTGTCCAGTCGTTCTTGAGTGCCGACTTCTTGGTGGCACGGATCAGCTGGTGGTGTTTGCGGGTGGCGTGCTTGAGGGCGGTCCTGTTGTCTGTGGTCTGGTCGAGTCGCCAGGTTTTCTCGAGAGTGCGGCAGTTCTTCTTGGATTCCTTGAGTTCGTTGGTGAACCAAGGGGTTTTCTTGCTTCCGGGTCTGCTGGGAGGGTTTTTTAGTGGTGCGAGGTCGTCGGCGCAGGCGGTCAGCCACTTGGCGAGGTTGCTGGCTGCTTCGTTTGGGTCCGTTGTGTTGGTGGGTGTGTTCTGGCTGAGGGAGGCGGTGAGCTGCTCGGCGGTGATCTTGCTCCAGCTCCGGCGGGGAGCCTGTTGCGGGTGGTGGTGGGTCGCAGTCTTTCTGAAGCTGAAGTGGACGCAGCTGTGGTCGGTCCAGTGGAGTCCGGTGGCGTGGCTGAAGGAGATGTGCTTGCTGGACGAGAAGACGGGTCAAGCGTGTGGCCGGCGTAGTGGGTGGGCGTGTTCACCAGTTGCTTGAGTCCGAGGTTGGCGAGGTTGTCCAGCAGGGCGGTGGTGTTTCTGTCGTTGTTGTTCTCCAGGTGGAAGTTGAGGTCCCTAGGAGGATGTAGTCGGCGGAGGGCATGGCGTGCGGGCTGATGAAGTCTGCGATGTCTTCGCTGAATAGTGTGCGTGGTCCCGGGGGTCTGTAGATGAGGGTGCCTCGGAGGGTGGTCTTGGGGTCAGTGTGTATCTGGAAGTGTAGGTGTTCGGCGGCGGTGAAGGTCTCGTCGGAGTTAGTCGAGATGCGGATGGTGTTCTTGTGTACGATGGCGATGCCTCCTCCCGTCTGGTTGACGCGGTCCCTCCGGGTGATCTTGTATCCGTCCGGGATGGCTATGGTGATGTCGGGCGCGGGCACGGAGCTTCTGCTTCACCTCCTCGAAGGAGCGGCGACGCTATTGCACTGCCTTAGTGTAATCAGGAAAAATGAGGACCCTGGGGCCTTATTCATGAAGAGTGTCGCTTTGCTGGGGTGAAACAGCGATGCAACACTTTTCAGTGCGCAATCCTTGCAACACCATGGATGCGCCGTATTTACTGTACGGCGTTCCATGTCGCAAGGATTTACATATACGGCAGGAATCCTGACAGATCTGTCGATGCAAAAATGGCACATTGCTGCAGTGTGTCTGGAAACAGACACAACTCCAGCAATGTGTCATTTCACATGGGGCAAGCCCCATGTGAAAAGGCCTGTGTCACCTCTTACGCCTGCTTTAGCAGGCGTAATAATTTGATGCATTAACCCCATAGAAGTGACGCAGTGAAATCTCATAGGTTTCACAGTGCCACTTCTACGAGGTTTTTCTGCGTCGGAACGCCCACCCTGCATACATTATACCTGTCCCAGGTATAATGTAGCACAGTGGTTTACAAAGTGGTGCATCTGCCTAGATGCATCACTTTGTAAATATGGTGCAGTGTGGCGCATTTTTTATGCCGCCGCAGCGTCACAAAAAGTGACACATCGACGGTGTTAGGGCCTCATAAATGAGGGCCCTAGAGTTTAAATGTCGGAGCTCCGGGTGGGCGCCGGCTTCACGCAGGATAACGTCTATGTCCCGGTAGTTAAGCAGGCACAGTATCACAGGCCGAGGTGGGGCCACGGTCAGAGGTTTTGGTGCAAGAGATCAGTGCGCCCTTTCAATGACAAACATACTTGAAAGCCTGCCAGTTGCGACCCAGGACCAGAACCACTCTTCCAGAGTCTCGGGAAGGCCCGAAGCCTCCAGGGACTCAAGGAGTCCCAAGATACGGAGGTTGTTACACCCAGAGCGGTTTTTGGTGTCCTCTGCCCTTTCTGTAAGAGCCGTAACCAATGTCAATAGCTTAGATACTTGATGCTTGAGTGTAGTGACCTCGTCCTTGTTTGTGGAGATCCGCGTCCCGCCTTGGTCACCCTATCTGCTACATTTCGGAGGTCTTTGTGCAGTAGTAAGAAGTCCACTCAGAGGACCTCAAGTTCAGATTCCACAGCCTCCCTTGAGTCGTGGATGGCCTTCAGGATCACTCCCAGGTCCGCAGCGGCCGGGGGGCGGGTTTCAAGAGCAGTTGTAGAGGCCCCTGCGGTCTTCTTCCATTCGTGTCTGGGACGGCGTCGGCAGGGAAGGCTTGCCTTGGCCCTTCATCAACATGCAGCAGCCCATAGGAGAGACCCAGGGGGAACAGGCCTGCTAGCCACACTTGCAGCATGAGCAGCCTGCCCACTGCTGATTCTGAAGGCTTCATGGTACGACCCCCCTGGGCAGCAGCCACAGGACCCACTCTCCAATAGCCGGTGCACACTCAGTCACGAACTACGAAATGCCGCATGGGTGGGCCATGGCAGTAGGGAGCAGGTCAGGAGAGGAAGCAGGCACAAAGCAGGGCTAGGTTAGGCAGTCAAGTGGGCCAACGTGGGAACGTGGCGGTGTGCCAGAGCAATGACCAGGATAAGTGGTTATAGGGAAATGGGGCCACTTAACAGCATGCAGGCCCCAGAGAATGCTGAGGTTTAGAAATGTGAACAACCACCATAGGGAAGCTAGGCCCTGATCCACACAACAAGTGCCTCTTGCCAGTGGCAATGTGAAACCCCAGCTGCACGCAGGGGAGGCGGACAGCAACAGTTTCCCCCGGCAGGCCTCGCCTGGAGCAGCAGTAGTGGGCCCAGTCTTCCGGCATACAGGAGCAAAAGAGTTTCCCTGCAGTCCAATCGCTCACCAGCTGTTCATGTGGGGTGCCCCCCCCAAGATATGGCGCCCTCTGTGGACACTGGGTCCCCCTGCAGGAGGCCCACACTGGCAAGACAACACAAGAGGGCCCGAGCGTCACCCACCAAGCAGCTGTGCAAAGAATGAAGGCCCCCGTAGTAAACCGGCCTCACACGCTACTCGTGGAAGGTGGGCCGCTTCCGACCGCCACGGTCCATCCCAAGACGAGAGATCCAAGTGCAGCCACCACAAGGGACGCAGCACAATAATGGCAGTTGGTGGTCACATCCCCAGGGCCCTAGCCACTGGGGCTGGCCCCAATTACCAGCACATCAGGTATCGGCCATAGTCAGGACATCGCACCAGAGGTCCTCAGGCAGGGCGCAGCTGCAGCAGTGCAGCCGCAGTCTTCATCACAGCCCAGCCCCCGGTTGTCCCCGACGGCCACATGCCTGAAAGTCCTCCACAAGGGGGGCCTCCCCTCAGCATCGCATTAGGGTTCAGTCAGGCAGCGTGGTTTGCCCCCATTCCTAGGCCGAGCAGCACACCGCAGGTCCTGGTGTGGTAGGGAGATGGGAGGCCCACAGCTGCGGGGCTGCTGCCCCAGCAGGGGAATGAGGCCTAGTCAAGGCAAGGCCTCCAGACCGGATTTGGAGACTCCTCAATGGCTCCAAGTGGGCTGGAGGGATTACGGGGGAAATATGGCTATGCCCTCGATCAGGAGCCTCCAGGGGTAGTAAAGAGTTGCAGTCAGGACAGATGAGGAAGGATTAAGTCCGGGCGATGGGAGCCTCACAAAATCTCAACCGCCATCTTGGCCGTCTTGGCCATGTCCCCTAAAAACCCTTTTTTAAAATAAACTTTCAAAGCTTACCCAAGTGTGAAGGTGAATGGTTCTGAAAAACAGAAAGCTGTAACACCATTTTGCAGCAGTGGCAGTAACATGAGGCCATGGTCGGGCAGTAGATATACTGTTGCTACTCAGTAGCATTCCCCCATAGAAACCTCAACCCCAGCACATTCCTTGGTCTTCTCCTTATTAAGTCCCCAGCTCATGAGCCCCTTTCTCTCCCCTCAGAAAAGTCCTATTTCTATCCACCTCTTCCCCATAGTGTCAGGCTGGTCCCATGACAAGAACACAATCCAGCCCCCTCTTTTACCTTTGCCCCATCCCTAACAAATCTTCCTTTGCCTTCCCTGTTCCCTCTCTATACTCGAATCCCCCCCTCTTTCTGTCTTGAAAAGTCCTTTTGTTAACACTGGACAGAGATGCGGTTACTCCCATTGCTCCCTCATCTCTCCATAAATCCATCCACACATGGAAGAAACAAAACGTGCATCAACAATATGCCATTTGCCATTGCCACCTATTCTCTCATAAAAAAGGGGGTGGAGATAACTTAAGAGTCGATACCAACCAGGAGCAAACAGGAACCGCAACCGTGGTTACAGTGCAAAGTCAAGACAATCAGCAGCTGACTCAAAGTAAACAAAATACAGAGGTCAACAAAACATCTGGTGATAACACAGGGGACAGCCACCTATGCACAGAACGAATGAACTCAGTCAAAAACAGGTGGGCTCCCATGCTGCCGAATTACTGAAAGGCCATTTTCCCACCTCTAAACAACATCACCTTATTAACATGACAGAATTAAAATCTCAGACAACTCAGCGCATCAACCTCGCTAATTTTGAAACAGAAGGAGTGATCCCTCAACAGAACACAACACAAGTACCAGAAGAAATACAGGGGGAACTGATCCATGGAGCCACCCTCCCTCGTCGATAGAAAAGTAGTGAAGAGCCAAATATATCAATACCCACCGATGATTTAGCTGGTCGGGACATAAGCATAAAGTCTATGCAAGGTATGAATGGAAGTATGATGTGCGAGTAAGGGTAATTCCCCACTTGTTTGACCTAGAAAGAATTAGGCAATTCATAGGGATCCTTGAAATACTGCTCCTGATGAAAGCCTGAGTATCTTCTAGGAAGGCTGAAACATGTAGACCGCAAGGAAGGACACTTGGGTAATTAAACCCCACATAGGGCCCGATTCCGATCTTGTTCGGAAAGCAAACTGAATGACTTGTGTCCGCAATGCTTTCCGTACGACTCGTGTCAGGGGAGTCCGACCGAACAAGTGCGATGCATTTGAATGCATCAGGATACGATTCGGTAGGACTCCCATTGACTTCAATGGGAGCCTGTGTACCGAACGAGTACACAGGCTCCCATTGACAAAAGGAGTGGTTGGGATCATCGTGCACCCTGTGGCGGGCACCCCTTGGTGCCTGCCACACTGTGCATGGCCTGAAAGGGGAGACCCATGGGTACCCCCTTGGCACGATTCGGAGGGCCCCGGGTGAAGGGGGGCCTGCTATGGGCCCCCAAAGACTGACTCCGGCAGCCTTTACAATCCGGGCAAAGCAAATCGTAAAGGCTGCCCGAATTGCTCATCGTACCTGTTTGCTTGGAAAACCTTCTCCATAGAGCTGTACGATTTGGCTCCGGAGGGCTCTATCTCTCCGTATGCCATCCGGAACCAATTCGGTCAGCGCTAAGGGTTTCCAGGCTTCGTACTTGGTCTTTCGGAATTGGGAAGGAGTCGGTCGGAAACAAGCGCTCCGGATCGGTTTCGGTAAAACCAAATCCGATTCGGAGCCCTTCCGACCGGGATCGGAATTGGGCCCTTGGTGTTTGCATTTATTTTTAACACTGCCAAGAAAATATTCTGATAATAAAGTTTGTTGCAGGTATGCCTCAGGCAGCCTTTTAACCATTTACTGCTAGGATCCCTTGAAATATTTGTAAGTGCACCCTGAAAGAGATCAGGTTGAAGCCTGCGGTGGAAGTATTGGACTCCATCGTGAAAACTCTATGATGAAGCATGCCTTCAGGGTTTCCTGAAGAGCGAGAGTTTTATATTAAAAATCACTCACATGCTGGTACCACCCAGATGGACTGGAATCATAGGGGACCCCTTGATTTGCTTTACATACGGCCACACAGAAAATATCATCCAGAAAATTTATGTTAATCCCCACCTATACATCAAGAGGGGTATCTGAGATCCTAAAGAGAGGGCCCGTGTTAAAATTAACAAAGGAAATCAGCGTACTAGTATATCTTAAATCATCACACTTAGAAGCAATAGAATTTTAGCCACACCTCCACTTTAGAGAGTGGGAAGCCACCCTAGTAACTTGGCCCAAAACTGACACTGTAAAATAGTTCTTCATCATCAGGATGTCTTCCAAAATGGGGGATCGAGCTAAGAAAGGTCGAGCCACCAAGATAACCAACAAACCTGCTCGATCTTAACTCGACCTCAAGACAGGCTAGACTAACAAGTTCAACCAATGAGCATGATGTTTCAAGAGGCGGCCTGGGGGCCGGGTTTCCACCCACCAATCTACCAAAGTTAACAGTAGTGAAATCAGCCGAGAAAGGTTCCCTAAGTTCCTCCACAATCCATCCTTTGGAGAACAAAGTAGAAAAATGTTACTGGCTGCCACAATCATTAGACCTCAGCTGGTCCTGAGGAACAGCAAGCCCCTCCTGAGAACGACTACATTAACATCTGCTCCTGGAATGTACATAGGTTTGGTAAAATGCCCTTAGACAAAGACACAATGGATTATTTTATACAAATACAATGTCATAATATTACAGGAAACCTGGAGCCTATGACCGACACCAGTAATTGGATACCCGGAACATCACATCCCAGCAGTGAGGGTCACACATTACAGTCATCCCGAGAAGGGGGTCTCTCAATCTATATTTTCACAAAATGCAAATGGTCACAGGAAAATATAGACCTGGGGGTTGAGTGGCTAGAGACCAACAAGCTAGAAACCAAAGGTCAGCATGGACACAGGAAGGTCCTCATCTTCCTAAATGTATACATCCATCCACGTAAATTAAAGAAGGAAGTGAGGATATCCACCCTGCTGTCACTTATTAAGACCCTGCAAAAACTGTTTCAATACTCGCACCTAATAGTCTCAGGTGATTTTGACATTAGCTTGCTCCAAAAATCCAAACATTTCAAATCCTCCTTCCTCAGTGCAAGGTAAGAAACCAAATACGAATGGTCAAAATTTGAACCCCAGGATCATCAACAAGATGAGTTTATTTTTCGATGTTCGTCAAAAATTAGAAAATAAAGGCTTACAAATTCGAAATGGTAACTTCAAAAGAAGACATGCTGGTAGCTACAGATTTTCTTAGCAATCAGACTTGCTCAATCACTGACTACACCTTAATAAATGGTGAATCATTCTCCTTGGGCAGGTCATTTCAAATTGACCCCTGTCCCGAAAGTGATCATCTCCCTCAAGTCTTCAAAATAGAATTTGTGTCTCGCCAATTGATGGCAGTGGCCAGGTTAGTCTCATTGCCCCATACTTAAAATCTTAAAAAACTAAAAAGGCGTAATATGTATTTGGGGCAAATCATGGCCCTGGTACACATCTTAACAGACACCACTCTGATCATAAACAACACGACAGAAGCAGAAAATCACACATGAGAGGAGCTAATAAAGAATTTACTTATTGCATTTCCTATTTGTTCAATGGACAACCCAAATCAGCAAGAAAAACTGGCCTCCTCACATCCCCAATGTCAGACTTGGTACACAAACCAACTGCGCGAAATAAAAAAACACATAAACAGAGAAGTGAGAAGGGACACTCAGAATGCAAGAAAAGGCAAGGTGCTTGATAAATCATCACTTCGGCAGCTAAGAAAAATCTATAATAAAGAAAGATGGCAGGCAATAAAGAACTATCAGTAGGGTATATGGAACAACCTCTTACAGTACAGTAAGCAACCCAATAGAAAACAATTTTGGGGTGATATAAACAAGCTGGTTATGGGACAAAATCATCATCACAACACAGGGATCTCAGAGGACGCTGGGGTGTCACACATCCATGCCACGTACTCACCCCCAGACAGTGAATCCATCAGCAGGAAAAGTACAAACATAAGAAATATGGATACACCAAGGCCTTATGCCATCGAGGGGCAGCTCCAACACCAATCGAGTTCAGCAGTTACCTGTAAATATCGACAGCACACAAAAGGTTTAAACATTGATACATCTCAAAGGACCTCGCAGACTTCACCAAGTTTTAATCAGTTAATTAACAATAATAAATAAAGCTTATTGGGGTGGTAGAAGCTTCATCTATACTACCTCTTGTTTCTGGAAACAAATGCCATGGAGTTTGAGGAATCAATCTAACCGTCTCGCCTTCAGGAAATCTTTAAAAACCAGGCTTTTCACGTTTCAATTTAAAATTTCCATTTCAGTTCCCTTTCTTCATTGAAGGCAGCGCCAAGATGCCCTAGGGCAGACGCAGCACTTTACAAAACTCAAATCAAATTAGATTAACCTTGAAGAACTATTAGCAAACGCAAAGAGGCTGTTGCAGATATTAAAGAAGTTGAAGACTGAGGGGTCAACAGTACCCAATGGCCTAACAAATGCACTGTTCAAATAAGATGTCAACCTCTGGGCCAGATATTTGACAACTCTCTTTCACAGGATTTATAGCTCTGATACCATACTGCCATCAAGGAGAGGAGCACACTCAATCCAATATATAGCCAATCATCTCCACTGAAGTACAGGCTAATAGCCCTAATAGATGTTGAAGCTAAACTGTATGCCTCCTGTATTTTCCAAGAACTTTAGGCGTGGGTAAATGAGAATCAGTTGTTAGACTTGGCATCTTTTGGCGTGTTTCCCCTGAGTTTTTGCTTTCTGACCTCCCGGTTTTGACTCTGTTTTTGCTGGTTTAGTGCCTCTGTGCACTTTCTCACTGCTGATCAGTGTGAAAGTTCAAGTGCTCCTGTTGTAAATTGTATTATGGATTGGTGTTTCCATGATTGGCATGTTTGATTTACTTGTCAGTCCCTAGTAAAGTGCACTGAGTGTGCCAGGGCCTGTAAATCAAATGCTGCTAGTGGGCTGCAGCACTGGATTGTGCCACCCACACAAGCAGCCTGTAAATGTAACTCTGGCCTGCCATTGCAGAGCCTGTGTGCAGTCTGGGACTGCCATGGCGACTTGGCAAGTGTACCCACTTGCCAGGCCCTAACCTTCCCTTTTCTTACATGTCAGTCACCCCTCAGGTAGGCCCAAGGTACCCCTGTGGGCAGGGTGCAGTGTATGAGAAAGGTAGAACATGCCCTGGTGTGTGTGGCATCACCTGATAGTGAATTACTGCCAATTTTGTTTTTCACTATTGCAAGGCTACCTGTTCCCATCGGACAGAATGGGGAGTTTGTTTATAACATCTTATAAACATAACTGGCCCTAGGAACAAGGTAGAAAAATAAAGTTTAGTATGCCTGAACTCAGAATCTAAAGATGCATCTTATAGTGAAGGTGATTCTTACATTCTGTGTTTGAAAATACCACTTTTAGAAAGTAGGTATTTTCTTGCTCAGCCATCCAGTAGGCCTCTGATGGGTTTGTGGATTGACTGTCTGGGTGGATGACAGGGGCTGGGGGGAGCAGTGGCTCCAGAGAGTCTAGGTGGGTCAGGAAAGGGCTGAATAGACCTGGGCTGCATTTAGAGTAGTGGAGGATATTTCCTTTTACCTGAATGGGCCTGGTCTGCCTCTGACAATGCCGTCTCCACCTCCTGCCAGGAAGCTACACCAGAGAGGACATAACTGGTTCTGGCTGGGCACAGCCACTCTCTGCCTGAGAGGACAAAGGATTTTGGGCTATAAAAAGTGGGGCCCAAACCCCTGAACTTTAGAACTCTTTTAGACCAAGAAGACTGCCAAGAAGAAGAGCTGGAGAAGCTGTGAGGAGGAACTACCACTTTGCTGAGTTCTTTGCTGTGTTGGCCTGCAGTGGCTGCTTCTGTTTTGGGCAGTGGAAGGACTGGACTGAACTTTCTGCAACTTCTTTCTTTGAGTATCTCCAACGGCTTGAGGTAGAGCTTGCCCCCTGTTCAAGAAGTCTCAGGAACAGCAAAGACTTCAAGTTCTTCTGCCATCAACACTGGGAACTGTGTGTTTTCTGCTGCAACAGAAGAAAAAGCAACCCGATGCCGTCTACGAAGCCGCTGCCGACTCCGTGTCCTGAAGGCACCGCAGAGGGCACCGCCGCAATGCCGCACTGCGACCCTGGTCTCACCGATGACACCATCTGATGCCGCCATGGAGCCGCTGCTCACACCGTGACCTGTGGGCACCGCACTTCACACCGCCTCGCTTCACGACACCGCCTTGGTATCCCCGAAGCCGTCGCTCCACCCCGAAATCGATGCCACTGCTTGCACCGTGGTTCGAGGGCACCGCTCATAAGTTACACGATGCACCGTCCTCATCCTGCACCGCAGCCTTGGCCTACCGACGCCGGCGCCATCGACTCCAGTTCGTCAGCCGATGACAGCACTTCAGCAACAACGCTGCCGCTGCCTGCACCGTGACCTGCCAGCACTGCAACGAGCACCACATCACTTCGCACCACAACCCTGGTCTCACCGATGATGCCATCTGACGCCACCACCAAGCTGCTGCTCGCACCGTGACCTGAGGGCATCGCACACCGCACTGCTGCACTTCGCACCGCAGCACCCTTCGCCTGCCGACGCCAGCGCTCCTGACTTCAACCGCGGGGAGTTCGATCTGCAACGTGTGTAACTTCAAGGGCCCGACGACTCCCGCACCGTCCTCCAGAACCAACGCCTGCGGATGCCGTGCTTTCGGAGCTCAACAAGAGGCCGCCGATGCCCTGCATTTCTAAAGGTACTGTTTTGCGGGTCTTCCCGACACCGTAGTTGGCCTGCGACGCCGCGGTCAGCCAGAACTGTTTGGATTTGATTGTTCACGAGGCCGTGATAGCCCTGGACGGAGCTATCAACTTCAAGGAACTTTATTTCAAGGTTATTTTGATAACTGAAGATTTCTAAGTACTGTATTGTGGATTTGTATCGTTTTTGGTCTTGTCTTAAGTATATAAAAATATTTGTTGTTTTTCTAAACTGGTGTGGTGTCCTTTTGTAGTGCTTACACTGTATTACTGTTGGGTATGTGCAAATGCTTTACACACTGCCTCTAAGATAAGCCTGACTGCTCGTGCCAAGCTACCAAGGGGGTGAGCAGGGGTTATTTTAGGAGTGTAACTCCCTTATCCTGACTAGAAGGAAGGGTCCCTACTTGGACAAGGTGCAAACCATTGCCAGCTAGAGACCCCATTTCTAACACCAGTTAATACCAAAAACTCAAACAGGATTCAGGACAGGCATAGGGACCATAACAAACCTGTCAGTACCTACAATCTTGGCTGATTCCATTGTGTTACGATACAACAAAAGGGTCGACAATTAACATGCTTTGTTGACCTCAAATCAGTCATTGACAGAGTCCCCGTGCCTGCCTTTGGGCAAAACTGGCAGAATGGGGTCTTTCTGAGTTTTTTTTAAACTCAATCAGACCTCTGTGCAATGACACAGGGGTACAGGTCAAAGTAAGCAATGGCAGTAGGGTCACGTCTAAGATCCAGACCAACAGCGGTCTCAAACAGGGGTGCATTCTGGCTTCCTATTTATTCAAACTGTATTTGGCCAACCTAGATCGACACCTGGCACAAGTGGAGTGTTTCTACCAAAACTGGCCACAGAAAAATAGATCATCTGCAATACGCTAACGACACAGTCGTTTTAAGCCGTACTCCAGTCGGCTTACAGAGGTCGATCAATGTATTGGTTGGGAACAACGAGCAGCAAGGCCTGGAGTTGAACCTGAAAAAAACAAAGGTGATCCGATTAGTTGATCCAAAAAACAAATCTCCCTACTGGTTTGTGAAGGGCAGCTATATAGAGTTTGTAACTTCCTGTAAATACCTCACAATAGTGACAGAGCACCATTTGTCTTTTAAACAACACTTTGCCATGATGTGAGCCAAAGCATGCACTTAAACATTTGCATTCAACCAGCTGCAAAGGAAGCTAAGCTGCCCATCACATTAACATCTGCTCACAGTAATGGCATCACAGCTTCTACCAACGGTTTCATATGGCCTGAAAGGTTCACTGACACAACATCGATGTCACAAATATCGATGTAAAAAATACCAATGAAAAAATATAGACTACAAAAATATCGACTCCCTATACTTAAACTGGTAAGTACAAAAATATTGACTAAAAATATCGATGTAAAAAATATAGTTGTACAAAATATTGATTTAAATATACATATAAAAAATAAAATAATAAATATTAAATATATTAAATAATAAAATTAATTTTAACAAAATAAAATAAATGTAATATACATTTTAACAAAATATAACAAATAAACTTAATTAAATAAAGTGAAACACACAAACATAATACGTTATACATATATATATATATATATATAGATTTACTTTCAAACAATTAATAAATTATTAATTTTAATTTCTTTTATAAGTTTAAAATTATATAAAAATTTGAATATATATATATATCTCTAATTTAAAATATAAGAAAAAAACATTCTATAATAAATTAACACATTAAACTATTAAAAAATATTTAAACTTACATTTTCCAAAACAGTCCGTGCATCAGTAGGGAATAGCGGAGAGGTAAAAATGATTATTCCCACACCAATAAGTACAACAGTGGGGAAAGTGTTGGATAGCGGAGGGGTAAAAATTACTATTTCCACTCCAGTGAGAGCAACAGTAGGGAAAGTGTTGGATATCGGAAGGCTAAAATGTACTATTCACACTCCAGTCAGTTACAAAAATAAAAACAAAAAACATATTTAAAACCCCCAAAATATTAAATAAATAAATATATAAATATGTTAAAAATTAAATATAAATATATTTAATATTAAAAATACATATTATAATATTCATTACATATGACAAATACCTACAAATATTATATAAAATAAAATAAAAAATAAATTTAAATAAAATATATTTTTAACTAGAAAATATTTACAAACAAAAACATTAATTATTACATACATTTATTTATTTTACTTCCTACCCTATAACCCAACACAAATCACAACACACTTGTAAATTTAAAAAACAATATACTTCCATAATTAACATAATTAATTACCAATTAAAGAAATATTATTAATTAAAAAAAACGAATAAAAATTAATTAACTTCCCACACTTTAACCCTATAATCCCCACAACACACACCTAAATTAAACTGTAAAATAATAAATGACACAATTAAAACTTATTTTAAAATTAAAAACTTTTATTATTAAACAACTAATTATAAAGTAAGTAAAATGTATTTAATACCCACCCTTTACCCCTTTAAAAGTAAAAACCACACACAAAAAAATAAACAATTACCCAAAATAAATATCAAATAATTAATTAACAACTATATATTAATTAATTGAACACAAATTGCTTCCCAACCTTTACCACTATAAACCCCACAAGAAACACCTAAACTTAATTACACAATTTCCATATTTAATTTACAATTAACAAATTAATATTAATAAACATCTAATTATTAATTAATTAAACATAAATTACTTCCCACCTTTTACCCCTATAAACCCCACAACCGCACCTAAAATTAATTACACAATTGCCATAATTAATTTTAAATAAATTAATTAATATCAATTAACAAATAATTATTAATTAATCAAAAATAAATTACTTCCCACCATTTACCCCTATAAACCCCAAAACGCATGACTAAAATTAATTACACAATTACCATAATTAATTACCAATTAATTAATTAATATTAATTAACAACCAATTATTAATTATTCAATCAAAAATAAATTATTTCCCACCCTTTACCCTTATAAACACCAAAACGCACACCTAAAATTAATTAAACATTTACCATAATTAATTACCAATTAATTAATATTAATCAACAACCAATTATTAATTAATTAATAATAAATTACTTTACACAATTAACACTATAACATCTCAATTAAATAAATATTAATAAATAAAAAATAATCATTAATTTAATGTAATTAAATTACTTCCCACCCTATTTCCCTATAAACCCACAACCCGCTACGGAACTAAAAACACAAAATTAAATTAAAATAAAATTAATAACTACTAAAAATTTAACACATATATTAAAGAATATAAACAATTCTTATACAAAAAAATACATCCCATACATTTAAAATATATACTAAAATACAGAACACTAATTAAACAATCGATATTTTAAACAACTATATTTTTGCAAACAATATTAAACACTTCGATATTTTTAAATTCGATATTACTTACCTTAATTCGATATTCTTGACCACAATATTCTTGCTGTCGATATTTCTCACTTACGATATTTATGACTCGATTTTTCTGTCAGTCGATATTAATATTAAAAACTCGATATTTTGTCTGCACACCGGTCTGGAAATTACCCATAAAATGAGGCAGCCTTATTAAACTATTTACAAACAAATGCTTACAAATCCATCTTCTGCCTGCCAAGGTCGGTCTCCCAAGCCCAAATACGGCAGGAATTTGGCCTAATGAACCAAGAACCGCAAAGAATGAATGCATTTGTAAAGTTATGTTGGACTCTTCGTGCTTCTGTGAAAGGCTCCCTGAACAACCTATGATGGCAGGAAATAGAGTCTCAGATGGGCAAACATCTAAACAGATCTTGGGGAGGGGATTTGTTGTCATCAACCATTGCTCTAGGTCTAAAGGAAGCCTGGGCCCTCCCCATGGAAAGAACATCCTTTACCAGGGTAAGTAACATCTCGGCAAAACTCTTCCACAACTTCAAGATAAGAACACATTAGCAGTCAAACGTCATGCATGGACTGTTATCTCATCATATAAACACTTAAAGTTCCATGCTTATTTAACAACTCGTTTCTCACTTATGTTAAAGCATCAGTTTCTGTTGTTTCGTTTTGTGCAGTTAGAAACAAAAGATCGCGTCCCTTCCTGGGAGAGCCGGCTGATAATTTCAAGTTGTGGCCTATGTGGGTACAAACAAGAGTAACTAACTCACATATTATGGGCATTTCCAGGACTTTTAGAACATAGAAGGAAGTGACTTTGATCTGCCTTCTTACATCATCAAGTGCGCACCTGCAGGCAAGCCGTAATCTGTTGGCTCAATGGAGACTCCATCGCCTTGGCGGGTCAGGGGATTAAATATATATGCCTGGTCCAAAAATTGCTCGGTGAACCCCAGTAATAAGACAACTTGAGGCTGCCCAAGCACTTTAGTTAATTTTATCAGGAATCCATTCATGCAAGTTTTAATGCTTAATAGGCACAAGATATAAGCCCAGGCAATTTCAATATAGGGCACAAAAATTGACTTGCACAAAGCACCTGAACTTTATTTTTTCATTTAATCTAATAGCTGTTCTTTTTATTATTAGAAATGTTAAATTAACTTTCATAATTATTTTTAAAATATGTTTTTGTATGATCTTTTAAATTGAAAAGATTTTAATTAATCATCGATACAAGTTATATATATAAATCCATCCATGCACCTACCTGTCTGCCTGTACACCCATCCATCCATCTGTCAGTCATCTATCCATTTATGACTTATTCGATCCAAATATATATTAACACATGCCACAGCAAGGTTTCATACCTAGTGTAGATACAGTTGTATAACCACACATTTACCTTTTCAGTCGGATGGATGGAAAGACTGAATCACTTATGATGTACAGTTTATCTTATGAGAGACCATACTGAAAAGAAAAAAATATAATAACATTCCCTTAATAAGTTGCAATACGGCAATTAATTTAGTTTAGTTAAGGGTATACCTCCAAGCTCAAAAAGCTTTCCACTTCCCATCTCTTCAAAAGAGTCCAAGGAGAATATGTTTTCATCTATAATCCGTTCATCTGGTATCTACTGATACCGAAATAGTGTTGACGAAAGCACAATTTTTTAAAAATCTTATTGGTCCTTATCCTTGTTAAGCAAGGAGCAAAACTAAAGTGCTATCTGATTATTTATTTTTGGTGATCTGAGGAGCAGCCATGATTTATCCTTTAACAATAGCTTGTTTTTAGGTCCGGCTTGACAACTGAGCTGTCTAGAACTTTTGACAATGCTTTTCTAAAAGTATACACATGGAGGGCTTCAGTAGAGTAAAAATCTCTCAATTCGTACTATTGGCTGTTTGGCGTGTTATTCCACCTTCTAACAAGTGCTTCCATTGCAAAGCATAAAAGAATATTTTTCATTTGGAAAGTACAATCAATCATTAGACTTTTGTCACAGTCAGTCCTTTATTTCACACCTGCATTCTATACAGAAACAAATCATTGTTTATGTTTGCACTACACCCATCACACATCAATACATACATGCATTTTAAAGTTACATTATCATGCATTGTCTCATTTGTTCCTGTGTTCATCTTTCTTTCGCAACTTTTGCCACTACTCTTCCAAACAGCAGTGCCAAAGCAGGTAGGTCTGCCCATAATCAATACATACATGCAGACAGTGTTTCTGTGTGTCAGCATTAGCAGCCACAGCTATTGAATGTGTCAGTGCTTGTTTATATACCACTTCATACTTCACTAAGGTTATTTGTATGCTCCATAAAATCACAGATGTTAATATACTCACTCTACTCTCCTAGGAATGTTGGCAGGCTAAGTCAGCCTTGCTAGGGTTCTAATTTACGACTTGACAACCACCAGATGTTTCAGCATCAATTGCTCAACTCACTCAGCCATCCAGTCAGCCGTTTGTTAGATGCTGAATAGAACACCCTTTGGCTGGATATTTACTTATTTATGTTTTTAGCATTTTTCTATAGCGCCAACTCGATGCGAAGGTACCGAAGTGCTTTACACGAGCACCAGTTACATTACACAAGGTCACATTCATTTTTAGGCACGGGGAGAGTAAGTGATTTGCAC
Organism: Calotriton arnoldi; assembly: GCA_963921515.1. Taxonomy (NCBI): domain Eukaryota; kingdom Metazoa; phylum Chordata; class Amphibia; order Caudata; family Salamandridae; genus Calotriton; species Calotriton arnoldi. The sequence goes on along the minus strand of CAWUFW010013393.1, from coordinate 48,194 downwards.
ATCATGTGGAGCCGACGAAAAGACTCGAAACTGGTTCCTCAGTTTCAAATTCGGCAGCTCTGGCTGTAAAGCCACATCCTCTCCCCATAATTGCAACATGATCTTTCAGTCCTGCAGAATGTTTTTTGGAGGTGGATAAATTGCTTCTTGAACCACGTTTGTTAAGAGGTCTGCTTTTACCTTTCGAAAGCACTTGTTTGTACCTGTACGACAGGGCCGGACTGCCGATTTTGGTTTCTCAGGAACTTCCTTGAGTAGGGTGGTGGGGCTGGAGACATTAGGGCCGGTTTATGAAGACCTAAGGCCACATATTGATGCCTCTGTCACTCTCTCCAGCTTCCAGGGGTTTATTGCCGCAGGGGGACTTAAGAAGAGAGAGAAACGAAGGTAAGAGAAACAGAGAAGAACAAGAGAGAGAGAGATGAGACAGAAAGAGAGCCACAGAGAATGGATAGATGAAAAAGAGAGGGGAGTAAGTGATCGGGCTGGTTTGCACATTTTTGTGAGGGCTGCTTTGATTCCCAGCCAGACCCATTTGTGCGGTTTTGCCGAGTTGTTTATGAGATAATACTGCTAATCATGACAGAGCAAGGCACAAGGTTCCGCTGATTGGACAATGTATTCAACCAGGGCACTTAGGAGGCAGTGAGACTGTCATATTTTTTCACATGATTTTCAAAGTATGAAGTAATGCTGTCTCCTCCGGTAGTTTTTATCTCCTCATTAAGGGCCTGATTATTAGGTAGGCGGTCCTACTGCCATACCGCCGCGGTGGCGGTCTTCCACCCGCGGCATTACAATGTCACCGCTGGGCCAGCTGCGGTGTTTCTGATGGCGAGGAATATTTTTTCACATGAGTTGATTCAGGTGTGTATATTTTGACCGCACAAGTATTAACCCCTTGCATGCGTCGGACGGCCCCCGGCCGTCCGACGTCACAGTGGGCACGGGCGTGTGCGGAGGACGGCCGGGGGCCGTCCGAACCCCGCCCACTCATTATTTCACCAGCACCGCTGCGGAATTTGCGCCGCGGTCAAGGGGTTAAATGTACACATATGCATGACACGTGAAAAATATACCTATTATGAGTACTTTACCAGTGCTGGAGTCTGGACCATATGTGCCCAGTCCAGTGAATGGGTAAATAGTGCAAAATGGACTTACCTGGATTTTGGCACCAACAGGGTAATTTTCTTCAGGGGCAAGATGCTGTTGTGAAGGTTGGGCCTGGAGGCAGCAAACTTGTCTGTACCACCCTCTGACAGCTGCTTTCCCCCTACCGCGGTTGTGGAAGTCTGCGAATGGCTGGTGGCCTCGGTGGGACTCCGGTGGTCTTTCAACAGAATGCCAACATTGTAATTAGGCGGGCTGACTGCCAACTGTGTGGCGGGGAATCCTGGGATCCCTTACCGCCGAAGTCATGATCAGGCCTTAAGTATGGAAATTCTGAAAGTTACCAAATATTGATCTTCTAGAGCAAATCCACGCTTTTGTTCATGAATTGTGGTTGCTCGAGAATGGGATTTCGAAATATATTTACCACCCTCATTTCCATAAAGTACTTGGGATGTTATTACCTGGGATTTCTCATGAACTGTGTAGCAGATTGCTGAGATGATTAAGCGAAACAAAAGGGAGCTATTGTCAGTTCTGCATAAAAGGTGCGCACACAACCACAGTTTCTATGTAAAGACTGGGATTACTGCATCTTGGCGGTGGCTGGGAAAAGATTTACCTGCAAGCAGGGAGTTCAACACTCATAGGGACTGAAGCTGCTCTTACACAATGCATCATCTTCACCAGAATTAAATCTATTGACTGTGTCAATAATAGTTTGTAGACAAAGCTGGGACATTGATACAGTGTGTGCTTCTCAGAGACAGATCAGCAGAAGATGTATTTATCTAAAATAATTTAAAGTGGTGTCCACTTGTTTTACTTGGCGATGCATGCATTAATTTATTAAATAATCGATGACAGTATGCCTGAATACAACTCTTAATTATTTTTCTATACTCTGTAGCTTGATTCCAATGAGGCACTTCAAATGTTGGCTCTTCCTGGTTTCAGTTGAACATGTTGCCCAACACGCTGATCTACGCAGATTTGGAAGTAGATTCGTTGAAGTGTCCAATGATCCATCTCTTATTTAGGTGACGTAATATGTGACACTGAACATACTTAAATACTGCAACATGTCCCTGACAGTGGCGTGTCATTTTTAGTAAAAGCTTCCTAAAGAAGATTAAACTGAATGACATGAAGAGTACTTTAAACAAATACGAACATTGAAAGGGGTCAGGCACACCCTGTTGCACCCACCAGCTTCAACTGCCCTACCTGCTGCAGCCCCTGAGATCTTTTAAAGGGCCGATTACGAACAATCTGCTGAAAATCCAGAAGTTTTATCTTCTGCCCCTCTGGCCGCATATTTTCACCAATTTGAGGTTGGGGAAAGGTATTCTACCAATGGAATCTCTGCCAGCTCCAAGGTGCGCAAAGTAAAGGAGCAAAGGGAATTCTAAAGGCCTAATCTAGGGTGATTGATTAGTCACCATATCTGGTAGTGGACTTTCATGGAAATGTACACGGTATAGACACTGGACATATGGTTTCTGGCAATGTTTCCCCGCTATGAGGGTGGGGGAGGGGGGAGGGAGTATTTCCAATGCCCGCCCTTGCTGACAGACATCCAAGGAGCAGTGATGAGCATAGTAAAACAGTGCAGTGTGATTTGTGGATGGCACTATGATGATGTAATCAACTTTTCACAAGGAACTGTGAATTAATTCCCATATTTCACGGTTCCGTGTGAAATATGGATTGTAGAATGCAAAATATTTGGCAATAAAAGCACCCAATAGAACCTTGCATTTAGAGAAAATGTACTACTAAACGCACATTCAACATGTATTTCTAAAGTCATGACGTTTCTTTAATGTGATTGATTTACTGTACAGATCTAACCCCTTGCATCCAGGTTTTTGGTTAAATTTCCAAATGTTTATTATTGTAGTATTTATACTAAATGTAACTATCCGGATAATTAAGAAGTGTATATTTATAGCTGCAAGTTTGATTACAAAAATAATAAATCCGCCAGCTGCAGCGGAGTTATGAAGACAAATAGAAGGCAAAGGTGGAAATAATACACGCTCTTAACGGCACTCTCAGATATCGGATTCGATTTTCTATTAACAATTCAATTGCAACAATAACGTGCTGTGTCATTGGACTTCCTCTTCCCAACTATCTGGCACTGTGAGTTGCACTCTGTGAGTATTTGTCTCATGCCTCAAGACCTATCTGGGCGTCATGGAAACCTAGGGAGGGCTGGAGGACTTGGTTGGGGGTCCGGGAGGGGGGGGAGAGGTCAGAACAAATGCAGCAGGGGGAGGGGTAGAGTGGGCGGATCATGCTGTGGGGGAGCCGGTTGAGCCTGCAGGTGTGACGGGCTGAGTGGAGTCGTTCCGGGTTTGTTGAGTAGGATTTGTCGCTGACAACAAATACGTTTGGAGGGGCTGCCAAATATCCTTAGCCCTGGAGGATGGGGGCTGAAGTGTGGCATATAGCTCACTTGTGGTAGCACAATAGGACAGGCTTGCGAGCCAGCCTTGAATGGCACCAATCACTCCAATGAAGGGCAATCTCCCATCTAGTGAGCAGGAGGGCCATCGCCGTATATCGACGGATGCCTTTTGGAAGTTCCTGTACATAACCCAGCAGGGTCATAAGAGTAACCGGGTCGATGTTCGTCTCCATCATTTGAGCCAGGCAGAAAAAGATCTCTGTCCAGTAGCGTGTGATATGCCTACAAGTCCAAGTCATGAGTAAAAAGTTTGCTGCCATGTCATGGGACACTCGGGGGGGATCTTGTGCGTTCAAATCTGTAAAGGTCGACCGGAGTAACGTACTTGCGATGTAGGAACTAAAAATGGATAAGTTCATGGTGATGGTTGGGGGAGACGGAACGTGTCTGTAGACAGCAGGTTGACCATATTTTGGCCATTGGAGGACAGGCAGAGTCGCTTTCCCAGTTTTGATCAGAGGTGGACAGTAAGGTCAAGCATGAAGGATTTTGCTTGGACACTTAGGGGTTGATTCCGATCTCGGCCGGAAGCGCACCTAACAGTATTCGTCCGGAAAAAAAACCAGCCAAATGCGTGTTTCCCGACCGATTCGAACACTCGTCCGAACGAACAAGTACGATGCGCATAACAGCCCAGATTCCGAGCGAGCCGTACTCACCCATTTCAGCTCCTGTTCCCCGCCCGAGCCGGATCCGTAAATGCCGATTCGAGTCGCACGGAACCAAATACACAGCACCTTCCGGCCGGACTAGTACGATGCGCACTCGGTACGCGCCGAACCCGTCGCTACGTCCGGCACGTTTGAGCATCAGGGAGAGCCGTACATAAGCTCCGATTCGCGCCATAAGAAGATCCACGGCTACGAGACGAACAAGCCAGCGACGAGTACGAGTCGAAGACACGCGAAACCCGAACGAGACGACACAAGCATGAATCCCATCGCGCAGGTCCTACCTATAATCTACATCTATTACCGGGACCGGCACGGACGCGTACGGCGCAGACGGTAAGTCAAACACCAACAACACAAACAAACGACACGTACCCGAAATATGTCACACACACATAGGGATGCACAAATGACGTACACCAGCAACAGCATAACCATAGGGGTGGGATGGCCATCACCAATGCCATACACACCCATAGGGGGATGGATGCCTACCACTACCACCACCCCTACTCATGGAGGCCTGGATGCCTGTCACTACTACCATCCCCACTCATAGGGGGATGGATGCCTACCACTACCACCACCCCTACTCAGGGGGGCCTGGATGCATGTCACTACTACCATCCCCACTCATAGGGGGATGGATGCCTACCACTACCACCACCCCTACTCAGGGGGGCCTGGATGCCTGCCACTACCGCCACCCCTACTCATGGGGGCCTGGATGCCTGTCACTACTACCATCCCCACTCATGGGGGGATGGATGCCTACCACTACCACCACCCCTACTCATGGGGGGCTGGATGCCTGCCACTACTACCATCCCCACTCATAGGGAGCTGGATGCCTACCACCACCACCACCCCTACTCATGGGGGGCCGGATGCCTGCCACTACCACCACCCCTACTCATGGGTGGCTGGATGCCTGCCACTACCACCACCCCTACTCAGGGGGGCCTGCATGCCTGTCACTACTACCATCCCCACTCATGGGGGATGGATGCCTACCACTACCACCACCCCTACTCAGGGGCCTGGATGCCTACCACTACCACCACCCCTACTCAGGGGGCCTGGATGCCTGTCACTACTACCATCCCCACCCTTAGGGGGATGGATGCCTGCCACTACCACCACCCCTACTCAGGGGGCCTGGATGCCTGTCACTACTACCATCCCCACCCTTAGGGGGATGGATGCCTGCCACTACCACCACCCCTACTCAGGGGGCCTGGATGCCTGTCACTACTACCATCCCCACTCATAGGGGGCTGGATGCCTACCACTACCACCACCCCTACTCAGGGGGGCCTGGATGCCTGCCACTACCACCACACCTACTCAGGGGGGCCTGGATGCCTGCCACTACCACCAGCCCTACTCAGGGGGGCCTGGATGCCTGTCACTACTACCATCCCCACTCATAGGGGGCTGGATGCCTACCACTACCACCACCCCTACTCATGGGGGGCTGGATGCCTGCCACTACTACCATCCCCACTCATAGGGAGATGGATGCCTACCACCACCACCACCCCTACTCATGGGGGGCTGGATGCCTGTCACTACCACCACCCCTACTCATGGGGGGCTGGATGCCTGCCACTACCACCACCCCTACTCAGGGGGGCCTGGATGCCTGTCACTACTACCATCCCCACTCATGGGGGGATGGATGCCTACCACTACCACCACCCCTACTCAGGGGGGCCTGGATGCCTACCACTACCACCACCCCTACTCAGGGGGGTCTGGATGCCTGTCACTACTACCATCCCCACCCTTAGGGGGATGGATGCCTGCCACTACCACCACCCCTACTCAGGGGGGCCTGGATGCCTGTCACTACTACCATCCCCACCCTTAGGGGGATGGATGCCTACCACTACCACCACCCCTACTCATGGGGGGCTGGATGCCTGCCACTACCACCACCCCTACTCATGGGGGGCTGGATGCCTGCCACTACCACCACCCCTACTCAGGGGGGCCTGGATGCCTGTCACTACTACCATCCCCACCCTTAGGGGGCTGGATGCCTGCCACCACCACCACCCCTACTCATAGGACGGGTAATGCATGACACAACCAGCATACTCCCACATAAGGAATGTCTGAAAATTACATCCCCCCCAACACCATGACAAGCGTGTGTAGTCTGTGTCAAATGCCTACAACACTGAAAATGACATTGAACATACAATGTGACCCCCATCACTTGTGTCACACATAAATGTGTGTGGCCTCCACAATGCAAGCCGACCATGACCACTGTGGCAATGGGTTCGAACATCCCATCACCACAGTGACCAAAAGGTAAGTGTGGGGTCCATAGCTGATGCACATTTTGAACAGTGTGGCAATGGGGCCTAAAGCCCCATCACCACAGTGACCAAAAGGTAAGTGTGGGGTCCATAGCTGAAGCACATTTTGAACAGTGTGGCAATGGGGCCTAAAGCCCCATCATCACAGTGACCAAAAGGTAAGTGTGGGGTCCATAGCTGAAGCACATTTTGAACAGTGTGGCAATGGGGCCTAAAGCCCCATCATCACAGTGACCAAAAGGTAAGTGTGGGGTCCATAGCTGAAGCACATTTTGAACAGTGTGGCAATGGGGCCTAAAGCCCCATCATCACAGTGACCAAAAGGTAAGTGTGGGGTCCATAGCTGAAGCACATTTTGAACAGTGTGGCAATGGGGCCTAAAGCCCCATCACCACAGTGACCAAAAGGTAAGTGTAGTCATGGTAAAAGCTGCCAAAGCCAAACTGCATGGATGATTCCTTGTCACACAACAACAAACACATCAGTGGCATAGCAGTGCTTGTATCCCATAGCAACATAGATTGGGAGAGGCAAACAGTGCAGTGCCAATGAAACATCGTTTTGGCCATGTGCATACAAACATCACCCATGTGGGCTCACATTGTCAACATTCACAAATAACACAATGACATAAGTGACCATCATAATGCAGACCCACATATCTGCACCAATGGACACACAAATGTAGATATCCTGTGGAGACTGTAGATGTCAGGTGAACAAATACCATACCATGGCAGCAATGGGACATACAAACCATGATTATTGTGCTGACTGATGACCTAGGAGTCCCAGGGACAGCAGGGGAAACCCACCAAACAACATACAGCCAATGGCACACTCAAGATATGCCAATGCAGTGGTGCAAATGCACAAACACAAACAGGCAGACTCACACTGCATATCAAACACAGCAGGTGATGGGGGTGTGTGCCAGTGTCCCCAGGCAACCACACAACACATGAGGAGGCCTGAATTCCAATTACACAGATGTGTATACAGTGCCATACAAAAGTAACTCATGGATCGGATTCCCTATGTGGGCAAACAGGCATTGTTAGATGAGAGGGAGCCCAAATTACACATGTCACACAAGCTTGTAGGAACAGCAACTAACACAGCAAGAGACAGACCCACCACAGCACTACCCCCAGGGACACCACATTGTGGTGACACTAGCCTGCATGATAATCCCACTGTGATAACAAAGGTAGATGTCATTCACACTGTGAACCACAGCCATGTGTCCTGAGCAACAAACTACCATCACACCTACACAAGCACAAGTCAATCAAAACGGCCTGCCAGCCAAGGCCAATATGGAGGTAGGGGGTCTAGCCGTGCAACAACTCACATTTGCACACACTCAACACCACACACCTTGATCTCCACCAATGTGCAGCAGTGAAGCTCACATGGACTGGTGACATTGCACATGCACCCATGACAATCCCAGGGGTGGTGGTGGGAACTAAGGTGCAGAAACCCATCACACATGGCCAGTCAACAAGACTCGTGAATGTCTGACACACTGCACAGTACGCGGTACATGGGCATGACGTGAAATCCACCCCAATCAATGGGATCCCGGCCATAGTCACACACCAATGAAGAAGCCAAGGTGACCCACAAAGAACACACGTAGACAACTTCCAACATTGCAGCTCTGACCCTGAGGAGTGGCAGCAGTCACACACACAACGTGTCACAATCACTGAAAGCTACCAGAAACTGTAAATTACATGACCTGTGTAACCAACAAGTGCCAAGGGGAATCCTGACTGTGTCCCATCTGCGTTTGCCCACATCCCCAGCCCTGACAACAAAGACAACTAGGGATGACAACCTGATGAACATTAGTTTGCCATGCACCCACATCCCGGAGAAACCAGGTCCAAGATGCTGGATGAACACAGAACAACTCAGCAAGCATCACAAACAGAAACATCCGTAGGGACACAGCCTGTGTAGGTAAAGGGAAGGGAACACGCACAGACATGCTTATACAACACACAACACGGGCCCAGGCAATGTCACGGGATTACACACTGCCATGAGGGCACTCCACTCCTGTGGAAGGTCCGCTGTGCCAAACCTTGTCTGTGCACGACTCAAACATGTCAGCACGACTCGGTCAGTGAGTCAACAACTACAACACACTGAAGGCTCTGCTCACATCAGCCTGGGTACGGGAGTGTCACGTCAGTCATCTGCATACACCCAAAACACGTGTCAAGCAAGTTGCACTGTATACACAGATGAGTCCTTCAACATTGATGTGCTAAACTGCATGTCCAGTGGAGATGGGCACACAGTCAGGGAAATAGAAACATTGAACAGTGGTAAGCCCACCAGATGTGCATCAGTGTAAGACAAAGATGTTAATTAACAAATGCAAAACGTACATCCCTGCGTCAAATGCAGAACATTACACCCTCAGACTGCAGCAAATAATGCAATGGATCCAGACTACATTAGGACACATATCCCATGGACCACATGGAGTCCATCACATCAACACTTCATTTACCTGATCTGAACACCATTACAACTGCAAATGCATGATGATACTCATCTACATCATGTACATCAAAAAAGAAACCACAAGTAAACAAAAAGAGGCTTTATTCAGCAAATGTCAAACTAAAATTTGAAGTCCAAAATAAACTAAGGCCAATGGCCAGTCAAAATACACAGTCCCAACAGGGTGATATGTGACACCCTGCTTGCCTGCACTGGTACGGACAGGGGACATTACCCTTGGAGGGGCATACAAGGGGCAGGCCAGGCACCGCAGGGATAGGATCAGGGGATGCCAGAGTGAGGCAGTGAAGGGGTGGTGGGTGCAGGAGTGTCACCAGCAACTGCAGTGGAGGTGTCTGACTCAGGGGGGGCCGGCACCACTGTAGGGCACAAGTCAGATGGTGTGGGTGCTGCAACCACTGCAGTGGGCCGGTCAGATGGAGTGGACTGGGTCCCCACTGCAGTGCCCGAGTCAGACGGGGTGGTTGTGGACTCCACTGCAGTGCATGACTCCAAGGGAGTGGAAGGGGGGCAGATGAGGTGGGCAGGACAGAGGGGGCGACCCGGTCTCCACACCAGTGGCACAAACAGGCAGAGCGTCTGGTTTGGGGGTGGAAGAGCAAGTGGCAGGGGGAGGGCCTAAGCAGTTTGGGGATGCGGTATCGGTGTGTGGGGGAACCTGGGGCAGGGTGTGGCGGTGGAACCTGTGGAGTGGTGGCCTGGGGGATGGAGGAGAGAGACTGGGTGGTGGAGCTGCGTGGTGGTGGTGGTGGGGTCTTGCCCTTCCTGGTCCGGGGGACTTCAGAATGGGGTCCTCAGTCTGCCTGCGCCTGGGGGAGGGTGTCCGGGGCGAGGGGCACTCCCTCTGTGTGGGTGGACTTCCTCTTCCCCCGGTAGGCTGGATCAGCAGGATCGGAGGGGAAGAGGCCGAGGTCACAGAGGAAGAGCTGCTGTGTAGGTGGGGTTGCAGGTGAGGCAAGGGTAGGGGTCTTGGAGGGAGAGGATTTGGAGGACTGCGGAGTGACTGTGGATGCCTGTGTGTGTGTCTGTTCCCCATCCCCTGTGTGTGTGGTATCAGTCCCCTGAGGATGCTTGTGTGCACGTCTTGCCTTTCTTTTGGGTGTGTCTGTGCTGCTCGTGTCTGTGTGTTTGGGTGATTGTGCAGGTGTGCATGTGCTTTGGACAGGTAGGGTGCCAGGAAGTGTGGATGGGGCAGAGGTAGGAGGGGTGAGGGACTGTTGGAGGAGGGACACTGCTGCCATCAGTGAGGAGTCCATGGACCTATTGCTTCTCTGTAGGGCAGACATACCCGTCGAGATGCCCTCCATGAACGACACCAGCTGTGTCAACAGAGTGGTGTGTGCATGGAGGACACTCAGCATTGCTGTCTGCCCTACATGGAGCTGCCGGAGTAGGTACACAGACTCCTCACTCAGGGCAGCAGGGGACACAGGGGCAGGGGGTGCGGTGCCTGGCACGAAGGAGACATGCTCCCGAACACGGGAGCCTCCACAGACCTCTGGAATCGGAGCCAATGGGAGGGCGGTGTGGGTGGTGGTGGTGGCGGGGCCAGACAGACTAGCTGGGGTGTGGTGGCTGCTGACACCCGCCTCCACAAGGGAGTCATCCTCCGAGCTGCTGTGGTCCTCAGCTGAGGTGGATGGTGCTGAGGACTCCTCGGTGTGGCTCCCCTCGCCCTCCGTGCCACTGGGTCCCTCCAACCACTCGTCGGCTGCTGACCCAGTCTGGCTCTGCAGCTCCTCCTGGTCCGTGGAGCTGTCCCCTCCTCTGGTCGTGGATGTATCTGCAAACAATTAGGGAAACAGACAAACATCAGTCACCTGCACTGACCGCACACACCACAGTAAGTACAGCACATTACAGAGCAAGCCCTGGCATCCTTAGTTGAACATTGCCAAAAGTCCTCACACAGATTCGGAGAAGCCAATTGTCAGTCTGATGGTCAACCATGGAACTCACACCCCTCCTGCCCTTGCACCCATCTGTCTGGTGCCTGTCTGATGGTAATACCCCAGTGTGGACACATGCACCACCTACACAGTTGTTGGACATTGCAGAGAACACGGTGAAGTATGTGAACATGCACACATCACATCTCTTGCCACTGAGTCAGTGCAGGTGTCCGGATAAAGGGATGGCCAGAGTCTAAATAGAAATGCATGTGATGCATACCAGCACCAGACACCATGATGCACCCATGTCCGGATAGTCAATGCCACAATGGGGTGCATGTTGCACATGTCACTCCCCTGCAGGATCACTCTTAGGAAGTTTAATGCCATGACACAGGCATGCGTGCAAAGTCATACATCACTGTCTCCAGTCACATGGCCATGGCAGCCAGCTAACAACAGTCCGCACTGTGTCACAATCCTAGGACATGGGGAATGCAAGTTATGTAACTGACAAGTGCACATGTCCATCCCCCACAAACCACATCATCTGAACTCGTATTTGTCCACGTCATACCAATTGGACATATGGGAGACATGAAACACAACTCTCAGAACCTGAGCACCTCACAGTGTGCTGTGAATGAAAAACAGCTGCCTGAAAGTCACAGTCGCATACACCTGTGTGCACAGTCAAGTGACCAAACACCTATAAGTCACAGAAGTATCGTCTCTCATGGTCACATCTCAGATGGCATGCTGAGCCCTAACCGATAAACATACCAGTAGTCCTGACAACGAAGCCCCAGCACAATGACAGAGGCAGACACCTGAGGGAACATTTCACTGATCACAACATGTCAGCTGATACACGGGAGTGGGAGTACAGAGTGTATTGTATGCCCTGGAGTAGGCATGACTGTCCAGCTCCACCTGTAAGAGGGATGAGCCCTGGACCGTAGGCAGGTGGCTAAGCATGTGTGACCACATAACATACATACTCCTGAGGCCCAAACATTGTTCACACCCGCAGCATGGGGGTGTGCCAAATACCCCAGGGACATGTGGTGATTCAGATCAGCAAGTGGACCACATATCAAAGTTACACCCAGATTACATTTCACGACTTAGGCATTGTGTGAGCAATTGACCCACCCATGAAGCCCACCACAAAGTCACGGGAACAAAAGCTGTCCCCCACCTTGAGCAAAGCAAAATGCAAGGACCCTGTACCCAAGTGACACAATTTCCTGACCGTAAGGACCACACCTGCGTATCAGATGAGGAGTGGGCATGTCACGATTGAGGGACATGGGTCCTGGACCACAAGACTGATGTACTGTGGAAGTTTAACCAGGCAAGAGGAGGGCACATAGCATGTCAGACAGAGTTCACAGAGAACTCATGGACTCACCCCCTCCTTGCTGCTGTCTGTCCTTCAGCTGCCCATCCAGGTCAGGGAAGAACACTGCCAGGATCCGGAGCATGTGGGGGGTCAGGGTCCGGTGTCTGCCCCTCCTGCGAGGAGGCGACAGCTTCAGCTGGACCCTTGCGATCCTCCGGGTCCAGCCACGAAGGTCTTGCCACCTCTTCTGGCAGTTGCGGATCCGGCGCTTGTAGACCCCCACGGATCTTACTGCCCGGGCGATGGTCAGCCAGATTTCCTGCTTACGGTGGGCATCAACCTGTGAGGATGACAAAGTGAAAAGGCCATTACTACACATGCAACATATCCGTGCATCACACAGTCGGATATACATGTCTCAATCACAGGGGCATATGATGTACACAGGCAGTGCAACGATGGCTATGAACAGTTTGCCAGCAGTGACTACATGGTGTCATTGCATGGGAAGTAAACCTTGTTGGAATGCACTGTTACTGCACTGTACCTGTTCAGTGCATGTGACTACACACTTTGGGGGGTGAGAACTACTCAGTGAGCATGCTAGCCAGTGGTGTGCACACTGGAAGTCTTGCTAGTCAGACAATTAGTAAGGCAGTAAGGCACAATTAGTAAGGCAGTGGACAGCACACTCACCTGCTCTCCTGGTGTCCCATACAGCTTGCTGTACTGTGGAAGGAGGCTGTCCAGCAGGGCCTGGTTCTCCTCAAGGCTGAAGGCTGGGGCTCTCTCCACAGTACGTGCCATTGCAGTAGCCAGAGGATGCAGAGACAGCAGCAGTGTTGGTGGCAGATGTCGTCCTGGAGCATGTAGTGCAGGCAAGTGAGCCCTCAGGGGAGCAGCCAGCATTATATGTGTGCTGCAGAGGCAGATACTGTCCCATGTGTCCAAAGTGATAGGTCCAAGTCGTTTGCATCTTCTGAATCTGACCAATCCATGGAATAGCAGCACTAATACACGCCCACAGCATCCTTCAAAAGTTAAACTTCATGACACCCATGAATTTGCAACATTGTTGTGGCTGGCCAACTGAATTCACTGCATCAGACTCGTTGAAGCTTCGAAAACGCATCCGTTGCCATGCCAGGCCCCAGCCAGTGCGTGCGCACCGTTCGGTCCATTGCTGTACAACGCGTACTCCAAGATACAACGCGTACCCGCTCACAACAGATGCAATGGGCCGTGCGGGCACACCGATCGGTCCATTACTGTACAACGCGTATCCCGGGATACAACGCGTACCCGCTCACAACAGATGCAATGGGCCGTGCGGGCACACCGATCGGTCCATTGCTGTACAACGCGTATCCCGGGATACAACGCGTACTCGCTCACAACAGATGCAATGGGCCGTGCGGGCACACCGATCAGTCCATTGCTGTACAACGCGTCCCTGTACAGGTCACACGCATATGTCACCATGCTTGTCACTGGTGAACATATGCCAGCCACATATACTTTCCAGGGACTCAGGGGTACACCTACAACACCACACCCAGTCCACACTGTATCTAAGGCATGTAAGGCTGCATTACCTGTTCTGTGTATGGGGGTAAACATGTGGTTTTTGGGGTGGCACTTGGGGGCAGCCACACCCAGGCTGTGCACGTGTTCATGGGGACAGGATCCTTTGTGTGTTGTGCACCTGACCACTGTGATGTGCAACTGTTCATTTTGGAGCATGTGGCATGGTCACATTTCCAGGTTGTGTATGTGTATGACATGTCACATACCCCCAGGCTCACATGTGGGAAGGCATGTACGTCACAGGGTGACCCATTGCCACAATAGTGATGGCCCTCCACAGTCTGTGTGCATGTTGTGTTTCCGATGTCTCTGACTACATGTGCACAATGGGAGACAGTCTCCACATCCACGTTGTTTGTGCATGGACTTTGATGTTGTGTGTGTGTGTGTGTCACAGACGTACATGTCTGTCCTGCAGAGGCAACAGGGGCCACTACCTGTGGGAGTCATGTTTGTTTTTCTGACATGTACATGATACGCCATGTCATGCCAGTGTCCATGTGGCAAGACAGGGTCCCTGGGAATCTACCTGTCAATGAGCTGTGATTCCTGTGGCGCATCTGTCCAGACATGTCACTGTGGTGTGTGTGTGGAACGTGACAGCAGTAAATGGGTACTGTGACACAGCCTAATGGTTTCCCATAGCACACCCTGGAACCTGTTATCAACACATGTTGAACTGAGATGTTAGATGATGTCCATGTAGGTGCCATATGTGTCCTAACAGAACGGCACACACATCAAGTACTTGTGTCTCGTAATGATGTATCATGTGAAATTGAGTATGGTGAATGGCACATATGTGGGGTGACTGACAATCTTTCTTTCTTCACCTATGCACTGCAGTGCTCCAGCTGTCCATAGACCATTCCCTGACCTGGCAACGATGGTGGAACGTGACAGCATCCGACGGTACCGCTTCACCAGGCAGCTGATTGTGGATTTGGCAGTGCGCTTGGCCCCACATTTGCAACCTGGCCGGCCGCACCCTACAGCTCTGACCCCCAAGGTGAAGGTGATGGCAGCCCTACACTTCTTTGCCACCGGTACCTTTCAACACACTGTGGCGACTGCTGGTGGGATGTCACAGACTATGTTCAGCCGTGTGCTACGCGATGTTTTGGAGGCAATGTTGAGATGCCTGAACCAGTACATCTATTTCCCAACACGTCAACAACTCACTGATGTCAAGAGTGACTTCTATGCCCTGGGGAGGATGCCACATGTCATTGGCTCCATTGATGGGACACATGTGGCTTTGGTACCACCACAGGCACATGAGCAGGCATACCGGAACCGTAATCATTACCATTCGATCAATGCTCTGGTGGTATGTCTTGCAGATATGACCATCACACATGTGTGTGCCCGTTTCCCCGGTTCTGCACACGATGCCTACGTGATGAGGAGTAGTCGCATCCCGAGGATGATGTTACAGATGCAAAACCAGCGTGCCTGGCTTGTCGGTGTGTACTGACTTTGTACCATTGTGTGTGTTCTGCTATGTTGTATTCCGCCCACTTTTCCAACTCAGCTAATGTGCAATTGTCTGTCTGTAGGTGACTCCAGATACCCCAACATGCCGTGGTTGCTGACACCCCTCAGGAACCCTGTGACACCAGCCCAGATGCGCTACAATGAGGCACATGGTCGGACCAGGGGAGTGATCGAGCGGACCTTTGGTCTCCTGAAGAGCCGCTTCCGCTGCCTGGACAAGACAGGAGGGGCCCTCCCATATGCCCCAGCAAAGGTGTGCAAGATTGTCATCGTCTGCTGCATGCTACACAACCTGGCAGTGCGGAAGGAGTTGCCTCTCATCCTGGATGACGATGACCAATGTCCGCCACCTGTGGAGGATCCTGGCCTGGGCCACGATGCCAGTGATGATGATGATGATGATGAGGGTGATGTCCGCACACAGCTCATCACCAACTTCTTCAGCTGAATGTGAGTATCCAGAGATGTCATGTCAATGATGTGAGTTTACATGATATGTGTGGGTGGTGCTCTGGTGCTGTTTGAGTGTGGCCATGTGCTACTTGACTGGATGCGTGCAGCGATGTGTTCTTGCAGGTAGTCTGTACTGCCCAACAGTGTTGACATGCTAACTTGGTTTTGTGTAGTTATCTTGTGACATGTATTGGGCATGAGTATTGCAGTTCTGTGCTGTTCTTCAGTGGTTTTGACTGTGTGTCATGTCTGACCTTCACAGGGTGCTTACAGAGTTGTTTGGTCAACTTGGATCCCCCGACTCCATGATTCCGCTTTCAGGGGGGCAGCAGTCGTTTCCCTACAGGTGATGTGCCACACACCCCTGGACATTCGATCTTCTGCACTTTTTGACTTTGTGGCCACAGCCACATGGGATTACCTTGCATTTGTAGTGGAAACAACATGTTGCAAATGTGTAATAAACCTGTGCTTCACTTTGGGATGTGCGTTGTCTGTGGTCACACATCTGACTGACATTTGCTTGCTGCACCTGTGGGCTAGTTGACACAGACTGTGAATAGGTGTGGTGTCTGTGCATTCCACAGTATTTCCTGGCAACATCAGTGTAGGCGAAGAGTCCGATGGCCCTGGTGTCTCTGTGTTGTGTAGCCCTAGTGGTGTGTCTCCCTCATATGTGTCACGTCACCATGACTCACATGACGGTGTTGTACTTGCTGTAGCAGTTAGCATACACAGTGTAATTTAGCAGATCATCATCCCCATGACAGTAACCACGTTGGAATCACAACAGAGGCAAGTATGGTGTAGTAGTGATTTTATTTACAGACATGTGTGAGTATAGTGCACAGGATGGTGGGTGCTGTACATTGGGATTGTGATCCGAAGTTCCCAGATGAGTTGGAAGTCTTGGTAGCAGAAATGTCCTGAGTGAAGTCCACAGTCATATGATACATTAGTCCAACTTAGACTCCCCATGTCATGTGGGAGAGTTGTGTTGCATTCTACAGGTTGAACAGTTTGCACACAAAGGAGACTTTCCAGAACAGGTGTTGGCTTCCTGGGGGATGTACATGGCCATCAACCTCTCAGTTTTCCTTCCTCGGACGACCCCTCTTCTTTGGGGGGGGGACCCTCACGTGCAGGCTGCTGCGGTGCAGGGGACTCTCCGCCAGAGTCCTCCTCCCTCCTTGTGGCAGTTGCAGTTGTTGCAGCACCAGATGTTGTGGGCACACAGGGAGGTGTGGCCATGTTGGTGCTAATCTGGCGGAGGCTTGTCAATATGTCCCTATGCACCGCTGTCAGTTCTTGCCATGTGTCCCACTTGGACTCCATGCGAGACATGTGTGTCTCCACACGGGACATGTGTGAGTCCAAGCGGGCATGATGGGCAGCCTGCTGCTGTTGGATGTCCTTGAGGATCCCCACTACCTGGCTGACCTCTCCGGTGCTATTCTGGTACGCATCAGCAATGCGTGCCAGTTGTGGGTCATCATGCAGTCCAGACTCCTCTGCAAACAGCGACCTCTGCCTACCACCCCTCCCACCACCCCTGGCGACACGTGCGGGACCTGCGGTGGCTCGCCCAGGTGACCCTAGGCCCCCTTGGGGGTTGTTACTGGGGTCGTTGTCCGTAGCTCGACGTTGGGCCAGGGTCCCTGTGCTGTTGTCATTGGTGGTCCTTGGTCTGTCCGTGTCGGCGGGGGTGGTCTGTGTGTTGGCAGTTGTTGGAGGGGTGGGTGCAGGGGGTGCAGATGTTGGTCCTGCTGGTGCTGCATGATGACTCGCACCGGAGGGGCCAGGTAGGTCTTCGCCATACGAGGAGTGCAGAGGCTGTTCCACACCAGTGAGCTCAGTGTCCCCCGGAGCCTGGGACAGGGACTCCTCCTCGCCTGCTGCTGTGTCCCCATCATCACCTGTTTTTGGAAGAGACACACAATGTATGTTATATTTCTACGGGCATCAATGGTTCACACACCTGACAGTTGTGACTGTACCTCTGGATGCGGGCCTGTACATTGCATTGTCCTAAGTTGTAACAGTAAGAGGTTGATATTGGTGTAGCACATTGTCCTGCAAACCTGAGGCTTTTCAATGTGAATGTTGAGGTGTGTGCATGGCCAGCATTGGTTGTATTTGTTGGACATCCGGCCCTCCTTCTCCACCCAGCCAGTTATCCCACCATGAAGCATGCCACCCTTACAGTGTGTTCAGGTTGACTCTCAGGATGTCATTCAGTGGTGTCCTGCTGTTCTTTGGTGCATAGGTCCCAGCAGGGCCTGGTACACCCCACAACAGAGCACCATTGTCAGACATCTTTGATGTGGCTTTTCACTCCCTGTGAGGTGTGCATGCTTCAGTGCTAGCTTGCTGGGCCATGTGGGTGGGGGATGTTGAGCTGTGACTACCACTCCCATCATGCAATTGCCTCACACCCCCTTCCCAGCATGCCCATACTTCCTTCCTTTTGACTCTGCTTCCCTGTGGGGTAGTATGCCTGTGCTGACAGGATGGCTGACAGTGTTGTCCTGGCGTTTGTTTGGCTACACGTCCCAAAAGTGTCCCTGTGCTTCACACAGCATAACCCAGTGTGGTAGTTCTTTGTGGGATATTTCATTAGAGTGTGAGGCAATGCATTCTCCCAGGTGAGTTGTGTGGAGTTTGTGTTAAGGGTGTGTGTGAGAAAAGCTGCTGGTGACTATGGTCAGAGCTGTCAGTCCTCCTTCCCACCCAGCCAGATATCCCACCCTGGAACGTGCTTCCATTGCAGGGAGTGCAAGTTGGCTTTCAGGATGTCAGTCAGTGGTGTCCTGCACTTGGTTGGTGCACAGTTCCCAGCAGGGGCTTGTGCTCCCCACAGCAGTACCCAGTGTCAGCCATCTTGTCAGTTCTTTTTCACTCCCTGTGATGTGAGCATGGTTCAGAGTGGTGTTGATGGGCCAATTGTGAGGGTGACCAATATCTGTGACTACAACTCCCATCATGCTATTGCTTACAACACCCTTCCCAGCATGCCCATACTTCCTTCCTTTTGAGTGGACTTCACTGTGTGTGAGTGTGACAGCAATGGCAAGATGGCTGACAGTGGTGTCCTGCTGTTGGTTGTTGCACAGTTCCCAGCAGGGCCTTGTGCTCCCCACAGCAGTACCCAGTGTCAGCCATCTTGTCAGTTCTTTTTCACTCCCTGTGATGTGAGCATGGTTCAGAGTGGTGTTGATGGGCCAATTGTGAGGGTGAGCAATATCTGTGACTACAACTCCCATCATGCTATTGCCTACACCCCCCTTCCCAGCATGCCCATACTTCCTTCCTTTTGAGTGGACTTCGCTGTGTGTGAGTGTGACAGCAATGGCAAGATGGCTGACAGTGTGGTCCTGTTGTTTGTTAGTGCCCAGTTCCCAGCAGGGCCTTGTGCTCCCCACAGCTGAGGTCAGTGTCAGACATCTTTGAAGTGGCTTTTCACTGGCTGTGAGGTGTGCATGCTTCAGTGTGAACTTGCTGGGCCATGTGGGTGGGGGATGTTGAGCTGTGACTACCACTCCCATCATGCTATTGCCTACACCCCCCTTCCCAGCATGCCCATACTTCCTTCCTTTTGACTCTGCTTCCCTGTGGGGTAGTATGCCTGTGCTGACAGGATGGCTGACAGTGTTGTCCTGGCGTTTGTTTGGCTACACGTCCCAAAAGTGTCCCTGTGCTTCACACAGCATAACCCAGTGTGGTAGTTATTTGTGAGATATTTAATTAGAGTGTGAGGCAATGCATTCTCCCAGGTGAGTTGTGTGGAGTTTGTGTTAAGGGGGTGTGTGAGAAAAGCTGCTGGTGACTATGGTCAGAGCTGTCAGTCCTCCTTCCCACCCAGCCAGATATCCCACCATGGAACGTGCTTCCATTGCAGGGAGTGCAAGTTGGCTTTCAGGATGTCAGTCAGTGGTGTCCTGCACTTGGTTGGTGCACAGTTCCCAGCAGGGGCTTGTGCTCCCCACAGCAGTACCCAGTGTCAGCCATCTTGTCAGTTCTTTTCCACTCCCTGTGATGTGAGCATGGTTCAGAGTGGTGTTGAAGGGCCAATTGTGAGGGTGAGCAATATCTGTGACTACAACTCCCATCCTGCTATTGCCTACACCCCCCTTCCCAGCATGCCCATACTTCCTTCCTTTTGACTCTGCTTCCCTGTGGGGTAGTATGCCTGTGCTGACAGGATGGCTGACAGTGTTGTCCTGGCGTTTGTTTGGCTACAAGTCCCAAGAGTGTCCCTGTGCTTCACACAGCATGACCCAGGGTGGTGGTTCTTTGTGGGATCTTCAATTAGAGTGTGAGGCATTGCATTCTCCCAGGTGGGTTATGTGGAGTTAGTGTTGAGGGGGTGTGTGAGGAGGACTGCTTGTAACTATGGTCAGTGCTGTGAGTCCTCCTTCCCACCCAGCCAAATATCCCACCATGGAAGGTGCTTCCATTGCAGGGCGTGCAAGTTGTCTTTCAGGATGTCAGTCAGTGGTGTCCTGCTGTTGGTTGGTGCACAGTTCCCAGCAGGGCCTTGTGCTCCCCACAGCAGTACCCAGTGTCAGCCATCTTGTCAGTCCTTTTCCACTCCCTGTGATGTGAGCATGGTTCAGGGTGGTGTTGATGGGCCAATTGTGAGGGTGACCAATATCTGTGACTACAACTCCCATCATGCTACTGGCTACACTGACTTCACCAGCATACACAGAATTCCTTCCTTTGAGTGAGCTTCCCTGTGAGGTGGTGTTCTAGTGGTGGCAAAATATCTGACTGTGTTTGTTGGTTATATTTGTGCCACTGCCTTGCTGTATTTGTTGTTAGGTTTGTACATGTCATGACACACTTACATGTCACTATGGGAAGGCAGGTATTGTGTTTGTCTGACTAGCATTCACATCTTGGGATGATTATCTTTTGGTTGCTGTGGATTTGCTAAGGGTGCATGGTTTGACTATCCCCTTGACAGTGATGTGTGTGTATTGTCACACCATATTGTGTATATTAGTTGTGTACTCACCAGGCTCTGGGATGTTTGACAGTCCATATACGCTCACTGGTGGTAGGATGGCCCGCACCTTCTCCTCCCAGGGCCTGAGGTATACTGGTTTGGCAGGAGGGCCACTGCTTGTGTGCTGACTCAGGAGGTAATCCTTCTTCAGTAGGTCCCTGACCCTCCTGCGCACATCATACCACCGGTTCTGGATGTCTTCCTTTGTGCGCAAACATGGTGATTGTGCGTTCACCCTGTTGACGATCCTCTCCCACATCTTGGTTTTCTGCGCCATGGGGGTCTGTTGGACCAATGTGCCAAACAACTGTGGCTCTACCCTCATGATCTCGTCTACCAGGACTTCCAATTCACTATCTAGGAACTTTGGATTCTTCTTTGGGGGCATGGTGATGGGTGGTGGTGGTGATTGATGTGTGTGTGGGTGTGCAAGTGAGGGTGGGTGAGTGTAGGTTTTGTTGTGTGTGTGTGAGGGTGCTATTTGTTGAGGTGCTAATGGTGTGTGGCTTGTGTGATGGATGAGCTGTGAGTGTGTCTGTGGTTGCTGCCTGATGGTGTTCTGTGCTGGCAGGTCAGTGGAATTTGCAAAGGATCATGGTAGGGATTTGTGGCCTTTATATAGGTGGAGTTGGGGGTGTGTCCTTGTTCCATTCCCCCCCCCCCTGTATTTATTGGCTTTGTGATTGCTTGTTTGGCCCTTTTTTACGTATTTTTTCCTTTGTATTTTTTGTGCATGTAGGAGACGTTCTTCTGACCGAGTAGGACGCTGCAGTTGTCTCGTGCGATCTTCTCCGACTCGTTCCCGCTGTGTTTCAGCTAGGTTTCATGTGCGGCGTACGAGTCGGTCGCGGAGTTTTGTGTTGTTTCGGCTGGCTTTTGTATGCGTGTCGGTCGTACGGCTTGAGCTCCGTGCGAGTCGGTCTGGTTTTGCAAGCATTGCATCGTACTGCGCGGGTCGGAATTCGCGGGTACGTTTCGTTCGGGTTGATTCCTGGTGCGTGTCGGTCGGTTCGATTCGCGTGGTTTCCCGGACGGATAGCTTGTTTCCATCGGGGTCAGTCGTTCGGCTTGAGTTCCGTGCGAGTCGGTCGTGATTCACATGCATTTCATCGTACTACCCGGTTCGGGCAGCGCCGGTACGTGTCGGTCGGACTTAATTCCCGTACCGAGTCGGTCGGTACGTTTTCCGGACCGAATCGGAATCGACCCCTAAGTGAGTGCCACTGTTGTCGCCTATCAGGAGTGTAAGTCGTGTGGACTCTCTGGGTTCTAACGGATAAGACAGGAGCTGCGCTCGGAGTGCGCTGTGGATGCGTTGCAACATGAAACGGTCCATAACCGTTGCACTAGCGAGCCAGGCGTCCAGGGAGGGGGAGAGTGCATGTCCATCGGGGAAAAGATCGCCAAATGTGTGGATGTTGATGTGTGCCAGGGTGTGTTTAATCAAGGTCTCACAGGTGATGGAGAGCCACGGGTTGTCAGCAATAATCAGGGAAGGCGAATATAGCGATGTGGCTTTAGGTAAATTCCGGAGTTTGTGCTAAGCCCAGCATGTCGTGGATAAGGGTTGTATGTCATTAATGTCTAAAGGGAGACCCTTTGGTAGTATGGAAGCTAATGGCACCAGCGCAGCCTGGTCAATCTCCAGCTCTTGTGTATGGTAGCCTGGCATCCCTATGAAACCAACGATGAGCATAATGGCATTGTGCCGCAAGATAATACAGGTGGAAATGGGGTACCCTGAACCCTCCCCTTTCGTACAGTAGGACTAAAGTGTTCCAGCCAACGCGGGGCACTTACCAGCCCAGATGATTTTCAATAATAATCCTCATATTGTAAGGAATAAAGAGTTGGTTAGGAGAAGTGGAATGTTTTTGAATAAATATAAAAAACGGGGAAGGACAGTGAGAGGCGTATCCAGCGTTCTGCCTGTGTGGTCAGGGTTTCATAGTATGCGCACAATGTATCACTCACTCCTCCCCCACTTCTGACACCGTTCGGCCCCCACGGGGCCCAAGAACTCACAGGAGCCGGATATGTTATCCAAGGCGTATACTTTTAATTCTTGTCAAATCATATAATCACCACAAACCATTACGAGAGTCAAAGTATTCTACTTATATATATAACATTATTCACAGCATCACCCTTTAGCGTCATCCACATGTCAAAACAGTAATGAAAATTAGGCCAAACATTACACTTGATCTTCAGCTTGGCCTTACACTTTAACTTGCATTTGGCTGACTCGGCCGACATGTCAAGGCAGTAAGGAAATTAGGCCATACATTACACTTGAACTTCAGCTTGTCCGTACAGTACATTTTAACTTGAATTTGGCCAACTCGGCCGTCCCACTCAGTGCTGCGCACATTGTGCCGGCAGGCCCCAATGTCCGTACAGTACATTTAACTTGAATTTGGCCGACTCGGCCATCCCACTCAGCGCTGCGCACATTGTGCGGCAGGCCCCAACGCGCTACAGCAAACAGTTGCATTACCTGAAAACCTGGGCACCGCATATCGCACCGGCCCACCGGGGTACCGGTACACAAGCAGCCTCCCCAAGATTCTACTCAGTCCATACGTTGCGGGTTAGGGCAGTAGAGTCCAGGACCACCGGCAGGTCAGTCCCCTCCATGCCTACCCTCTGCACACTTCCATCCTACCCCCTCCTGGGGTCCATCTAGTGGTTGAACCTCCATCGCTGTGGATGCCCTTTTGCCGTTATCTGTTAGTGCTCCGCCACAGGGTGAGAAGCTCCCCGGCGCACTCGCCCTCCCCCCTCCCGATGCTGACTGTGCTGCGCAATAGCCCAGTATAGTCTGGAAAAAAATCTCCAGCTCTTTTGTGGACCAGCTGCACCACAAACCAAAAGGAACAATTCCCTTTCCCAGACTGTAACTAGGTGTGCCGAATTGTGCCCAGCGTGGCACCGGCTAAGAGTCTTGCTTGAAAGCCTACTTAACCCTTCGACTTTCCAGCGGCGAGTCTTGCTCGAAAGCCTTTTTTACCCCTCGCCTTTCTTGCGGCCGTACACTTTAACTTGAATTTGGCCGACTCGGCCACATATGAAAGGCAGTAAGAAAATTATGCCAGACATTACCCTTAACTTTAGCTTAGCCGTACACTTTAACTTGAATTTGGCCGACACACTCAGCTGCGCACATTGTGCCAGCAGACCCGAACGCGCAACGGCAAACAGTAAGGAAATTAGGCCAGACATTACACTTTAACTTCCGCTTGGCCGAACACTTTAACTTGAATTTGGCCGACTCGGCTATATATGAACGGCAGTACGAAATGTAGGCCAGACATTACACTTTAACTTCAGTTTGGCCGTACACTTTAACTTTAATTTGGCCGAGTTGGCCCACTCAGCTGCGCACATTGTGCCAGCCGGCCCCAACGCACTATAGCAAAGAATAAGGAAATTAGGCCAGATATTATACTTTAACTTCAGCTTGACCGTACACAAGTGGGACTCTGGCCCTAAATTTCCATGCTTAGATGTCTGTAACAGGAATATTCATGAAGCATGGAGCTCATTGACCACCCGTTCTGGCTAGGACGGGTCCCCTACTCGCTGCGCTTACGAAAAATAGCAAGCCTTACCAAAAGACAGAAGCTTGTCTTTATGTGGGAGATGGTGTTTTGCCCGCCCACTGGAACGTTTTATGTTTAGGGGTACCCCCAGGCTAGGGCCTGACTGCCCAATGATAATGTAATGCATATTGCATCCACCATACTGCCCAATCAAAATGTAATGCATATCGCATGATACATCCCGCACCTGAGGTGAAGCCTGTAAATTACACCTCGCCACTTACTTCACCACAACCAGTGTTGAGGGACAAGAGCACCTATTGTATGTGGGATATGGTGATTAGATCATCCATTGGTAAGATTCACGCTTATCGGTCCCCCCAGGCTATAAAGCGTCTGGCCGCCTTGAGATAATATAACGCAGGTTGCATAATATATCCAGCACCTGAGGAGTTCTATTACGAGTTGGACTGTGGGCCCTTATTCCATCTCCGATGCAATGTTCAAATGAGAGAGGGGCAGAGTGCAAAAATTATACCAAAACGTGAATTAAAACTATCTCCTCGAAGGACAAAATTAGTTTAACTGGCTGTCCCAAGCGGATAGAGTTAAAAAACAGTGTGAGAATAGGGATATAGATGTTCCCTATTTGACTAGGTCAACATGCTTCTGCCTTGGTGACTATGAGTTCTTAGGCATTCATCAAGGCCCATATCATGTCACTCTGCTGTCAATTTACAAAATTATAAATATACCATACTTAATTGATATGGAACATCTTAGGACCAGCTGCAGTCTGGTCTGTAATCTCGTGAAAATAAACAGAATACATTCAACATCAAAATGTATTAGATATCCCATATGCAAACCACAACACCCAGTGCATGTAGAAACCAGTGTATCATCCACCAGCACACGTGAGAGTTTAAAAATATTATTTAATCTCACCAGTCTCAAAGCGATCGTCCACATCATCCTTTAGACGGTCCTGTATGTCTAAGTCGCAAGAATCTAAAATGTAGCGATTCCAAATAATTAAAAACACACCCATGTCAATATTAAAAAAACATGTATATTATTCATCACTCTTACACATAATCACTTAGCAAGTCTCTATACCAATCATATGTGTCAACCTAAATAGTCAAAACTCGGGCCATGATATAATATCCCCATGATGCAGTATTGATTATATATGATTGACTATCTTAAGGCGGCAATGTTATTCATAATCTTCTAAAGTCCATATGGGCACTCATAGGACGATAGGTAACTCATTACTGTAACGTAGGCCGGCATAATTCACAAAAACGACAGACCATACACCCCAAACCCGTCCCCACTCATGCGAACAGGAAGTTATGTTGAATTAGCAAGAAAACCTGTTGTGTTGGGGACTGCCAGGTTCTGCCCAGAACCATACCAGCCAATCACCACAGGGGGCACGAAAACCTTCTCATGCCTGCTGGTACCGTTGTTACCACAGGGGGCACGAAAACCTTATGCCTGCTGGTACCATTGTCGGTTATCCTGAAACTCTTCCTAGCTGCCATCTTGATATCATGTTGCCGTGATGTCTGCGCGGTGCGCCTCCCATGACCATGTAAGAGAAGAAAATAACAAGCCATTAATGCTTGGTGTGCTTCCGCCTTTATTATATAAAATCAAACGCAGATATTATCTGCGACTGAGGAGGCTAACTCTTATGATTGCATATATACGTTATGGACGCCAAACCTTAGAAATGTTGCTCAGATCAAGCACTGCAACACAAGTTAAATCGACAGGTATGGCTGAAACACCACCTAAATTAATTGTGTCCATGTAACTGGAGAAGTTAGTGGTGTGCAAAATATTCCTGACAAAGTACCACTGAGGGAATTACATTCTAGCAAACTACGTGAAATTGTGAGAAGTACTGATTAAAACTATCATAGGCAGGGCACCTGAGCCCAGTGACCTGTAGTCATGCATGGCTGGGGGCATTGTCATAACGAGAAAATGAAAGCCTGGAACTTGCCCACCCCTAATACCAAAGAAACTGAAACACTAACTGTGTTTCTATAGACAACATGCTATTCCAGCTCTATCATCAGCAATACATCTGTAAAAATTCTTGTGTGTGACTTCGGTATGATGCATCCTGGGACACGGAGGGCCTGGGCTGTAATTTTCACCGCGCTCCCCTGTCCCAACCAGTGCAACCTCTGCGATTAGCTGCGATTGGCTGACCCCCACGTTAAGCCTGATGCTGAACTGGGCCCAGTTACTGGCAACCCCGCCGAAGAGAGCGGACTTACCCTACAGGTAAAGATAAGGTCCGTCAAGTAACTGCCACGCCCAAAGCAATTGTCATATAGGGCCGGGCCGCCATTACTGCTGGCCCCACCCAGAAGATCACCAACTTAGGTAATTTATCTCGCAATTAGCTAATTTGCTTGCGGACGTAATGAATCACTTGCGCGCGTAATTATAACGCAAGCAACCACCGGAGAGCATATAGCGTTGTTATGTGCAGGCGCGTCCACTGTAAAAACGTGCTATGTTGAATGGAAGGCGCACTTGTGCAGTGAAGAGAGCGCAATGCAAGACCGTGTCCTTTTATAACCATGCCACGTGAAACCCCCAGTTAAAACACAGGGGGGCCAAAGCGGAAAGAAGAATACGAAAATATTCATTTTTATGCATTGCGATTTGAAATGTGCACTTTTTTTTTTTATACCCCTCCCCTTTAACTATGGCGGGAAGCAAACCCCTCAAAAACTCAGTGCCACCTCCATAGGCGCCGGTCTCAACCACTGTGCCATAGGCGCCACATGGTGCTGACCATACCCTTCGTACGCCGTGATCCTGATATCGAACCCCCCCCGTCTTTGGTACTGGGTCATGCTTTCGGCAAGGCTCCCAACCCAGGAACACCGAGGAAAGGTTAGCTCTGTGTGTATGTATATATATATATATATATATTTATGTTTTTGGAACATAACTATGTGGTTTTACCACCACGCTGCCGCATTGCAAGGCTCCGACCCCCATAGCACCTTGCTAGAATACCACAAGCGTTTAAACTGCTGCGCGCTACAAATACCACTAAAGGAGTAAACTCAATTGTAAATTATCGGAAACGAAGACGACTCGCCCCCCACTGGAGCCACGCCCCCACTACATATGGGCTCAGACAACACCACCAAGCGACTCGAAAAACCACCCCGCGCCGTGGCGTGGCCCCGACCCCCATACGAATTATGCAACAAGCATTAAAAACACTGCCAAAATTAAATAACAAAATTAACCAGAAATGACACACTAAAATATATCCGCCTATATGAATCGAACCCATGAGCCTGATGCTCAATAACCCTACTTGTTTTTATTATAATCAATGCAAAAATATTTGCCTTTTTAACGTTATATTGGCGGTCATTCTTCGCGGCCCCGAATTCTTTGGAAAGTAACTAAGCCTTCTGCCCACGTTGTCCCGGCATTTTTCCAGATACACCCATGGAGTTTCTAAATTGCATCTGAAACTAGCGAAGTCCTTCAACTAAGGTCAGGTAAAGATTACCAAACCTGAACACTTTT
Organism: Calotriton arnoldi; assembly: GCA_963921515.1. NCBI lineage: Eukaryota > Metazoa > Chordata > Amphibia > Caudata > Salamandridae > Calotriton > Calotriton arnoldi. Next base: position 20,148 of record CAWUFW010013393.1, on the reverse strand, counting down.
TCTCCAGCACGGCCCAGGCTGACCTTCAACAATGCGGGATCCTCAAACAACTCATGGGAAAGAGCGCCTTGCAACATGAATGGTGAAATACGATGATTAGCATTAGCAGGGGCTTACTATTGTGAGTAAGCCGCGACAAAAGGAAAAATGTGGCTTATTTGCTCCACAGTTCTTCAAACAAATCCGATCAAAAGCAAATACGGTGCTCCGCCACCGGAGCCACGCCCCCACCCCAGACGGGCGCGCTTTTCCCCATATCGCGGCATCTAACATATTCAAGCCGCTTCTCGCCACGGACCCAGCGGCCCTAACGGAACATGCACCAGACAACAAGCGCCCCAAGAAACGAAGCCCTTGACCGTGCTCACTGAGGCATGCACTCCTTTACAGCTTGGCAACCGGCAAATCAAACCATGAATTTATTTCAAATATACCTAAAATACCTAAAACGCATGCATAAAACAAAAGATACTGACAATAGAAAAAAGGCAAATTCCCATAAGGGGAATTGAACCCGAGTAACTTGGGTTATGAAACCATGAATTACTTAACTGAGCTAAACGCCATCAATACTGAATGCTACGCCCGGCCTCCTTAAAAACCCCGTGCCACACTCTGCCTCGCTTTGCGACGCTCCTGCGGCTTCCCAGGGGTCCAAGAAGACAAAGAGGACGAGAGCCCTGCTACGCCGCCTTAAATAACATGACAAGTTTCGGTTTCCTTTACGTGTTACAGCGTCAGCAGGGATCCATCCTCTTCCGGCATTCCACCCCTGGAGGAGTCTCGGCTCCGTGGCGCAACTAAGGGCGCCCCTCCCCAAGGCGTGGTGGGCGCCTCTCAATAGCGGGACCGTAGTTCAATCGGATCACTTGTTCCCTATCATGGTGTAAGTGAACGCCGAGGTACTTAACTGAGCTGTCACAAAAGTTTAAGGGAAAGCCACATTGGAATGGGGAGGTTGTATCAGTCAGTGGGAAGAGTTCGGATTTTGACCTGTTGTTCACGAGCCTGGAATGGCTCCCAAAGCACACCACCTCCTGAAGGATGGGGGCCAGGTTCTCTTCTGGTTGGGAGATAAACAGCAGGATATTATCTGCATATAGAGATGCAAGTACTTGTCTGGGGTTGATCTGTCGGCCGCGGTGCAAGTGGTCCTGTTGCAGGTGCTGGACGAGAGGATCCACTGCTATGATGAATAGCAAAGGGGATAACAGGCAAAACTGCTAGTAATAGGTAAAGGGTGGGATAAGGAGGAGTTAATTCTAAGAAGTGCTGTTGGTGCAGAGTACAGGAGACTGATCAAGGATGAGAATCCTCGAGGAACACCTAGTTTACGCAAGGTGGCATGGAGGAATGGCCATTCTAAGGAGTCAAAAGCCTTCTCCGCATCTAGGAGGGCCACAGGAGCTGGTACATCCAGGGAAATCCTGTTGAGGTCTGTGAAGACTGTAGTTTGAAATGTTTTATCACATCCAAAGTGGACACAAGGGGAACATTTCACCCTAAACTACGGCACCAAATGCTGTTTTTGCATTTAGGATAATTACACAAACATTTGCATAATTTTCCCAAAGTTTCACGTAATTATACAAATTTTGCACACCCCTAATTGTTTCCATCCATTTTAGTGACAAACAACTTTTCAGTGAAATCCACTGTGAAAGTTATCAGATATTTGGCTTTCTATTGAGCAGATCCATCTAGTTAAAGTTAAATGGGGGCAATAGAAGTTTCATTCACTAATAACTGTGGCACTTTTTAATGACTGCATGAAATTTTGCAGACAATTAGCATATTGAGGCTAATGCAATGCCAGGCAGGCCCTGAGAGGGTTGGTTGCAGGGCCTGACCAGGGCCTGGCCAAAAGCTGCACACAGCGCAGGATGGATACATACATCAGGCGAATGCAGTACATTATAAAAAAACATGAAATTCTTTGGAAAAAACACAGTTAAATGTTGGTTATGGTTTCAGGTATCAGAGAGCTTTACATGAGCACCAGTTGCATTACAGAAGGACACATTCATTTTGTTAGGCACAGGGAGATTAAGTGATGTGGCCAGAATCACAGAATGTTCAGCAACCCTGCCGAGGCTCGAACCCGGTTCCCTAGCTTCGAGGTCAACTGCTCTAGCCACTAGGCTACACCCTCTTAGCCAAAGTCAAGTTAGGCTGTCTATAAAGAACAAAACATGGTTTGGAACCAACCAAACTTCACTTGGAAGCAGTTAACTTCCACCACTCTCACTAATAGTGCCTTTCCCACTGCACCCATTTTGTCACTTAGTGCCCACAGGACTATCTCCCCTCCTCCCCCCTGACCAAACCTGTCCTCTGCAAGCTCCTAGAATCCTAGGACTTAACTTATCCACACCTGCGCTATTCTCTGCTGTGTTTGTTCCAGCACCAGTCGCCGTCATGGTTTGGAACCAACTAAACATCACTTGGAAGTAGTTCCGTGCCCCAGACCCTCTTCCCCATGGCAAAGCAGTTAACTTTTTTTTTACAGGGCATTGCACATTTTTCTCTATTGCTTACGAGATAGTAAGGGCTAGTGCGATATTTTAAAATTTTGCATTGCAACATTGCACATTTAGAAGTGGTGTTTTTTTATTATATATAGAAAGCATGTTTTTATTACCTATGCCATTGAGGACTAGATGTACGTGGTCTTTTGTATTAGGGCTCATCATTATTAATTTGATTATTTGACAAATGTGCTTCTGCTACTTTATTTTCTTAAAGGCACATTATATTATTGCGTTATTAATGACTTGGTTTCTGATTCTAACTTACCTTTTTGCTTTCTATAAGGATAACCTTCATATTTGAATACATCTACACAATCGAGAACTGAAAAACCCTAGTTGTGAATTTTTTTCTTTAATGGTCTTTGCTGGGCATTTATCTGAGCATTCTTCGTTTCCTGAAGGTTGACCTCCTAGATTAGAGCATTAACACATGGATAGATGACTCTATACAGAAATAAGGTACTAAAGGTATTTTTCTTGTCTTTAGATATATACTTCGACCCAGCAGATGTCTGCTCCACACAGTAGATATCAGCACTCTGCAGAGTGATCAGTCAGAGTGGTGATGTCCCGTTGCTCTATTTCTCTCTCTTATCCGATGCAATTGTCCAAGTAAATAGGCAGGCAGCCTAACGATATTTTTTTTTTCTTCCTTTTCTTCTTTTCTCCTTGATACCCCAGTTTTCCCTGGGTGAAGGCTTGCTATTCACCCTTAAATTACATTTTATTACCTCATTCTCATGTGCTTAAAACTGTCGTCCACCGGGTGTGAGGGAAAAGTTCAGCTTGATGTTAGCTTATTTCTTGGTGCCATACATCTTAATACTGTCAATTTTACAGTACTAGTAGGCCTGGGCAGAGCTCGCAGAGTTTCACTCCGCTGAATTCTGCGGAGTTACCGTAAAACTCCACCAAATTCCGTGGAGTTCTGTGAGCGGGTGGAGTATTGCTCGGCCAGCCCTAATGAAATCCCCTTGGCTGCTGAGGGTCATTGGGGGCCAAGAACCTTTATTGTTGCCACAAGTAAGTCCCCCCACAGCGGGATTGCTGAGACCTCATCAGAGGACCCCCCTCTCTTAACCACTCTGCAAAGGGGCCTCCTGTCACACTACTGGTTTTGGAATGAAGTCCCCTTGCCTGCTGAGGGTTGTTGGGGGCCAAGAACCCCTATTGTTGCCACAAGTAAGTCCCCCACAGCGGGATTGCTCAGACCTCATTGGAGGCCCCGCCCCCTTTCTCAACCACTCTGCAAAGGGGCCTCCTGGTGCTCTACTGGTTGGGGGACAAAGTCCCCCTGGCTGCTAAGGGTAATTATGGTCCAAGAACCCCTATGGTTGCCACAAGTAAGTCCCCCACAGTGGAATTTCTGAGACCTCATCGGAGGCCCGTCCCCTTTTTCAACCACTCTGCAAAGGGGCCTCCGGGCGCACTACTGGTTAGGGAATGAAATCCCTTTGGCTGCTAAGTGTCGTTGTGGCCCAAGAACCCCTATTGTTGCCACAAGTAAGTCCCCCACAGAGGAATTGTTCAGACCTCATTGGAGGCCCCGCCCCCTTTCTCAACCACTCTGCAAAGGGGCCTCCTGGTGCACTACTGGTTGGGGAATGAAATCCCCTTGGCTGCTAAGTGTCGTTGTGGCCCAAGAACCCCTATGGTTGCCACAAGTAAATCTCCCACAGAGGGATTGCTGAGAGCTCGTTGGAGGCCCTGCTCCCTTTCTCAACCACTCTGCAAACGTGTCACCTGGCGCACTACTGGTTGGGGGATGAAGTCTAGGGGTGAGCGTGCTGGTAAACTTTGCTCTGCCAGGGCTTTGTGGAATTTTTGCTGAACTCTGCGTTCCAAGTGGAGCACAGAGTGGCAAACTCCACCCGCAGAGCGGAGTTTAGCGCCCACCCCTAAATACTAGGTGATTTAAACTTTCATTCAGAGGATCTATTCAGTGGCCCTCACTGAAGCACTAAGAGACTGAGGTCCATCCCAGATTGTCTGTTCATCCACCAGACAGGTGGACAAGCCACCAGAACACGGACACGGACAAGCCACCAGAAGGTGGCTTGTCCGTGCACAGTTAACTACATTAAACCTGATTTATGTTCCAATTACTATCGTGGCTCTGGTCTAAACTTTCTTCCTTCAGTTTCTCTAAAGCCTTCCAATCAGACCTTTGAAAGTTTCTGAAAATATTTCATTAGCAGGCTGAAATTTCAATACATGGATCTGTTGCACAATCGAAAAGTTTTTTCCTCCTGTAGTGTCAGTGGTGTAACGAAACTTGAGGGGGGCCCCATGCCAAGTAAATGGAGGGGGCCCCCCTCACTCCGGACCCAGTCAGGAGCTCTCAGGCCAGTGACCTGCTGCCCATGCACAGTGCCTGAGAGGGGGCCTCTGGAGCTCAGGGGGCCCACCACACCGTAGTGGCTGTGGGGCTATTGTTATGCCACTGTAAAGTGTACCACTTCAATCATAACACTCCATCCGTGCCTTGATATACAGAATAGTTCCAGACGTCAAACATTATTGTAAGCCACATGAACGCTAATGGCAGACATCCTACTGTGCAAAGACCGAGGAAACTTATAGATCAGCTATAAAAATGATCAGTGTGTAATTCACTTGACTCGCATTTCAGACTATGCAACCAAAATTGATTTGGCTTGGCAGTTCCTCTTGTCATATCTTCACCGTTGTGAAAAATCTCATGCAGCCTGCGATCTGTACCAATTCTATACAGCCATCATTGGAAACCTGTTCCAAGTTATCATTTGTTTTTAAGACAATATCATTTGTTTTTAAGACAATATCAATATCAATAAAATATCAATAAAATTTAGGCTGGGATTATTTCCCAACCTTCTATGGGATTCTGTAGTAAGATTTATTCTTCAGTAGAGCAGTAGAACACACTTTGATCTCAATATTAACCCCGGGTGGAGACCTCCGCTCCGCCCGCGGAGTGTGCGGAGATTTGCCTCCTCCGCGTTCCACGGAGAAGGCAAATCTCCGCACACTCCGCAGCAGAGCGAAGTTGGCCAGCCCCCGCCTCCACCTCCCCTATATTATCAAGTAAATCTACATTACGTAATAGTAAATTAAAACCACTTACCTGGCATGCGGCGTCCCTGGGCTGCCCTCCTCCTCTTCCTTGCAGTATCAGTAATCCTTGAGAAAACTGCGCATGAGCGCGCGCCCGCGCATTCATTTCTCGCAAGCAAATTGGGCACAAAAAGAAAAAAGCTAAACGATGGGTCGCCTGATACTGGAAGATACCAGGATGAGCTAGATATGAACTCAGATGGTACAGACAATACCCAAGTGTCTCTGGACTACCCATTGTGGGTCAAGAACTTGGTGGTGGACCTTCAGGCACAAGTCAGACTCATTGTAAAAGAAGAGATTAGCCCCCTATCAGCATGGATAGATAAACTGACAGAAACTTTTGAATCTTGAGTGGGTAGGTTAACACTAGTACGAGGGAAAGGTATAGATGTTAGCTGCCAGGCGGATAGAGATGTTCAAGTATTTGACCAAGTACCTGGTCAAGTATCCGTAACGAAAAATAGTATTTTTTTTCTCAACTAAATAAAAATAGAAGCTAAATAAATAAAATAACACAATAAAATGTAACACTTTAATAACAATAACATTTTGCTTTTAATCCAACAGAAAAAAACCAAGTGGATAAACATCAACAATAGAAAGAAAATCCATCATGAAAATAAAATCAAAATACATGTACGTTTTTTCAAACATATTAATTATACAAAATGTTTATTTTTCAAAATCATATAATTAATAAATATATATACATATATTCACAGATTAACCAAAAAATGGCAGAAGGAGCAAAATTCATTACTTCACAAAAGGGGAAACTACTTCTCTGCTACATGGGATACACTTATACCCAAGAGAAAATGAGTGGAAACAAAACACATTGGAAATGCAGTAAATATTACTCTAACTCTTGTTATGGTAGAGCCACTACAATAAAAACCAATGTAGTAAATGTCAAAGAACATAACCATCCCCCCAATGTAACTGAAATTGAGGTTAGAGATGCTCTCGTGACAATAAGAGAAGCAAGTACCAGCTCACAACAAACAAGTACCCAAATACTCAAAAATGTGTTAACTAGGGTACCTGAGCATGCTACAGGACAACTACCATCTATCCCCACTCTGAAGAGATTAATTTCCTGAACTAAAAGAGCTACAGCTCAAACACCACCCACCCCTCAAACTTTTGCTGAAATACAAATATTACCTGAATATACCATCACTCACAAAGATGAAAAATTCCTTCTCCATGATAACAAAAGTCATGAAAAAAGAAATCTCATCTTTGCAACAAATAACAACTTACAAAAACTTAAAAACTGCGAAACGTGGATGAAGGATGGCCTTTTTATCAATTATACACAATCCATGGCAAATATGAAGATACTAACATACCCTTCATATATGCACTACTCCCTAATAAACAGAACACCATATACATAGAGCTCCCAACAATATTAAAACAATCCACCGACAACTACTTTCTGCACAAAATCATCATTGATTTTGAACAATCAATGATTCAATCAATTTTAAAATTATACCCACACACTGCAATACAAGGTTGCTACTACCACTTTAATCAAAGTATCTGGAGGCACCTACAAACATCTACTTTAAGTATAGATTACGCCACCAATAGCAACTTCGCCTACCAAATTAAAAAATTAATAGCCCTGGCCTATGTACCAACAACTGAAGTAGTAAACCATTACAACCTACTTCTTGAAAGCCCCTTTTAGCAGGCAAATGAAACTAAACTAACTCCCTTCCTAGACTACTTCGAAGATACTTGGGTGGGAAGGTTACATAGGTCAGGGCACCGTAGGCAACCCAAATTCCAAATACCTTGGTGGAACCTATATGACAGTACTCTAGCTCAAAAAGCAAAAACAAACATGCATTGGAAGGATGGCACAATGCCTTCCAAGCCACTATTGGAAGAGGACAACCAACCCTACATAAACTTATAGAAGCTATTAAAAAAGAACAAAGCTATCAAGAGCTCAGACTAGAGCAATCCCTAACAAAAATCGGCCCTAAACTAAGTAAACAAACTAAAACGATGTATGAATATCTACAACATAAAACTAGACTATTTGCAAACACTGAGGGGCCGATTCCGATTCGGGCCGGAAATCTCTCTGACCGAGCCGGACCCGGAGAGATTTCCGACCGAATCGGACTCATGCAGCCTGACCGAACGAGTACGATGCGTAAGCATGCTATCGTACTCGAGTCGTCGGACTCCCATTGAAGTCAATGGGAGCCGGTCGTACAACGCGTACGCGGGCTCCCATTGCCTCAATGGGTGGAGGCGAACAAGGGCGCCCCTACAGCGTGTATGCGGCGAAACGACTCGCGCCGTACACGCACAGGTAGCGGGACCCATGGGTCCCCCTGTGTGCGACTCGCGCTGGCTACGCAGTACAGGGGGTCCGACACGGACCCCTTCACCAGTACGGCTCACGACTGCTCTTTCCATGCATGGGCGGCGCGTGTCGGTCGGACTGCACGCGATGCGCATCATACTTACCCGGCCGGGGAACGTCTCCATTGCGCAGTGCGAGTCGTGTCCGAGCGAGTCGGTCGGTGCGGTTCGACCCGGGAACGTGTCGGTCGGAGCGGTTGAGACGCCCGAACAAGTCGGTCGGCGATTTCGCATCGTACTCGCACGTCCGGACGCACGTTCGAAGTCGGTCGGAAATAGGCTCCGACCGGATCCGAGTTGAGCCGGATCCGATTCGAGCCCTACCGGCCGAGATCGGAATCGGCCCCTAAAAGTCTAGAATACTCAGACATGATAGCTAAATCTATACAGTAAAAAAACAACAATGCTGAACACCATAAACATTTAAAACTTCCAAACATTTAAACAACATAAGTCTACTCTTTTTTAAAATTAATAATTATAACTATGTCATGTAAAATTTTAAAACTAACACAAATATATATGACATAATATAATTATTAAATTTAAAAAATACAAATAAATCAATGTAACAAAAAACTTTTCCTACCCATAATAATTAAAAATAACGTACAATTATGTAGCAGTAGACAATCTGGGACATCCAATAAATTCATAGAAGATAAATCGAAAAACAAATCCATTCGAAAAGGGAACCCCCAAAAAAATGCAAAAATACAACTGTAGAAAAAATGATCCAATGACGCAATCCTCTCAATAAGGAACCCTCAAAAACCCAAATATTATAAAAAACACAAAAATTAAACTGTAGAAAAAAGGCTCCAACAACACAATCCTCTCAATAACGAAACCCTCAAAAAACAGAAAAATAGTTTTAAACAAAAAAATCGCTCCAACAAACCCGAAAAATAAAAGGAAATGTAAAAAATTCTTGTTTTAAATAAATAAAATACTTTCTCCTTTTTTGTAAAAAAACCCAAAAAGGGTCGAGACCACCATCCGTTCACGATCAGGAAAACCTGGAAAAAAAAATAAAAGAACACCCACCCACAATAACACGTACAAACCCACAAACATTAACATTAACAATAAACACAAAATAACACAATTAAACAACTCATAACTAACACTACATAACACTCTACTCTAATCCAACACTACGGCAAACACATAAAAGACTTAGGGGCCCATTACGATACCCGGCGTAAATAAATCCGCCAGGCATGGAAGCGGCAAAATTCCGCCCGCATACACCGTCTGAACACCGACCACGCCATTACGATAACACAAACCGAAAACCGCCATCGGCGGAAAAATCACACAAAATACCGCCCGCCATCGTCCGAGTCGGAGTCAAACCGCCCGCCACGGATGGAAACACGCACGACAACACAAAACCGCCCGCCCTCACGGCCGACACACCGCACGTGAAATTACGATCGCACCGCCATGAGCGCGGGAAAACCACAAATATACCGCCCGCCAGCGCAAACAACGCCGATGCCAATCGACACGGCAGAAACCATGGCGCCCACGTCCCTGCACAGAAACCATCCGCTCACAAAACCAATAGCACACAACATGGCCAATAAGTCCACACAGCAAGGCACGCACAAATACACAAGCACAGTACACATCCCGAAAACACCCCCTGGACAAACAAAAACTACAAAGGCCAGAACACCAGACACAACACACCTGAAAACAACAGACCATGAGGACACACCCACATAGGTAAGTACAAAAGCAGCACTCCCACAGACCACAACCCCTTGCAACATTGCAAACTAGAGAGGAGAGGAGAGGACACAGTGACACAGCAAGGACAGCAGCACACCACAGAAACGCACACATCACAACCACCACCACCACCACCACCAAACACCGGCACCACAAACCCCCTGCACATTACACAACACACACCGCACCAGCACCACAAACACCATGGCACCACAAAGAATGCCCAAGTTCACGCCCATGGAGCTGACGGTCATGGTCGACGAGATCATCAAGGTGCACCCACAAATCTATGGGAACATGGTCCAACACACACCACTAGCCACCAGAAACAGAATGTGGAACCGGATCGTAGACCAGGTCAATGCAGTCGGGACCCTGCCCAGGAACAGAGTCGAAATTAACAAACGGTGGAATGACGTCAAGAGCCTGGTCAAGAAGAAGGAGGGCAAAAACAGAGAGCTGGCTGCCGTCACTGGCGGAGGGAATCCCGCGCTCTTCAAGACCTTCAAAGCGTGGGAGGAGAAGGTGCGAGTCATCATACATCCCGAGATCCTCGCCGGATTAGCAGGGGAGTGGAGGCTGGTAAGTACAAACTAATGTATACCAGCACACCGCTATGTACTCACATGCACTACCACCATGCCACAGCTCCCAGGGACAAACACCCCCATGTCCAGCACACAATACACAACACATCACACACACATGCAACAGACACCACCACACACAGCCCAAACAGAACAACTGTAAGATGCGTGGGGACATGTGTACACTCAGCCAGCCACGTAACCACCAACAGGTCCCCAAATATGCCAGAAGCGCCACAACGAGCACCCACCACACCCATGTGTCCGCCATAGCTGCACTAACCGACAAGTAACAGTTAAGTGGCAGGAACACAAAGTGCAGTGGGTGGGAGGGTGGACAGCCCAAGTACAACACACACCAGGCCCCTAGTCCCACAGTACAGCAAGGAGGAGCATCCCCCACACCCCACAGCCACGTGTCAGCCACCGCAGTGCACAACGACAGCCGAAAGGTAGACATCACGGTCCACAGCAATCGGTGTCAGTGGGTGTCCAGCCACCACTATGACCCACAACACCCCCCACCCCCACAGACCTGCAACATGGAGCACCCCCGCTTAGAACCATGTGGCATCCAGTACAGTGCACGCCCGAACAACCTGCAGGTGGGAAACTGGACAGGGCTGGATTACTGGAGGCATGAGGGCCGTAACACGACCAACACATGGGACATGTCACGTAGCAGACGAACACGCAGCACCGCCCACCGTCACGAACAAGTGAACAATGTGCACACGGACATGAACAACAGACTCACACCCCACATGACCCATCACAAACACAGCAACACCCAAGGAGCCACGTCTGCATGCACAAGCCACACTGAACATAGTACCACACGGCAGCCACTGTGCAACCCATCACACACAACCGAAACACCATTGAAGTCCAGTCCATGTAGCCCCTACTGCCTGTCAACCACACACCCCACAACTACGCCTATGTAAGACAAACAACACTAGACGCAACAGAGCGGAACTACATAAATGCACACGAACACCACTGAACCCATCAAACACACATACACACCATGCACATACAACATACCATCCATCCCATCCGTCAGCCCCAGTCTCATGAAAGGCATGTCATCCGCACAGCTGCCACACATACAGCAGTCACGCTAAGACACATGCCCATGACCAACCATGTGCCAGAAGTCAATGAAGCGCACGACACACTGTGAGCAACAACACACAACATGGGCCACCCCCACGAGCACTGCAGTGATGCACATGGCACAGGGCAGCACGCACACCAAGGAGATGGGACAACTGCAATACGTTGGCTGGCACACAACCAACACTCACTCATAACGATGCGTCCAATGCCATGTCCAGTAATCACAACAGACAGCAAATATGCAGGCCATGTCAAGCATGCACACACCTCAAACCATGCACTGTCATGCTGCCACAACACATGTCACGTTCGGCACCCATGGCTTACAGCATGTACCCCAAAAGCATATTCCCTCCCAAATGTGAATCTGGGGCATGGCCCCCATGTTGCCATATGCGTCCCTAAGCGTTCCATTTGAACCCCAAAAGCATATTCCCTCCCAAATGCGAATCTGGGGCATGGCCCCCATGTTGCCATATGCGTGCCTAAGCGTTCCATATGAACCCCAAAAGCAAAGTACAAACCAGACCCAGGATGGGCCAGGAGCCCGCATACACCAGAGTCACAATGAGTAGGGGCACAGCAACACACCCATCGGCATGGCCAATCCGTCCCATGCCACATGTGCACAGCACACAGTCCCATTGCCTAGCACACACAACTACAGATGCCACAGCCACACACTCGCCTCCGGGAAACCCATGTACGAGATTGCACGAACTGCCAATGTCAGACGACAAATACATACTTCGCCAGGTGCAACACAATAACAAATCTCATTCTCTCCACAGGTGACGAACTGCCGGATGCTGGGGATGGAGACAGCAGCCAGCACAGCCAGCCCACAAGCCCCCAACGAGGACACACGGATCTGGAGGATCTGCTCCTCCTCTTCGGACACGGACCACCAAGCAGGCCCATCTGGTGTGGCAGGGCCCAGCCGCTCCCCAGGACCCCTCCTACCCACCAACCCATCATCCAGGGATGCTGAACAGTCCCAGCCCCCTGCTGCCACTGTCGTTGCGGCCACACCCACGGTCATTGCGGCCACTACCACTGCCGCAACCGCCACCATCGCCGCACCGACCACCACCGCCACCACCACCACCACGTCTTCGCTGGCACCAGCCCCAGCGCAGGTGGTGGCCCGGCCGACTGGATCCACCCTGGGAGCCACAGCGAGGACCGTGGTGTGCAATGTGGCTAGTGGGCAGGCCGGTGGCAGCAGGACTGGTAGGAGGAGCAGGGTCAGGGAAACGCCAGCCTCCCTGGGAGCCATGCCCTGCCTCAAATGGCCAGAGTCCTTGGGGCCTATGAGGAGGCCCAAGAACAATGGGTCAGGTCTGCTACAGACACGCGGGAGGTGCTGGGGGTGCTGAGGTCCATGGACGCCCATATGGGCCAATTCGTGTCCCGTATGGACCAACTCGTGGACCTCATGGGCCAGCTGGTGGTGGCGGTGGGGTCACAGGCCAGGGCCAGCAGCACCACCTCCGCCACCACCTGCTAGGGCGCAGGGTCGGGCAGCAGTGTCCACTTCCCCTGCGTCCACAGCCAGTGAGCACACCTCACCCACCACCAGCAGGTCGCCACCACGCACCCCCTCCCAAACGTGGAAGGGGCCGTCCGAAGAGGAAACAGATCTCCCGGGAGGACTTCGCACGCTCCAGTCGCAAGTGAGGCAGCCAGCCAGCCTTCCGCCAGCCTTCCTTGACCAGCCACTGCATTGACTTGCTCTACGATCCCACTCCACACAGCCAGCTGGATGGCATGTGTGTGTTGGACTATGGACATAGAACCAGTGGGTACACCCTGAGCTTCACGCAGCCATGACCGACAGCTCATTGTCACTGCACGCACCACTTTTGTCATCACCTTACACACAATCACATGTCACAGTTTGGAATAAATGCACCTTTTTCACTAACTGCTGTTTGTGCCCTGTGTTTTATTTGTACGGAATACAACGGCCACCTTGGGCGGAAAGGCACCTGATGCGTGGCATGGCAATGGAATCCGGAGGGCCTGTAGGGACCTAGGGGTGGGAGACAGAACAGGAGCACATTCAATGAGTGTGTCACACACCCATCACACAGTACATGTCAACAACTACAAGCAATGTACACACATCGCACAGAGCAATAGGGCACAATGCCACAGTCACCAACAGTGGCATACTACCCTGGCCATGGAGCGTTGACACACTGCACGCAGTGAACATAAGGCCACCCTGACACAGCACACACACACCTGCACAGATACAGCCACATCATCCGTCGTACATGGACACTCACCGTCAAGTGAAGTAGCGGGCGATGAGCTGCTGCCGCACATTCCCAGCTTCCTCCTCTCCGCTGTCCTCCTCACTCGAGCTGTCCTGGTCTGCGGGCTGGGGCCCTGGTTGATCTCCGTCATCCACAATGAGGGGGATCTGCTTCCGAATGGCCAGATTGTGCAGCATGCAGCACGCCACCACTATCTGGCACACCTTCTGTGGGGAGTACGCCAGTGCACCCCCGGTGCGGTCCAGGCACCTGAACCTGGACTTGAGGAGGCCAAAGGTACGCTCGACCACACGTCTGGTCCTCCCATGTGCCTCATTGTATCGATCGTCTGCTGGGGTGCGAGGATTCCTCAATGGACTGAGCAGCCATGCCCCATTCGGGTACGCAGAGTCACCTGGGTGTGAGGGACACAGAGAACCGTTGCTATTCCAACTGGACAGGGGACAGCATCGCACAACCAGCACGCTACACCACTCCACATACTCACCGACAATACAGCCACGATCCTGTTGCAGATTGGCCATCAGCCGTGGCAAGATGCTGTTGCGCATTATGTGTGCGTCATGGGCCGAGCCTGGGAACTTTGCACACACGTGGGTGATCACCATGTCCGCAAGGCACACCACTTGCACATTCAGGGAGTGCGTGTGCTTCCTGTTGCGGTACAGGTGCTCAGTGGCCTGTGGTGGAACAAGGCCAACATGTGTGCAGTCAATGGCTCCAACGACGTGTGGGATTCTGCCAAGGGCATAGAATGCACCCTTCACTGCCGCCAATTCACGAGCCCTGGGGAAGCGGATGTACCTGTTTCGGTACAGCATCATGGCTGCCAGTACATCCCTCAGCACCTTGCTGAACATGGGCTGGGACATCCCTCCTCCACTGCCCACTGTGTGCTGGAATGACCCAGTGGCGAAGAAATGCAGGGCAGCCATCACCTTAGCCGTGGGGGTGAATGCTGTTGGATACACCCTGCGGGGACGGAGATGGGGTTCTAACATGGCACACAGTCGATGCAGGGTTGGCCTGTCCAGCCGAAACTTCCTAATAACCTCTGTATCGTCCATGTCCACCAGCAATTGGTATGGGCGGTCAATGTTCGGTCTCCGCCTAGGGAAATTGCAGAGGACACATGTCAAAGCAACACAACACATAGCAATTTCGCATACACATCACTGACATGACTGAGCACGCACATGAGCCACAGCCCAGCTGTCAAGCTGGGACGGCACGGCCACAATACACTTACACAGGTCTCCCAACAATGGCAATGGCTAGTGAGACATACCACTGCCATGTGCATGCACATGGGGATCTAGGCCCCAATGACTTGTGGGGCGTGCTGATGGGGACTGACTGCATATTCGTCAAGCGGCAACGCCACG
The DNA here is from genome assembly GCA_963921515.1 of Calotriton arnoldi. Lineage (NCBI taxonomy): Eukaryota > Metazoa > Chordata > Amphibia > Caudata > Salamandridae > Calotriton > Calotriton arnoldi. The sequence goes on along the minus strand of CAWUFW010013393.1, from coordinate 5,008 downwards.
GCAACATGAGTGTCTGCTGAGCATGGAACTGCTTCCGAGGCTGGATGAGTATGGCACACGATGACGACGATGTGGGCACAGGCTGAGCGGCCAAAACAAGTGGGACCTGTGGCACGAGGGGATATGAGACAGTAGTAGGTGTCAGCACTGCACCCTATGTACAGCACTGTACGGATCACACCTCCCGAAACATTGACAGGTGTCCACATTGACAGCCCCATGCCAAGACGGCTGTGTGCTTGCAGTCACACGTCACAGGTGAGAGGTTACATTGCACGTGCCAGGTGGCAGACGTACATAGTGGGAGCTGGCATGTGTGTGCATGTGTCTCCTGTTCAGGATCCACCAGATGGGCGCTGACTCTGTACTGACCATTGGACACAGCATGTTCCGTGGAAGGCTTGTGTGTGTGGGATGGTGGCACTGGATGTGCCTCCGTTGGGTGGGGGCCATGCACAGGGCGGGTACGTCGATGATTGCGCATTGTTGGTCACGGTGGGTGCACCAACTAAGATGTGTTGCCCTGTGTTCAATTCCTATGTCCGCATGATGATGGACTGTGGATGTGGGCAGACTACACATTGGTCGATGTGCTGTCTATATGCATGTGCCTTCACACCAGGCACAGCTGCCCCTGCACATGTGACCCCTGCTGGACTCGCTGCTGGGTCTGTGGAGCTGATGCACCTTCTGCGCGTGGGGCGGACAGCTCTCCTCACTTCCCTCATTGCGCATGTCATGTCTTTGCCGCAGGTGACATGGATCATGGAGGGCCCACATGTACGCGTGGGTAGGCTACACATGATTGTTCACTGGTCGCCACCCCCAGTCAGTGTTTCGAATGGGAAGGTTGTCGTGCTGGTGGTATGTTCGATGTGGCGGATGGGCGGGCCTAGGTGCGGGCTTACATTCCGGACATGGGGGGTAGTTGGATTGGCGACTAGTTGCAGTACACACGGGACACGTCTCTTCCTTTCCACATCTGGGTCATCCCTTGTACTAACTGACAGTGATACAGTCATCTTCGCCCCAGCCCTCATGTCCTCCCCTCGCCCCCCAATATGCATGCTCACCTGCGAGGCTAGCGCTTGCACAGGCAGCCCCAAGCTCGCACCAGAGAGGGCAAGGAGTGTATGTGTGGGTCCAGTTGCACGAGTGGGCTGTCTCAGGGTATGATGTGTGGCGGGACGCCGTCCACCTGCGTGGTGCCCCTAATGGAGACCCGGCCTGCATGGACTATGCATCACAGTCTTCGCCTTCCGGATCCGCCACCTGCGACACCCAGTGGCTGTGGCTGCCCTTGCGGCCAGGCCGCGTCCGTCTGTGGCTGATGGCCCACACATTCACTCTTTGGCCTCTCTGGGGAGGGCTCAGGGGTGGTGGCGCACGCGCTTGCACTTAGTCGCAATGGCATGTGGCGAGGTTGGTATGATGGGCAATGGATGGGATGGTGCGAGCCACCTCCCGTGACGTCAGTGCTGCTCGTGCTGTGGTGCGTCCCCCTACACTTCCATTTGACTTTTTGCCATGCTAGACGTTGAGGTTCTATTGCCTGCGTGATATGACCAGGAGGAGCGCGAGGAGACCTCTCACACACCATGCTCCACTGCCATCCCGTGCCCTGTATCGCCTGTGCGGATTGACTATGTTGGGGTTACACCTGGTCGACTGGGGCTGTATGTGCCTTGTGAAGGGGCATGGCGGGCGCACAACAGGATCCAGCTTGTCCACAGAGGGTGGGCTGAGGTGCGCCTGGTACCGCTTTGTACGTGTGCCCGGCTGCTGTGCACACACGTGTTCACTCCCCCCGACAGGTGTCCTCTCACAATGCCCAGGGAAGCGGTGGTGTACTGTTCATGACCCCTCCCAACACGGCGTGCTCCAACTTGGCATGTGCGCATCTACCCGTCGCACCCACCCACCTGAGCACTGCGTCCATACGACTTCACACGACACATGTGTGTCTTCCACAGTAGTGCTACTCATTTGCGTTGACATCCAATACCAGTGGACTACATGGTCATGTCACGACTGCCGTGTACTTCACATACTCTCATCCTCTCTCATTCGTACTTGTGAAATGAGTCAGCGGAGACAGTTTTGGTTTCAAACATTATATTGAGTCTTCTGTCCTCTGTGATGCAGTATAGTGGACACTACTGGCAGCGGAATACATGTTGAGGATATACTGAGCATGATTGCAAATGGGATTGGGTGTGGGGTTACATGTGATTGGCTGTTGCATGTGGGATGTGGGCTTCAGAGTGACATCTGCTTGGCCAAGGCTGTGCTAATGTACATTTACGTATAGCTGCGGAGCTGCGGACTTTGACACAGACGGTATACATGTAGCCTACCAGACCGCTTGGCATCATGGGCACAGTCCATCTCAGTTCCATGTGACAGGTTTGCTGCGGTTGTTCCTCATGCACGCGTGCATGTGAGATGACATCAGGGCATGTGCTTGCGTGCATGCAGCGGCGTGCCACTTGTTGTTGCACTGTGGTGGTTACTGGACATGTCACAGTCACTGGGGTCGTGTTGTTGTTGTATGCACTTGTCGTCCATGCAAAGGTCCTGGTATGGGTTTCCCGGGGCGGGGGTGGGAGGGTGCAGCACCCACAGACTCCAGGCGACCTATTCATGTCCACTGAGCGGTGTGTGTGTCCATGTGCGCTGGATCCATGTCGTGTCCTGGTTGTTCGTGCAGTTCCGTCCATGTGGGTGCGATACACAGAGCCCATGCCACTGCCTCCCACGATGCATGCGGTGTTCCTGGATGTGATGGGGAACAGTGTGCATGTCCCGGTCATATCCGATGTCATGGCGATGTCGTTGATGGTGTGGTTACAGTTGCCGGTCGTTTGGTATGGCTGTTGTGGTGGTGACTGGCCAGTCCGTGCGGAAGCTGAGCATGGGTGCGGGGTTGGACATCATAGGTCACTCGGGGAACCTGCGTTGTGGTCCGACGTATTTACAGGTTGTCAGGTATGCGATGCCGTCCAGCAGGGCTTCCATGTCATTGGTGGTGTACATGTTTGCCAGCCAATGAAGCGGATGGTGGCTGTCAAGGTGTTGTTCGTAAGTTGTCCCTTGGAGGACCATGATGGGGCATGCTGGGTGACATTCGATGTAGCTGTTCTCGATGATCCGTCGTGTGGAGGCACAGTGGTCCCATTTCAGTGCGGGTGCGATGTTGGCCACATACGCCATGCCCCCATAGGCAGAGCAGGCCCTGTCGTGTGCGTCCAGAGGGAGGAGTAGTGGTAGCAGGTCCGCCTTCAGACATGTCGGGTTGGAGAGGCATATCTCGACGGGGTGCTGGTAGTGACACCTCCGACAGTAGAAGACGGGCATGACGCAGCTGAACAATGTGATGCGGTAAGTCAGTCGGTAACTTACGTTCAGCAGGGACAGGAGATCGCATCCCAATGTATGTATCATGTTGGTTTTGTACAGCTTGAGCTGTTCGGCGTAGTTGGGTAGGTGTGTTGCGGTTGCCATTTCGCAGCGGTTCGTTGAGATGGCGTGCTCCGGCTGTGTGTGCAGTCTGCAATGTGCACGCTCCGGGGTTGCTGTGAGCTCTGTGTAGTCGTAGGGAGACAGGACTTGTGTTCTGTTGGCTTGTTTGGAGGACACGGGCCCTCTTCCCACATGCTTCTCAGACAGTTCAAGGTCAGTGCTGTGTGACTCCTTCCAATTAACTTGCATGTGGCCGACATGGGGAGTGTTTTCTTCTTTCTTCCCCGTCCGTTGTGTGCTTCTGTGATATGCGCTATCTGCCCTGTGGTCGGTCTCCTCGGCATGCCTGTGTTGGTCTATTCTTGGACAATGGCTGTATTCACCGGCTTCTGTCGTAGGGCTGTGGTTTCGGAGTTGGAATGGAAGGTCATTCAGTACTGTCTGCTCTCCCTTGTGTGGGCGGCAGGCTGCCTTTCCGCTCTGCGTTGGGCCTTGTGTGTGAATGTTATTCTTGGGCCACCTGTTGTCGGTCCCCGTGCTCTTTGGTGTTCCGTTTTATATGTCTTGTTCATATGTGCAGGGTGGTATGGGTTTTTCAGTGTGGTACTGGCGTTCCTCTTCCCGAAGGGGCCCTGCTTCTCCTAGTTGGTGTTGCCGCCGCTGTGTGCTTCGCCATGTTTGTTACACTGGGGTGTGTCCTGCTGTTGCGTGACTTCACTGACATGTGTGCGTCGGTTGTGTGGCGTTGGGTGTTGTCCGTGAATTGGGCGTTGGGGACATGTCTGTGGCAGGCCTGTCACGTGTCATGTGCGTTCGGGGTGGGGCTGATGTGTGTGCTGCTTGGTTGTGTCCCTGTATCTGTGTGCGACGCATGCATGGCGCTGCGGTTGGCCTCTGCGTTGTGCGCATGTGTGGCGGCGTCATCGGCGCTTTGGGGCCGTGACGGGGTGGTTGGTTCCTAGTCCCAGGTGGTGTGTACACATGTGTTCCGCGATGTTAGGATTTGGCCTGTGTGTCATATGTGGATGCAATGGTGGATGTGTAGTGTACACGCGCTGGTGGGGGTTGTCCGCTTTTTCCGCCCTTGCACTGTGTGCGCTGTTTGCGTGCACTTGTTGTGTGTGTGCCTACCTGCGTCTCCGCGGTACGTTGCGTCCTTGGTGGTGCATCAGCAGAAGCATGGGAAGGGCCTGCAGTGCTGGATTCATGCTCGGGGTGCCGCTTCTTCGTTGTCCGTGCTCTGCGTCCGTGTTACCGCCTCTCTTTCACGTGCGGTGTCTCTTAGCCGTGGGAGCCGTTTGTTTGCGGCATCGTAATTTATACGCCGGGCGGGACGTGTTTCGTCGGACGGTGTGTGTCAGTTGGGCTGCGCCGCTACGTGTACGGGCGCACTTTGATGGCGGACGGTGTTGCTGGCTTGCCGGCGGTGTTTGGCCTGCTTTTCGCATCGTAATTGGACGGGCGTGTGGACTGCTGCGTGCCGGCGGTAACTGGTGGTTTTTGCATCCGCCAGCACGGCGGTTGTGCTTCCGCCCGCCATCGTAAT